>CM067172.1:18976219-19194436 GCA_034093135.1 Erigeron breviscapus | reverse complement strand
ATAGTAGTTTCAAAATATATATAATATATATAATTTTGTAAATATACATATAAGTATAACAAACAGTTTTTATGCATGTATCTCAGCCCCAATATATAAAAGAGTTGAAAAGGGGATTATAGAAACTCACCTTAGTGATAATAGCAGAAATCAAGTAGATGAAATAAGCCTTGTATAGTTATACCAGAGAGTATTTAGAAGAGATTATGTAGTAGTGTGTGTTTTAAAGTTTAATATCGCCTGCTATTTATAGACGAACGAATTCGTTCGTTTGATTTTAATATAGAGTAGCCGGACTATTTGGAAAAAAAGAAAGAATCAGAAATGGATCGTTCCACTTGAAAGAAAAATCAACTTTGTACACTTATTGATAATATTTTAATTATTAGGGTATGCAGTATCCATGTGATTATATATCCGTTCTATATTGAATTTTATTTAGATACTATTTTGTAAGTAAGTGGAAATGTGTTGTATTACACGTTTGCCTACCCGTGATTGTTGAACTGTCAAGATTAAAAACGTGTGTCAGTGTCTATATTCCACGCGACTTTGTGTTGATGCATGTTGATGTGACAACAGCAACTTAGATTTGATTATGTCTTATTCATCTATATGTAATTGATAGATTATAGACTTTGTGTTTTAATAATGATTGATTACATGTTTTGGTGTTATTTATATGTTTATATATGATGTTTGTTATGTATATCATACAAGTACAAACATAATATATGTTAGGTTCTTGTACATAAAGTACTTGGAAAATAACAAGGCATAGATATTAATGGTAAGTTGTACTAACGAAGATGATCTTCGTTAGGAACGAACGAAGATAATCTTCGTTTGATGGGCTGGGCTGCTAAGTTCGTAAGAACAAAGCCCAGCAGGCCCAATATCGATCGTGAACATATATAAACGATTGGAAAACCTAAATTGAGTAATTCCAGTTGATATCACACACACCAAAGCGACTAAGTTCGTTGCTAAGCTATAGCAAACGAATATAGATCACATAAGGCTGATTATATTGATATAATTAGCAATATAAACGATAACTAATCAAACTAGTTATCTCGTGAGGATTCCGCACTCACGACATAACAATAGACGATCTCGAGAGCGATCCGTAGCTATCGAGGGACTCACAAGTGGTATCAGAGCCATTCGATATCTTATCGAAGGGTTGAGATCGTTTGTTTGATTGTTATTTTTCTCAAAAATAGCCTCCCGAACACTTTCTGTCGTTAAGTTCGTTTGCCTTACGAACTTAGCGAAACGAAGTTATTCAACGAAGTTAGCAAACGAATTTAACTTAAATTCGTTCGAAATTCATCAAACGAAGATAGACTACGAAGTTTCTTTCATTTTCGTTTTGAATCTTCTTCAAACGAATTTTGTTTACGAACTTAACTTATCTTCGTTCAGATTCCTATCTACGAACTTAACTATCTTCGTTCAGAATTTTTGTCCACGAAATTAGTCTATCTTCGTACTGACTCGGTTCTACGAATTTAATCTAAATTCGTTCCTTTTTTATCTTCGTTTGAACAGTATTTTTCACTTATGGCTTCTTCATCATCAACCAACAATGCTGTTGCCCAATATCTCAATTCTCTAGTTTATCATGATCATCTGGTAGGGCGTACTAATTCTCCACCAAAATTAGTTTCATTAGCTGACTTTTGGGCGTGGAGAGGTCGATTTGAAGATTTCATTCAACGAGAAGACTTGAATATGTGGCTCATGATCACTGAAGGTTATGAATGGCCCACTCTTACTGTGAATGGAGTTACTTCTACATACAAGGTGGGAGAATTAACGGGCGAAGAAAAGGCTAACTACGCCATTGAAGTAAAGGCTCTTTCCACACTTCGTATGTGCATTCCTCAAGAGTTGGTGCACTTGTTTCCTAAACAAGAATACAAGACTTCAAAGCAATTGTTCGATGCTATTGAAGCTCATTGTGAAGGTGATCCATTATTGAAGCAAAATAGAATTAAAATGCTTAAGAAACAATATGATTGCTTCAATGCCACAAAGAATGAACAAGTTGAGGATCTTATTCTGAGATATCAACATCTTCTTGCTGAATTAGCATATTTTGATCTTAGATACACTCCTACTGAGATAGTGGATAAATTCTTGGATGGTTTGCCGAAAGCTTACAGAGAATTTCGTCATGGATTACAAGAAAGAGCTGATTATGCTTCTCTTCGAATAGATGGAGTTATATCCACTCTAAGAAACAGAGAAATGAAGGATAAGGCAAAAGATCTTCAAGACAACTTCACACAAGATCCATCTCTCTATCATGCCACTATGAAAAATCCAACAGCTGATGTTAATGCTTTCTTTTCTGGAGTTGGTACTACTGGTGAGACAGACAATTGTGGTGCACAAATGGATGGAGATGATTCTTTCGGATTCATGGCTACTGATGCTGGTAACAAGGGAAAAAGGGCTAATGACGGTGCAAAGACTGGAAATATGAAATTCGGAAACATTTCATCTTCTTCTGCAGGTTACAAATCCATGCCTATGAATATGAAATCAGCTGAGGGTAGGATGAATGTATTTGCTGCAATGTGTGCTGCACATGAAGCTTTTGTTGCAGGAAGAATCACAGATCCAGCACTTATTGATGAAGATTACGATCAGATAGATCCAGATGATGTTGAAGAAATGGATCTGAAATGGCAATTGGCAATGATCACCAGGAGAGTACAAAAGTTTATGAATAGAACAGGCAGACAGCTTACAGGAGGTACTCAAGGATTTGACAAGTCAAAGGTGAAATGCTATAACTGCGAAGGTTTTGGACATTTTGCCAGAGAATGTCAACGGCCTAAGAAAGAGGCAAATGTTACTCCTGCACGTCAAGATAGAGGTGGTAATCGTCCGTTCAATCAAAATCCTACTAGAGCTCTTTTGTTGACTGATGATCCTACTGCTAATGTCACTGGAAATGACAAGGCTATAGTAGCTGTTCAACCAGATGGTTCTTATGTTTGGAATCTTCCTCATGATGAGAACAATAATGCTTATTTGGCCGAAATTCTTGATGATATGGCTCAAATAGTTGATTCTCCAGATGATTTCATGGACACCACAGTCTACCACAGTGAAGAGCAATTGTATGAAAATACTAAAAGTTCGAATGTGGAATCTGTTGCTGCTGGTGTATATGATACTGATTCCGAATCTGACAATGAGTTAGAAGAAGTCAAGAACCTTGATGAAGTGAAAGCTACTGAAGAGGTGAAAGCAGCTGAGGTTAAAGATGATTCTGCCACAGAAAAGGGTGAAAAGACTATTGAGGAGCAGATGCAAGATTTCGAGATTCCGGCTGGCATGACTGTGGATGACTTTGTTGCTTACATGGCAGATTGCAAAGAGGCAGACCAACAGGTATCTTGTTCTTTACATACTATTGTTCATGTTTGCAAAATTGTTAATCGCATGTTTGATGAACTTGAACAAAAGAATGAACAAATCAAGAAATTAGAATCTGTTGTCAATACTGCTCATGATGAAAGAGATAAATTAATTAAAAAGGGTCTAACTGTAAATGATAAGGAAAAATTTTTTAAGGAAAAGATTAGATCCTTAGAATCTGACATTAGAGCAATGAAAGACAAAGTCAATCATTCTGTGGCTATAGAAAGAGTAAGTAGTGATGCTTATTCCTTGTTAGCTAGAAAGTGTGCTGCCGTAGAAAAGGAACTTGCTGATGCTAGGATAGAAATCTTGGAATTTAAGGCTAAATCTGATTCTGCTAGACATTCTGAGCTTTTGATGCATATGAAAAAGTTTGAGAATTCTTCTTCTAAAAGTCTTGAAACTGCTAAGATTTCTTATAAAGATGTGCCTCCTCCTTTCAATAATAACTATACTCCTGTTGAACCTAATATTCCTGAAATCCTACTTCAACCTAGTGTTGTAGATGGTAAACCAAAAGACTCAATTTCCGAGGCAAAGTTGCCTGAGGGAACAAAAGAGTCTAAAGGAGTTTCTTCTCAACCTAACAAGGAAGAGAAATTGAAAGGTGTTGCTTTAAATCAGTCTACTCCTTATGGTCAGAAAGACAGTATTGTACACTTTACACTTCATAAGAGTAATAGGGTCTATACTGAGTTAGAATTCCCATTAGAATCTATTGACCCTAAGAGGATTGATAAAGTGTGGGATGTTGCTATTGAGGATATGAAGAAATTAAGTCAGCAACGTCTCACTCCATTACCTAAGCAGTCTAGGATTAGAAAATCTGAAGATAACTTAGCCGTTAATGAAGAAGCAACTAAGGTTTTAAAGCACATTTTAATGCCTACACTTAAGAAATCTTCAAGTAAAGATAGACATGAGAAAGATGGTGCTAGGAAGTCTAGGATATCACCAACTAAACAAGACCCTGAAAAGGAAAATCAAAGAAAAACAAGTAAGTCAGTGGACACTAGTGCTAATAATGAATCTGTAAGTATCGATAAAAAGGTAGATACAAACAAAAAGTTCAAGGTCCTCTCTTGCTTTGCTTGTCATGAAAAGGGTCATGTTTATAGTGTATGTCCAAATAGACCTCGAAGATCAGGTTCTCCTTCAAAGGCTTCCACTTCAGAAGGAAAAAGGGGGTTGGGTAATAATAAACAGGCTTATGAGTCTAAAGTTCAATCTTCTCCAAAACCGTTTACTATACCTCAACGACGTGAATCTCCACTGAAAGGTTCCTCAGGAAATGTTCATAGGATTTCAAATCGTTTTCAAACACCTCCACGATCTGATCGTTCTGTTCCTAAAAGTCAAAATTCATTCTATGACCAAATTCATTCGAGTGTTCGATCTTCTTATGGCCCTCATTCTCCTAGATCTTCTCCGACGAGAGGTCAGAAGTCTTCTCCTGTGAGAAGACGAGATGAGAATCATGTTCTACCCACGGCTTCTAGCAATGGGTATTGGACTGAACTGATTCTAAGGGATGAGAAGGGACGACCCAAACCTCAGAAGGTTTGGGTCCCCAATGAAAACTAATTTTTCTCATTTTATGTGCAGGGAGTTCCTAGGAAACCAATCCATTTATGGTACCTTGACAGTGGATGCTCCAGGCACATGACAGGGGACAGGAAACTCTTGTCCAATTTTACTGGTATAAATGGGTCGTATGTTTGTTTTGCTGGATCCAAGGGCGGCAACATCACCGGTCAGGGAGATGTCGTCAATGGACAACTTACTCTAGAAAGAGTAAACTATGTGGAACAACTTACTCATAATCTAATGAGTGTCTCACAGATCTGTGACAAGGGCAACAATGTTCATTTCACAGAAAAGGAGGCATTCATCTTGAAGCCGGGTTTCGTTATTCCAGAAGAATGGATTATGCTCAGAGCTCCTAGGAAGAGAGACATCTATGGCTTAGTTTTAGGTGTTGATAATCCAACGGAGCCCCTCTGTTTGTTGAGCAAAGCAAATGAGTCTGAATCTCTCCTCTGGCATCGAAGAATGGGACATATCAACTTTCGGAAGATGAATGAACTTGTTAATCTTGGATTAGTTGATGGTGTTCCAGTTAAGAAGTTTGGGATGGAAGATAAATGTGTACCATGTTTGAAAGGAAAGCAACACAAGAATCCTCATAAATCAAAGGTGCACAACACTATATCCAAACCATTCGAACTACTTCATATGGATCTCTTTGGTCCTGTGAACGCAAGAAGCATTGGAGGGATGTACTACTGTTTGGTGATCACTGATGATTACTCAAGGTACTCATGGGTATTTTTCTTGAAGACAAAGGACGAGACCGCAAACCGGTTTATGGATTTTGTTAGACAAGTTGAGAATGTCCATGAAGTTAAAGTTAAGAGAATCAGGAGTGACAATGGCACTGAGTTCAAGAACAATACTCTTACGGTTTTTTGCTTGACCAAGGGTATTCAACATCAATTTAGTGCACCGTATGAGCCACAGCAGAATGGAGTAGCTGAGAGGAAAAACAGGACTTTGATAGAAACAGCCAGGACGATGCTTGCTGATTCAGGGCTTCCTGTCACTTTCTGGGGGGAGGCAGTGAATACAGCTTGTCACATTTTAAATCGGGTTTTAACAGTTAAACGGTTCAAGAAAACTTGTTATGAACTTTTGCACAACAAAAAGCCCAATTTGCAAAATGTTGAGCCATTTGGTGTTCCTTGTACTTTTCTTAAGGTACTTCCTCAGGGTAAATTTGATCCCAAATCAGAGGAGGGTTTCTTCTTAGGTTATGTACCTAGTACACCAATTCGGCGTGTGTACAATCAGAAAACTGGCAAAGTAAATTTTGGTACAAATGTTGTAATTGTCAGTCATAAACCTGCTGTACACATTGGTCCTGCTAATGACTTCGATTATGATGGTGTCTTCACCTCTTTTCGTGGTCCTGTTTCTTTTACAGGTGTTCCGATTGTGGAAGATGTAGTTACTCTTCATGATCCACTTGAAGGCGGACCGGTTCCTGTCTCTTCTCCTGTTTCTTCATCATTTATTAAGCCTGCTTCTAAATCTGGAGAGTCAAGTGGGACCAAAGAAGCAGACTCTACTTTAGAGACTGCTCCTAAAAATCTTACTGATCCTTTACATATACCGCTACCTGATGATCCTTTCTATGATACTGATGACACGGAAGGTGAAAATCAGGAAGAGCCTAAAACTCCAGAACAACATGTCCAGACTAACTTGGGGAATGATCTTACAGTCGACACGGTTCCTCAAACAAGAGTCAACAAGGATCATCCAGTAGAGCAAATCATTGGTGATACTTCTGCCTCTGTTCGCACGAGGAATCAGAATAAGAATAATTTGTCAAGTATGTTTGCTGAAGTTAAGGATTCTGGGGCAATTACTTGGTACTTGTATTTTTGCTTCATCTCTCAGGTTGAGCCTAAAAATGTTGGAATGGCTCTTAAAGATCCGTCATGGGTTGAGGCGATGCAAGAAGAATTGGCTCAGTTTCGGAAGCTTGATGTATGGAAGTTAGTTGACTTACCTCATGGTGAATCTCCTTTATCTACGAGATGGGTTTTTCGTTGTAAAAAGGATGACAAAGGTGTTGTCACTCGCAATAAGGCTCGGTTGGTAGTTAGAGGATTTGAGCAACAAGAAGGTTTTGATTACGATGAGACTTTTGCACCTGTAGCTAGACTAGAAGCTATTCGATTATTTCTGGCATTTGCTAGTTATCAAGGTATAAAGGTGTATCAACTTGACGTAAAGAGTGCCTTTTTGTATGGAGAAATTAGAGAAGAAGTGTATGTAGATCAACCTCAGGGGTTTGAGGATCCAGATTTCCCCAATAGAGTATATCGTCTTGATAAGGCTCTATATGGTTTACATCAGGCTCCTCGATCATGGTATGAAAAACTGTCTACTCATTTGCATGAAAATGGTTTTACTCGAGGTTCTATTGACAGCACGTTGTTCATCAAATGGAAAGGGAAGGACTACTTGCTTGTACAGGTTTACGTTGATGATATCATTTTTGGTTCATCTGATAAGAACATGTGCAAGGAGTTTGAGCAGAGCATGAAGGCTAAGTTCGAAATGAGTGCTATGGGGGAATTAACTTTCTTCCTTGGATTACAGGTGGATCAACTGAAGGATGGGTTCTTTATTCATCAGAGCAAGTATGTTCAAGATCTTCTTACCAGGTTTCGAATGACCGATGCTAAAGATGCAATTACTCCCATTCAGACTAATCATGGGTTGTGTCCTGATAAGACTAATGATCCAGAAGTCGATGCAACTCAATATCGGGCTATTATTGGTTCCTTGATGTATCTGACGGCTTCACGTCCAGACATTACCTTTGCTGTTTGTATGTGTGCTAGATATCAGGCTAATCCGAAAGAGTCACATATGAAAGCTGCGAAAAGGATTCTTCGTTATGTGAAGGCCAAGCCTCGTCTAGGGCTTTGGTATCCCATGCATGGTTCCTTTGAATTCAAAGCTTATACTGATTCGGATTATGGTGGCTGCAGTTCGGATAGGAAATCAACGTCAGGTGGATGTCAGCTTTTAGGGGGGAGAATTATATCGTGGCAGTGCAAAAAGCAGACATCTGTTGCACAGTCTACCTGTGAAGCAGAGTACATAGCTGCTGGTCAATGCTGTTCTCAGGTACTTTGGATACAGCAACAATTGCGCGACTATGGTATGGATATCTCAGACTCTCCTATTTGTATTGATAATAAGTCTGCCATAGATATTACTAAGAATCCGAAAAACTTTAAAGTCACCAAGCACATAGATATAAAGCATCACTTTTTGCGTGACTGTTTTGAGAAAAAGCTTATTCATTTAGAAAAGGTTGTTACTGATGATAACCTTGCTGATCTTTATACTAAAGCTTTTGATAGACCTCGTCATGAGTTGTTATATCAACTCAATGGTATGAAGAATGCCGAGTAGTTTCTCTCAAAGAACTTAAATTTTTTCTTTTCGTGTCTTAGTAGTTTAAGTCGTACATAGATAGAGTCAAAAATACAAAAAGAGTTGTCTTAGTATAAGTCTGTATATATCTAGTGTCAGAAAAAAAAAAAAAAAAAAAAAAAAAAAAAAAAAAAAAAAAAAATCCAAAAATATAATAAATAAAGTAAGGTTACTGCACTACATGATTAGACGTGACGATACTTTAGCTTTTAAGCCTACTTAATTGTACTTTAAATATGCTCAGTTTAGTGATACCATTATATGATGTATCGATAGGCACAAAGTACCAAGGTTTCCTTATAATCTGAACTTAAATGTATACAATGTTCTTATGGGAAACGTATTCAGATATATGGCTGAGAATACTTGTTCTTAAAATAGACAAGTCCTTTAAATCTTATGAAAGATCCTGCATTGTAATTAGGTATATTTGGTCTTTATATAGAAGGTCTCGGGTACATATATGTGTATGTATTGCTTTTTCGGATGTATATTTGTGACAAGATATGCAAATATCAAAATAAATCTGTTGAAAGTATGAAGCTAATGTGGCCTTTGAGATTCGAACAAGTAAGTCCTTGGGGTGTCTTTGTATACCTAGCCTACCTAAAGTTTTCAACTTGGGATAGGTTGTCAGAAAGTTCGCTACACGGGTCTCATAGAAAGTCACGGGTTTTCATAAGTGCTTTAAAGTAAATTAATGTCACAAATATGCAAGTACTTGGCATTATGCAATGTTAAGTATATTTCCGTACGTGAGTCAAGTTATGTCGCTTTACGCGTGAGGAATCACCGACCTGTCACCGCTGACTTGATTCTTAAAGACTTTCTCACTTTAATCACCAAATGTCTTAATTTTAGTGCTTGTTTCGATTGTGAGAGTGTATCTGAATATGGGGCACATAAGTTCGCAAACTAAAATTGTGGCATGAGTAACTTACTAGGTTACATGGTGACTGTCCTTGGCTCAAGTAATACGAAAGTGCCACAAACCAAAAAGGAGACTGGAAGTACCGAGTGTTTAAGAGGACAAACATATTGGTAATCGTTTTTGGATCACTGTTCATAACTAATAATAAGAGAATTATTTCTCGCAGTTAGGCTTATGTAAATGCTAATCTGATCTGATCAGCAGTACCCTAGTCACATGTAAATAATGAACAAATTAAGTTAACTAGTGTTTAGATTAGTTTATTATTCTGTAATTTTTATTCTGATTTATTTTTCATTTTATTGAGTCAAAATAGTATTTTCATAAGTTCTTATTGCACGAGAGATTCTACTTAAATTCTGTTGAGTATATGTTTTGCTGAATTCATTCATTTGAATTCTTGATGAGGTTATGTGTTTAATTCAAAAGAAGATTTTCTGATATGGACATTAATTTGTTTAAGTTCAGAAAATGATCTTTTAAATCTTATGTGACAAGTCAATGTTATTTGAATTATCACAAGTTTCAGTGTTTGCAAGTTATGAATTTAATTAATAACTTGGTGATTTTTAGGGTTTGACAACGGAATGACCTCACTTGATCTTTTATTAGAATCTTGAGTATTTCATAATTGTTAATCCTAATTTTTTTGTGTGTTTTCACTTGAATTTTCTGCATTATTGTGCCTTTGCTCTTGTTGCGTTAATGAGTTTTTGGTAAGTGTGCAGTGCTCAGTTTAAGAAGATAAAGTTGGAGTGCTGATCTTTGTTGCCATACTGTGTTATTCATACTGATGATATTGTGGAGACAAGATTTTTGGTATGAAATGACAATATTGTGATGCAAATATGAGCACGTGAAGGAAGAATACATGAATCTGTCTTAAGAGTATTTATTTACTTTACATTTCATGTATTTAGTGAAAATAATCAGTGTTGATACGTGTTTCTTTTAATTCTCGTACCTTAACTTATGACATGAATTCGGAAACTTTATAAAATTCTTCATTGGATTTTTGGACTATTCATTGTTTGTTAGTTATGTAGACGGCATCTTATATGGGACTTAAGTGTTTCAAGATGGTTTGCTGTCAAGCATCTCAATGATTAGAGAAATGCTTTCCGTATCATGGTCATGGTTGGTAACGATGTTAATATGTTCATTGATTATTTTCAGGTTTGTTAATGGTTGATTTTAGATCATGGGGTTTTATTTTTATTCAAGATTATAATGTTTGTAAAATACTTACATTATGATGATGGTTTTAGATGGTGGTACTTTTTGGTACAAGGCATGAACAAGTTGTTTTTAACGAGTTGTTGCTATGTACAGGATTAGGTCAAAGGGGTCGCATTGTGGACAGTTTCGTGATGACGAATCTTGAAAAATTTTCTAAGTACAAACTTGTTCTTACGAAGATAGTGATTAACTTCGTTTTGACTTGTTCTTACGAAGATAGTGATTAACTTCGTTTGGAATTGTACTCAGAAAAATGGAACTCATTTTGTTACCATCTAAATTCGTTTCATTAGGTTATAAACGAAGATGACTTCTATCTTCGTTCCAATTGAGTTTACGAAGGTTAAATTCGTTCCACTTATATTCGACCGATCCTTTTACCCGACCCATTTTGACCCATCTTTTACCCATCCATATATATATCCAACCTTAATTCGTTTTTCTCTTTTTTATTACCAAACGAATTTAAGCTGCTTAACCCCAATATATTCATCAATCAAATACTTTGATTTTAGTTGATTTTCGGTTTATTATTTCGATTTTTGTTGAAATAAGTAATTCAGGTATCTTATCTAGCATTGTCATTCACAATTCCTCAATTTTTAATTCTAGTTTTTGCCCAATTTTTACATGAACTCATTCGGTTTTTAAAATATATTTTAAATTCTAGGGTTTAATTTCGTTCTTGATTTTAAATCCATTGGATTCTTAATTCGTTTTTCTCTTTTTTATTACCAAACGAATTTAAGCTGCTTAACCCCAATATATTCATCAATCAAATACTTTGATTTCAGTTGATTTTCGGTTTATTATTTCGATTTTTGTTGAAATAAGTAATTCAGGTATCTTATCTAGCATTGTCATTCACAATTCCTCAATTTTTAATTCTAGTTTTTGCCCAATTTTTACATGAACTCATTCGGTTTTTAAAATATATTTTAAATTCTAGGGTTTAATTTCGTTCTTGATTTTAAATCCATTGGATTCTTAATTCGTTTACAAAATCGATATGGGTTATGTTCTTTTTAAGTGTTACGATTGTTTTGTAACTAATTTCGGGCAAAACAAGGGTTAATCAATGTTATTGAAATCGACTTATTTGATTTTGGAACCAACAGACCGTTCAGAATGACTACGAACTTAAATGATGACAAACGAACTTAGACTTTTCCTTCAACTAACGAACTTAGAAGTTCTTGTGACAAACGAACTTATTTATGCTTCAAAAGCTATCTTCGTTCATTGTTACCAACAAACTTAACATCTATTTTCGTTTAATGTTATCCAACGAATTTAAAGTCTATCTTCGTTCATTGTTACCAACAAACTTAACATCTATTTTCGTTTAATGTTATCCAACGAATTTAAAGTCTATCTTCGTTCATTCCAACAAACTTAACATCTATTTTCGTTTAATGTTATCCAACGAATTTAAAGCTATCTTCGTTCATTGTTACCAACAAACTTAACATCTATTTTCGTTTAATGTTATCCAACGAATTTAAAGTCTATCTTCGTTCATTCCTAACTAACGAATTTAAAGTCTAACTTCGTACATTCTTCACTTACGAACTTAAAGACTAATTTCGTACTTTTTTAACTTATGAAATTAGTGATTAAGTTTATTTAACCTGCAATTCATTTAATCTTATAATTTGCTTTTACATCTGGATCCCGATCAGCATAATTCTGAACGCTACCATGAAATGTTTGATTTTATTGCTCGTTCTAGGCTGTCTTTTGCATTCTGTGATTCACCTAGATTGGTTAGGCAGTATATCGATGACTTCTGGAGGACTGCTCATCAGGTCATGGTTAATGGTCGTAGCTTTGTTAGAGCAACTGTCGAAGGAATCACTTTTGATTTTAATGTTGCGATACTTCGTGAAATTCTACATTTGGGTGAAGAATCAGACGACGAAGTAGAATTGGCTTATGATTTTGACCTAATTCGTAGGTGTTTTCAAAGAATGGGATATGTTGGTCAAATAAAGCTTCCTTTTGATAAGAGTGGTTTTCAAGGACGTTGGAGATACCTTGCTTACGTGTTGTTAGTAAGTCTGAGCAACCGTAAGGCTGGATTTGATCAGCTTTCTGCTCAGATTTCTTCGCAGATGGTGGCTTTGGTCTATAATAGACCTTATCCGTTTTCAACATACTTCTATCATGCATTTGTTGATCAAATCAATGCCAAGGCGAAGAATAGGTTTCTATTATACCCTCGTTTTGTTGTGGCGATAGTTAGACATTTTTGTCCGAATTTGGTATTTGATCAAGGTCCTCGTTATGTACCACATGCTTGGCCTTTACGTATATTTGCTGATTTAGATGCCAATACTCGAAATGTAGCTGGTCTAAATAATCCACCATTGTTTGGTCATTTGATTAATCCAAATTATCGATCTCGCTTTGAGAATGATATGTTGGTGGATGATGAAGACAACTCTGATCATGAGGATGAAGAGAGTTCAGATGATAGTTCGGATAGTGATTCTGATGATTCAGACAGTGAGAATGATGGTGATGATGATGTAGTTGAAGCTGACACAGATGAATACGATAGTGTCGCTGCTGATTCGGGTAATGAGCATCGAACGAAGATGGCTCATGATGTACCTGCTGCTTCAGGAAGTGATAATTCATATCACTTTTCTAGAGAAGATGTACAAGGTGCTTTACGCCGAGAGCGTCGGAGTAAGGCGTGTCATTCTTCCCCAGTCCTTTCTGAAACGAATCAATCTGTTCAAGAAGAAGTTAATCTGGATGAGGGTGTTGGTGCTGAACAAGAGGTTGTATCTGATTTTCAAGAACAATTGGAACTTAGAGATATAGCATCAAGTCCATTACATGAAGGTACAAGTAATGTTGGACCGAAGAGGACACTGGATGCTCCTCTCACTTATCGTAGAGCTAAGCGTGCACGAATTTCTGAGGCTACTTCAGTATCTGCCGCTGCTGCTGATATTCCTGTTGTCGCAACAGCACCAGTTCCTACTGTTGCTGGCAGTGTACCATTACGTCCACTTTTGCCTCCTGCCAGATCAATATTGCCCAGATTGCCTACTTTTCCTCCTATTCCTTCAGATTACTCCCTGGTTAGGCGTATAGATGTTCTTCAGTCTCGTGTTGATACCTTAGAGTCTGATCTTACGAATGTTCAAGGTGCTTTGACCTTTTTAATAAACTGGGTCAAGAATCAAGGGGGAGATGTTCCTGAAGAAGTCTGCAGATTAGCAGCAGCTCAGCCAAGACGTCAGAATGATGATGATGATGCTGATGATGCTGGTAATAGGAGTGATTCTCGCCCAGTTTCTGACAAAGTAAAAGGGGTTGAGACTCAGGGGAAGACAGAAAGAGATACTGCCCAGACTGGTACTTCTGGTGCGGGTGGTTCAAGTGCTCCTCGAGAGGCTGAAGTTATTGAAGCACTTGATTCAGATGATACAGATGATACAAAATTACTCTTCGATGGTGATGAACTTGAGGAGGGTGAGCTTGTTCCTGAACCGGATATAAATATATTCAAGAAACCTTATGGGTTTGATGATGTTTGGGATTCAACTCCTGAAGACCCATCTTTGGAAGAAAGAAAAGAGTTGGAAATAAAGAGGAAAGAAGTTAAGGAAAGAATGCTTCAAACTTCAATTAGTAGCTCCGCTAAAGTTTTAAACTTCGTGGTATATGCTAGGATTGATGATGCATTGATTCCTTTTCACTGGGAAATCAATTTGACAAGACCTTTTAATCCAAATAATTATCCTGTACCTCTCAGAGAAGATGATCCATTGCATGAGATTGATAGACTTGTGCCTGGTCAAAGAATCAATGATTATATAGTCACATGGGATACTTTGAAACCCATCATGTATTGGACTCATATATCAGATAAAGATGCTGCAAGATATAAGACAATAATCTGGAGTTGGTTTTATGATGAAGAACTGAAGCTGTTTGTTCTTAAAAGACCAGAAGGTTGTCAATATCTAACATGGCGTGAGAGACATTTCAGAAGTTTGTGTGAGGAAGACTTGCATGAACTGGGAAATAACAGGATTATCAATCCAAGTAGTTATGGTCTTGCAGATGTGATTGGTAAGAATCTTCATGAAGATTTCAAGTTGAGATCGAATATGAAAGACTCTGAAAAACCAAAGTTTCATATTGAACCAAGACGAAAGAAGAAGGTGGTGAAGCCAGATAAAAGTGTTGAGTATATTCAACGTGATATCAAATGTATGATCAAAGTCCCTGCCAAGAAATGGGCACAAGATATCTTGGAAAAGATAGATAATTGGGAGATTGATCGAAATTCTGGTGAAGCCAAGATGTATGCAGACTCAAAGAAGAAGATATTGTTGAGAAGGATGTATGATCCAATGCAGTTGGTGAACTTCTCAAGAAATGATCAGAGAAAATTATACGATATTGAATGCTCATTTTTACCATTTTGGAAGAATGAAGAAGATCGATATCGTAAGATTCTCCAAGTCTGCTTACATGAAAATATCCATGCAAATAGCAAACGATTATTATTTGATGGATGATGAAGATTTTTGAAGACTGAAGAAATCGAAGATGCTGCTGTCAAGGGGGAGTTTGTTGATGCATGTTGATGTGACAACAGCAACTTAGATTTGATTATGTCTTATTCATCTATATGTAATTGATAGATTATAGACTTTGTGTTTTAATAATGATTGATTACATGTTTTGGTGTTATTTATATGTTTATATATGATGTTTGTTATGTATATCATACAAGTACAAACATAATATATGTTAGGTTCTTGTACATAAAGTACTTGGAAAATAACAAGGCATAGATATTGATGGTAAGTTGTACTAACGAAGATAATCTTCGTTAGGAACGAACGAAGATAATCTTCGTTTGATGGGCTGGGCTGCTAAGTTCGTAAGAACAAAGCCCAGCAGGCCCAATATCGATCGTGAACATATATAAACGATTGGAAAACCTAAATTGAGTAATTCCAGTTGATATCACACACACCAAAGCGACTAAGTTCGTTGCTAAGCTATAGCAAACGAATATAGATCACATAAGGCTGATTATATTGATATAATTAGCAATATAAACGATAACTAATCAAACTAGTTATCTCGTGAGGATTCCGCACTCACGACATAACAATAGACGATCTCGAGAGCAATCCGTAGCTATCGAGGGACTCACACTTTGTGCTGTCAAATATTTAATTTTGGGTGTCTAAGTGGAGTCTGTGTCAATTTTATTGTTTTTAAGTGGTGTAGTCCATTTCTTTTATTTGTTTGTCGCTCACATATTTTCCTTGGTACTATCTTTGTTATAACACGATTTTAACTACTGAATTCGATTCATCAATGGTGGATTTGGTGAGTGTGTGTTCTTGGTGTTTGTGTGTGTTTTGAGAGAGAATTTTGTAACTATGTGTAGATCTGGAATTAAAGTTCTGAAGTATGTGAAAATTATGTCTAAGTTATGTCAAGGTTATGATCTCTAAGGTATGAGAGGGCTATTTATAGTCTAATTACACAATTATGCTAATTGTCATAATTAGCCCCTCAACCTTAGTGATCATTTATCTATGACTTAACAACAAGAAATTCCTCTAATCTAGATTACAATTTATCACTATTTTTGGATTTCTAACATTCTCCCCCTTAGTGATACATTGTAATGAATGAAATACGTGTTATATTGTCTTGTAGGAATGAATTTGATGAGCCCGGTGGTGAAGACAATTGGTGTGTTGAAACAAGTCTTCAAAGCTTTCTCTTTTGTCTTTGGAGAACTTGATTCAGTCTTGGTCTTGGTCTTGGTCTTGGTCTTGAACTTCTTGAAGTTAAATCATGTGAGGATTCTCAATGTTCTTTTAGAACAGAGAATAATGAATGCGTGTGAGTCTTGAAGAAAAAGAATAATGAAGTCGAACAAGTGTGTGACTTGAATCTTCAAGAATTGTTGAATCATGAACCAGAGTTGTCTTTTGAAATGCGGAAGGTATGAATCTTGGTTTTGATTTTTCAATTTTTGATCTTTGAGTGAAATTCATCTTTTTGATTTTTCAATTTTGATCTTTGAGTGAAATTCATCTTTTTGATTTTTCAATTTTGATTCTTGAGTGAAATTCAGCTTTTCGATTCTTCAGTTTTGATTCTTGAATGAAGTTCATCTTCTTGGAATGAAGTATCATGAAAATGAACTCTCCCCCTTTATGTATGCTCTGGAGTTTCTTGACAAAATGTTGTTGTATGACTTGAAGATCTTTGGATGAAGTATGTTTGATGAAGACTCTTTTGAAGCTTTACTTCTTTGACTTGAATCTTCTAACAAATCTTTAATCCTTTTTGAAGCTTTGATCTTTGTCACATCAACTTGAATACTTTGGAGAGTAAGCAATTGAATGAAGTTTGGATGAAATTCTTATGAAGTAATCATGTTCCCCCTCAATCCATGAGTATACACATTTTGGAGCATTTTTGAACTTTTGAAGCATCTTGAGTGAAAATCTTTTCATCTTTTGTTTCATTCTTATCTATGACATCAATTCAGATTCCCCCTTTTAAAATCAAATTCTCAATCAACTAAAATCTAGTGAAAATCTGAAACTATTGACACATCATGAAGAATTTTCTCCCTCTATACACAAACTTTGATAATCCTAGAACTTTGATAAGCCTAACACGTAGTGAAACAACCAAACCAAACACGAACTTTTCTCCTTGTTTCCTTATCAATCAGTAAATCAATCATAAAATTTTCTCCCCCTCATAATGACAAGAATGGGAACCAATCTCATTATGGACATATTGATTGATTCATTGTCAACAAGAATAACATGATCGATTATACACATGGAGAACTATCAACCATCAACACATCAACCCGAACCATTAGCCCAACCCAAGAAATCCTAGGAGTGACTAAAATGGAAGATTGAAGTTGTTGGGACAAACGTTATAGCATGGTGTTGGTGTTTTCTGTGTTTGTGTGATGAGAAATGAAACCAGATAAGAATGATCCGTTAGCATGTTCAAAAATCAAAAGGATTAATGAAATGACCGATTAAAATGTATAACATTTTTCGGATTTCCTATGTATCATTGAGATATGCACAAAACAAGTCTCTAACATAGTTTGATCTGCGGCTTTGCAACCACGAGATTGCTTCAAAGAATATAAATCATGGTTAACACTACCGAAGCATTTGATAACCACAATTTTATCCTTAAAGTCTTTTTGGGAAATAACATCCGAGGTCACATAGACTTCTCGTTAACTCAACAAATTTATAAATGAAAATGTGAGACCTACGTTCAATGTTGGAAAGGATGTTAGCATTGGTAGGATTTCCATTCGATCATCGTGGAATATCAATTAAGATATCACTACAAATGTTCCGGCTATATCACAAAGATAAGCAATTATATCACAAAGATATGACTCGAATGTGTCCTAAAGTGAAGAATAATCAAACTAATGATCAATTAATATAGCTCTAGACACAATGTGATCAAATGAAGTCGGGGACTGGAGCAGAATGTCACCCTTTTTCAATATCAACATCTTCCGAAAGAAGAGTCAATAGAAATGTGAAAATCTCCGTGAGAAATGAAACAAGTATTTGTTAAGAAACACTTGAGTGGTTAGGTAAAGATGAGCATCGCTTCACTGGGTCCATGAAGACTTCTTCAATATCAACATCTTCCGAAAGAAGAGTCAATAGAAATGTGAAAATCTCCGTGAGAAATGAAACAAGTATTTGTTAAGAAACACTTGAGTGGTTAGGTAAAGATGAGCATCGCTTCACTGGGTCCATGAAGACTTCTTCAATATCAAGAAATCAACAAATGAAATCTGATAGGAGCGTGTTTTACCCGGTTTTTTGAGAATTTGGGGAAGGGTATCATTTCTTTTTAACCCTTTTCGCACAACATATCACCTTAACCTCTCACTTTTCGACTTTACTCCCTCCATCCTATTTGCACGAAAACAACAGCACTCAAAATACCCTCACTATCTAATGAAAGAAGTGAATACTCCGAGGTTAGAACTCATCGGCGATGATGAAATTCATGGAGTATAATTTGAGAAATACTTATCCCTCATGTGCAAACTAATCACCGAACTCCATTTGATTGAAAATCATTGGAAAAACATCAAATGTGTGCATGAAAAAAATTTGAAACACATTTGAAGGTTTGAAGGTTGTTGAAATCACAAACTCCTCCTTAATCTATGCAAGAATAGATCAAAAAATTTCCATAGAAAGGTGGAGCAAAAATTGGTTTTGTGAGACCAAACATGAGTAAAATCTTTGTTGTGATATTTCGGAAAAGTTTTGCTTCAACAACAATGTTGAATGTAAGACAGCTAGGGAGTACACAAAGGCGTTCAATCCGTCGCAACTTACAACAACACGTTGGAGGCAATTAAAACACTTAAGCAATTTGAAAATCCAATCAATTGTATAAAATGAGACAACAAGGGAGTACACAAAGGCGTTCGATCCTTTGCGTCGCATATCAACAATTGAGAGTTTTGAAAATGTTATTTGAACAACTTTGATTGCTATCACACATACATATTCATATAGGAACACTTGGAAGTACACAAAGGCGTTCGATTCCTTGTTATCTTATATCAATTTATATGTATAATAACAATATCTTAGAATGTAAAACATTTAAGCAATTTGAAAATCCAATCAATTGTATAAAATGAGACAACAAGGGAGTACACAAAGGCGTTCGATTCCTTGTTATCTTATATCAATTTATATGTATAATAACAATATCTTAGAATGTAAAAACACTCTATAAATAAATATATCATTTAAGAACGGGTTAAATACATTACAAAAAAAAAAAAATTCTATTTGTTTTTCCAAAAATGTGGTTGGAAAGTACATTTTAGTTGGTTTGGGTGGATTACTGACAGATTCTTGGTTTTGAAAATTTGATTCAATTTCTTCCAATTTGAAAATTGAAGATTCTTTTGTTTTGTATGAATCATTTATTGCATCATAATTAACCAAAAATTCCTGTTTTGGTGTTCTCTCAACGTCATCAGTCTCAAATTCATCATTCAATGGACGAATAAATTGTTGTATCATACCAAGTCGTAGAAATTTTTCATCATACAAGGGTTCAATTTCCTCTTTGGCTTTTTGCAATGGTGTGATATTCTCAAATCCCAACCCGAGAAGAAGTTCTGTTTTGTCAATTTTTGACTTGTTGAAATAGGCAGTGAAATTCAAGAAAGGATTTTGTTCAACTTTATATAGCTTTTCTTGATAGAAAAGTATATTCTTTTTAAATTCCTCAACTTGTTTTTCAAGATTCTCTATCTCAATGTCTTTTAAAAAACAATTATGATTTAAATCAGAAATCTTCCTTTCGAATTCAACATTGTTTGGTTTAGCTTCTTGAAGCTTTTTGTTGAGAATATCAACATCCATTTGTCTTGCATTTGCCCGAAGCCATTCATTGGTCTTTTGAATTTCAAGATCTTGATTGGTCTTTTCAAGATCTTGAATGGTCTTTTCTAGATTTTGACATTTTTGTAATAACTTAAAATCAGGAGAGACATTCAACTCACATTCTTTAACCAACATTTTATCTTTGTAAGCTTGAAAATCTTGTTTAATAGCATCATATTCAAAAAGTAATTTTGAATGTTCTTCAAGAAGTTTTGTAAATTCACTTTTAGAAAATGAAATGCTATTTGTCAACTTTTTATTTTTGTTGGCTAAAGAATTGATATGAGTTGTTAAATTAGATAAAGCTAATCTACAAGACTCTTTGTCTTTAACCAAAGAAAAAGTAGAGTCGAGATTTACCTCATCATCTGGGTATTCATCATCAGTGCTTTCTGCTTCAAGGACTTTGTTTTTGGCCAATCTTGCCATATAGCAAACATTAGCGGAGAGATCTTGATCTTCATCATCAGTGAGCAACAGCCATTTGTCATCTTCGGCAAGCAATGCATGTCCTGCTTCAACTTGTTTGGCTAACAGCATCTTCTGCTTGTAGTACTCATAGTCCCGCTTTCGAGGTTGTTTGCAGTCAACGGCAAAATGTCCAGGAATACCACAATTGTAGCACTTTTTGTCTGATGCCTTACCCTTCTCAACAGTTGGTTTTTCATTGGCTTCCTTCTTTTCACCATACCTTGATCCATTAGCTTCACCTTGCTCATTGCTCCTCGGATGATAGTGTTCCTTCTTGGGAAATGCACTTGTAGAAGAAGTGCGGAGATTGTTGTTTGTTGGCCTCGCTTTGTAGAATTTCTTCTTGAAATGCTTTGTTACCGCGGCAAGAGCTTGATATAGTTCATCTGAAACACCATCTCTTGTAGACATCAGATCATCTCCCTCCTCATCAGACGAAGAAACAACCACTATTTGCCTTTTAAGAGCTTCAGAAATCTTCTTCTCAACTATCAATGCCAAAGGATCAGAAGATACAACTTCTGGCATTTTGTTTGATGAAGCTTTGCTTAGGACTTGGTTTTCATTGAGTTTGAAGGATTCATAAAGAGTATGAATGGTGAACTTGGTCAAATTTTGATGTTGCTTGATCTGTGTTCCAAAATCTTCCCATTCTGGACCAAGAGCTTTGATGAATTTGATGTTTAGCTCAATCTCTGTTTTCTTGACATTGTTCTTCCTTAGCTCATTTATGACATTGCAGAATCTGTAGTAGACAGCTTCAAGAGATTCATTAGGCAATTTGGAGAAGTTGTCAAACTCAGTCAGAATATTTGTCAATCTTATGGTCGAAGTCACGTCAGCTCCCTCCATCTGTCTAGCCACCTCATCTCATATCTCCTTGGCTGTGTCATAAGAATCAACAGAACCATAGATTTCATCCGGTAGAGCTTTGTATAGGCATGACCTAGCTCTATTATCTGCAGCTATTCGATCCTTTTGTTCAGCATTCAACAGATCAGGAGTTAGAATTATAGCATCAGTAGTGGGATGGCGATGAACGGCAAGTCCATTCAGGATGGAATCTTTCATCATGTGACCATTTGTCTGACTTTCCACATAGTCCATAAATCGTTTCTTCCATAGTCCGTAAGAACCACGGTAGAGAACTGGAGGTCTTGTATCAGAACCCAATGCCAATGCTTCACGAGAAGCCATTAGAGATTGATTTGATTTGAAAAATTGAATTGAATTTAAAAGTGGAAAATGAAACGATCTTGATAAGATCAGAAAATGAAACGATCTTGAGTAAACCAGGAAATGAAACGATCTTGATACAAACAGAAATTGAAACGATCTTGATAAGATCAGGAAATGAAACGATCTTGAGTTAACCAGGAAATGAAACGATCTTGAGTAAACCAGGAAATGAAACGATCTTGATACAAACAGAAATTGAAACGATCTTGAGTTGAACAGAAAGTGAAACGATCTTGACCAATTAGCACTGGGTAAGATCGTCTAGAGCTGGATCGTTTTGAACAAAATCGTCCTAGGTGAAATCGTCCTAGGTGAGATCGTTTTGGAATCTTGATGAAATTTGGTTAAGTATTGAAAATGAAACGATCTTGAATTGAAACGGTCTTGAAGATGAAACGGTCTTGAAAATGAAATGATTTTGAATTGAAATGATTCAAGGAACTGAGACGATCTTGGTTAAAGATCGTCTTAAGTTCAGAGGGAATGAGACGATCTTGGTGAAGATCGTCTTGGGTTTCGAAGGTATGAAACGATCTATGTGAAGATCGTCTTAGTTTCTAAGAAATGAAACGATCTTGGTTAAAGATCGTCTTAGTTCAGAGGAATGAGACGGTCTTGGTGAAGATCGTCTTAGGTTCTAAGAAATGAAACGATCTTGGTTTAAGATCGTTTTAGGTTTCTTTCCAAAACTTTCTAAGTATTTGAAATGACCAAACCAATCCTTTCGGATTAATTAGCCAGAATCAAACACTTTACAACTCACACTTGTTTAGAACGATCTTGTGAGGATCGTCTAACAAGTCACAAATCACAAGTAAGTGAAACAAGCTTTCAAAGACTAAGACGATCTTGATAAGGTCATCCTAGTGAAGATCGTTCTGGTCATCTTCTTCAACTCAACAGTTTTCCAGAAAAAACTCCATTAACAACTTTTTAAAAAACTTCAATATCTTTTGAATTACTGGGAGTTAGATCATGAAATCACTGGCAAACTGTTTGAATTCATGTCCGCAACACGTTTATGAACAAAGTTCAACACAAAACACAACAGAATCAAATCCCAAAAATTCGCGCCAAAACTCAAAAATTCAATCTCGAGATTTAGATTGAATTGAAACTTGAAACTTGAAACTTGACAGGATTATGTTTTCAACTACCACAAATCTATTGATGAACAAATAATTGTGATTTTATGTGATTTGAAGTGTGAATTTTGAAGAACCAGACGGTGAAAAGTTCGAACAGAATTTGTGAATAAATTTGATTTTGATGAATTTGTAATTGAATTCAGGTATGGATCGTCATCAGATTGATGTTTCTCTCTGATACCACTTGTTATAACACGATTTTAACTACTGAATTCGATTCATCAATGGTGGATTTGGTGAGTGTGTGTTCTTGGTGTTTGTGTGTGTTTTGAGAGAGAATTTTGTAACTATGTGTAGATCTGGAATTAAAGTTCTGAAGTATGTGAAAATTATGTCTAAGTTATGTCAAGGTTATGATCTCTAAGGTATGAGAGGGCTATTTATAGTCTAATTACACAATTATGCTAATTGTCACAATTAGCCCCTCAACCTTAGTGATCATTTATCTATGACTTAACAACAAGAAATTCCTCTAATCTAGATTACAATTTATCACTATTTTTCGATTTCTAACAATCTTTTACATTGCATTTGTCACTTGCAAATTGTCCAATTTTTTAAGTACGTGACTTTGTGTTATCCAACTTTAGTCTAGTTTTTTTTAAGTGTTTTAGTCAAGAATAATCAATTTGGACTTTAGTTTTGGATTAATTGGGCTGTCATCTGAATTAATTGTTGGGCTTATTTTTTTATAATTCTTGGACTAAGAATTTAATTTGGGCTAGTTTTGTTTGTTGGGCTTAACTTTTTTAATTGTTGGGCTAAAATTTTTAAGATTCTTGTCTTGAATTGTTCTTTTATTGGTCTGTCATCAACGTTTGATTCAAAATGTCAACCGAAGAGTTCGAGGATCTTTATCCTGAACTCAATGAGATGACCAAGAAAATGAAAAACCTTCTATACGAACATGACCAATGTTGTATATCCCAACTCAAATCTGAGAATAAAGAGCTCAAATCTGTCAATAATCTCAATTTGTCTGCAATGGAAAGTCTTCAATTTGAAATTGACCAACTCAAATCCGAGAATAAAGAGCTCAAATCTGCAAATGATCTCATTTTGTCCAACATGGAAAGTCTCCAAAAAGAAAATGATCATTTGCAATCCCAGATTTTCAAATTAACAAATGAGTTGGAAAATTCTCTCCAAGAGCTCAATCAAAATGTTTTAGACACTCGGTCAACAGAACTTGTTTGGCAACAAAAGATTTCTGACCTCAACCATGAGTTGCAAAACAAGTCCGCCATTTTTGAGACCACACTTGAAAAAGAAAGAACAAATTTTTGTGCTCAAATCAAGTGTCTTGAAGACAAGTGTTTGCAACTTCAGTCAAACGAAACATTTTTGACAAAAAGAATCTTCGACCTTGAGACTGAATTGTCAACACGTCCTATGACTGTGAATTCTTCTGTACAAACTGGCTGTGATGATGAATTTTATGAATGTGTTGAGACTACCGAGTCCTCAACTCAGACTGATTTTGATTGTGTTTGTGACAAGACTGAGGTGTCCAAAAGTTTTCCAAAACCTAATTCATCCAAACCAAAAGTTGATGTTCCAAAGAGGATTTACACGGGTAATTCTTCAAAACCTTTTGAAAGAAAGGTGTCTCAGTTTACTAATTACTCCTTGCAAAAGGGTATGAAGTACTCTAAGAAACCTATTTTTTATGGAACAACTTCTTGTGTGTCTTTTCTATCCTTCGAGGATAATTCTGAACATATTTCTCAAGCAAAATCTCAGTTGACAAAATCTAAATGGAAACCGATTTCTAAAGATAAGTCAGTTGAGTCAAAATCATTCAAATATTCTTTTTCGAAACTTTTTGATCTTGCACCAAAACCTGTGAAAGCAGTTGTGCAAAAAGAGAATGATTTTGTTCTGAAAAATCATTTTTCAAATCAATCTCCCAAGATTGCAAGTTTTTCAAAGAAATCAAATGATTTTTCACCGTTGCTTCCACGAAAAATCTTTTCAACTAAAACACCGGGTTTTAGTTCTCCGTGGAATGCAACATCAATTCATCAAATCGATGAGACTTACATTTGGTCATTCAAGAATTCAAAAACCATTGGACCCAATCTCAAATGGGTTCCAAAAGTGCTTTCCAAATGATTTGATGAAAGGTGGCTTATACACACTTCAGTGTATAACCCGTTCTAAAAACCGTGTTTATAATTTCATTTTTTTTAGAAAAATCCAAAAAGATTTTCATTTTCTTATTTTTAAAAATCCAAAAAGATTTTATCCTTTTATCATTTTTTACTTTGTCTTTTAGTTATTCACAAAGTATTAGGATGAGATGCAAGACATTGAACGCCTTTATGTACTGTCTTTGTTGTCTCATTTTTAATGTTTGTGAGCAACTTTCAAACTTTTACTCACCCTTTATATGCAAAAACATTGTTCATATCATGCATATATTTAGGGGAGTTTGTTTATAAAACCAAAACTTCCAAGTGTTTAAACTCATTTTCCATTTTAAAACACTTTGGAAGATTTTCAAACCATTTTCGATCATATTCAAAGAAGTTCGGTGTTAGATTTGCACATGAGAGTTTAGGCCACTCATAAAAACTCCATGATCTTGTCATCGCCGATGAGATCTAACCCCGGAGTTAAATTCTCAATTTAGATTGTGAGGGTTTATGAGCGTGGTGATGATGTTTGTGCAAATAGGACATGAGGGAGTAGTCGAAAAGTGTGAGGTTACGGTGAAATGATGTGAGAAAGGGCTAAAAGAAATAAAAGCCCTCCCTAAATTTTCAAAAAGTCGGGTCAACACGTTTCTGTCGAATTTCATTTGTTGATTTCTCGATATTGAAGAAGACTTCATGGACCCAGTGAAGCAATGCACATCTTTACCTAACCACTCAAGTGTTTCTTAACAAATACTTGTTTTATTCTCACGGAGATTTTCACATTTCTATCGACTCTTCATTTAGAGGTTGTTGATATTGAAAAAGAGAGACACTCTGCTCCGGTCCCCGACTTCATTTGATCACTTATCGAGTCTAGAGCGTACTTGAAATATTCTTTCATTTGAATAGGACACAATGAGTCTTAATATGTCTTTGTGACATCGCATATCTTTGTGATATTGCCGGAACATTCGTAGTGATATCATATTTTTCATATTCCACGATGATCGAATGGAAATCCTACCAATGCTAACATCTTTTCCAACGTTGAACGTAGGTCTCACATTTTCGTTTTATGAATTTGCTGAGTAAACGAGCAGTCTATGTGACCTCGGATTTATTTTCCCAAAAGTCTTTGAGGATAGTAAGACATGGTTATCGAACGCCTTTGTGACACTGACCATGAATTACATTCTTTAAAGCAATCTATCGGTTGAAAAGCCATAGACCAAACCATTTAGAGATAAGATTTGTGCATTTCTCGATGATAATGGGAAGTCCTAAAAATAGTAATCATATTTTTAGGCCACACCATTAATCCTTTCGATTTATGGTTGTGTTAACGGATCATTTTTATCCGGATTTCATTTCTCTTCACACAAACACAAAGAACACAAACACCATTATCAAAATTGTTTTTCAAACAACGCAATCTCACATTCTAGTTCACCAATAGGATCATTGGGAATTGGGTTGGGTTAATTTGCTTGCTTGTTGTTTGTTTTCATCTACCGTTTGTGCTATCAATCATTTTTGTATGATGAACACGTTTCACATATTCATCATAAGGGGGAGAAATGATTAAATGATTGATAGATAGAATTCAAGGTTTTAGGTAGAATTTGGTTGATAGATATTGATTGAGGATAATTCATAGTGTTTGGTTGCTCAAAGGATCGTTAGTTTAGGTGAAGAGAGTGAATAATTATGGTGATATGTTGAAAGTTGTAAGATTGTTTCGAGAGAGTTAAAGGATTGATTCGAGATCGAGTATATTCAAGATGATGTACATTGTCAATATTTGAAAGATTTATTGAATAATTGACCATTTGTTTGATGATTAGAAAAGTTTGAGATTGAATGAAGATTGTTCTTTTGATAGATACTTGGATTGTTAAGATCCAAAGACAGTTTATTTGAGGGGGAGCAAGAGTAAACTCATGAGTCGTTAAATATGCTCCGAAATGATTGTTTGTTCGAGGGGGAGCAAGAGATTAAAGATTTGTTATTGAATAATTTGCTCTGAGATAGTTGTTTGATTGAGGGGGAGTGTTAGAAATATAAATGCAGTAGTTGATTTGTTTACTTATTGTATATTTGTACTTAGAATGTAAATGTCTAAGTATGGAAGGGGGCTTAGTGTAAATTAGTCATATGTATATAAACCCCTTCCATTAAGCATTTTGTAACCTTTGAACTCATAATACAATCCAATCTTTCCCTGACATCTCTCTACTCTCTCTCTCTACTTTCTCTCTCTAAAACCGCCATTAACACACACATAAACACACACAAAAGCTCGAATTCTAGTGTTTACAATTGGTATCAGAGCACAATCAGAGTTGCTGAACGATCCACAAGCTTATTTCAAGCTTATTTTGTGCTTAATTTCAGAATTTGAGTTGTTTATCTGAAAGGTTCATTTGCAGAGCTCACTGTTTCAGTGATTCCTGCAAATTAAGTGTGTTTTTGTTCGAATTTTGTTCACCGATCGATTTAATATCAGTATATCTTCCTTCGCTATCAATTTCAGAAGCTAATTTCATCATTTGAGTTATTTTTGTTCGAGCTCTACAAATCGCATGTTCGTGAGGGTTTGAATTCCAATTGAAATTAGCATCTAATTTGTTCGAGGATTTGTGCGCGTTGGTTTTCTGATCATTTTGATATAAAATACGAGTTTTAATTCTCAAAAATGAAGAAGATATCGAAGATTTACAGTCTTCTCTGCAAATGAGGGTTTGGCTGAACGAAGAAGACAACCAGTAACCGACTATTTTGTCGTGTAGTGGTTACTCGTATTTGCAGAGGTCGTTGGTTAAGTGGTGTTCTTACTTGTACTATTTGCAGAGTAGTTTGCTCGGCAAATACGTGTTTCAGAAATTTTGGCTAAGTATTGGATCTTCACTTGTTCTATTTGCAGAGCTCTTTGCTCGGCAAATAGGTGGTTCAAGGATTTGTGGTTAAGTGTTGAGATTACTTGTGCTATTTGCAGAGCTTTTTGCTCGGCAAATAGTTGTTTTTGAGAATTCTTGATTTGTGACTGGTGCTACTTGCATTGTTTGCAGAAGTTTAAGCTCGGCAAACAAGTGTTTTTGGTTGGTGTGACTAAGTACAAGTTCTATTTGTACTGTTTGCAGAGATATTTGCTCGGCAAATAGTTGAATTTGATTCTTCGACCAAGTGACTTTCTTAGTTGTGCTATTTGCAGAGATTTTTGCTCGGCATTCAGTTGTTTTTTATTGAATGAGGTATACATCAGATTTTGCAATGTCATCAATGAGCTTAGAAAGAATGATGTGAAGAGAACCAATATGGAGCTGAACATCAAATTCATCAAAAATCTGGAAGAGGAATGGCAAGTGTATGGAACTCAACTCAACCAACAATCAGACTTTGGGAAACTTACCATTCACACCTTGTATGAGAAGCTAAAGCTGAATGTTGAGGATGTTCAGAGGATCCAGAAGAGGAAAGAAGAAAGTTCTCATTACGATCCATTAGCCTTAGTAGCTGAGAAGAAGACTTCAAAAGTGTCAAGACAAAGTTTTGTTGAATATGACACTGATTCTGATTCAAGTGAAATGAGTGATTGTGATCTTGATGAGAAACAAAAAGAAATGTACAAAGAACTCGCTTATTTCACAAAGGCTTTCAAGAAGAAGTTCTTCAAGAAGAAACCAACAAATAATCAGCTTAGGACTTCATCAGTTTCTTCGTATGCCAAAAATGCGAATGCTCCTAAGTTTGATCAAAAGAGAGATTTTGTTGGTGGTGAGAAGAAGTATGACAATCAGAAGAAGTTTGAGAAGAAGGTAATGGAGAGAAGGAATGAAGATAAGAAGTGCTACAACTGTGGACTTACCGGACATTTTGCAATCAACTGCACTAAACCTCGACAGAAGAACTCCGAGTACTATAAGTACAAACTTTTGCTAGCAAGACAAGAGGAAAGTGGAATTGCTCTGCTCGCTGAAGATGACAAGTGGTTACATCTTTCAGATGAGGAAACAGACGAACTTGCAGCAAATGTGTGCTTCATGACAAAGATCAAGAAATCAAAGGAGTTGGATGATGTTGAGGAAAGTTCTTCAGAGGATGATCAGGTACTAACTCTTCCCAAATCTGTGTTAAAACACTACATGGACATGAGTGAAACAGCAAGAAAAGATTGCAGGGAGTTGAGTAAAAAGAACTTAAAATTAAAGAAAGATTTGGAAGAAAAAGAAAAAGATTTTAAAAGTAAATTTGATTTGCTTCAAAAGGAATTTGAGAATTTGAAATCTGAAAAAGCAGCAGTCACTTTTACTCCCAACTCTAAACTGCATCTTGAACAACAAGAACTTGAGACCAAAGTTCTTGATCTGAGCAAGACCGTCAGACAACTTCAAATCGAAAAGACCAATGAGATGTTTCGAGCAAATACATTGGCTGAGGACATTGAGTCTTTAAATGTGAAATTGAAAGAATCTATCCCTGATTTGACGGAATTTGAAAACAAATTTTCTGACCTAAAATATGAGTGTTGTATAAAAGATTCTCTTAAACAAAAACTTGATAAAGAAAATGATGAGCTTAAAGTCGAAATCAAGTCTTATCAAGACAAGTTGTATAAGATTAATCGATCATATCAACAAATATTTTTGAATAGGCCAAGAAATTCGAAAACTTTATTCAATTCAGGGATAGGTTATGTCAATCCAAATCATTTGCTCAAAGCACAAGAAGAAGTCCCATCATTATATAAGGAATCTTATTTGAGATGTGGGATGACTGACCAGTTTGTGAGACCGAATGATAGTGATTTTGAGACTGATGATTTTCTAAAAGAGGGTGCAAAAGTCTATTTTAACTATGAGTTAATGGATGAGTCATATGATTTTTTCAGTCACCCTGCACACAAAATTCAAAAAGAAAATCATGAGGCTGAATTTGAAAACAAATTTTCTGACCTAAAATATGAGTGTTGTATAAAAGATTCTCTTAAACAAAAACTTGATAAAGAAAATGATGAGCTTAAAGTCGAAATCAAGTCTTATCAAGACAAGTTGTATAAGATTAATCGATCATATCAACAAATATTTTTGAATAGGCCAAGAAATTCGAAAACTTTATTCAATTCAGGGATAGGTATGTCAATCCAAATCATTTGCTCAAAGCACAAGAAGAAGTCCCATCATTATATAAGGAATCTTATTTGAGATGTGGGATGACTGACCAGTTTGTGAGACCGAATGATAGTGATTTTGAGACTGATGATTTTCTAAAAGAGGGTGCAAAAGTCTATTTTAACTATGAGTTAATGGATGAGTCATATGATTTTTTCAGTCACCCTGCACACAAAATTCAAAAAGAAAATCATGAGGCTGACGGAATTTGAAAACAAATTTTCTGACCTAAAATATGAGTGTTGTATAAAAGATTCTCTTAAACAAAAACTTGATAAAGAAAATGATGAGCTTAAAGTCGAAATCAAGTCTTATCAAGACAAGTTGTATAAGATTAATCGATCATATCAACAAATATTTTTGAATAGGCCAAGAAATTCGAAAACTTTATTCAATTCAGGGATAGGCTATGTCAATCCAAATCATTTGCTCAAAGCACAAGAAGAAGTCCCATCATTATATAAGGAATCTTATTTGAGATGTGGGATGACTGACCAGTTTGTGAGACCGAATGATAGTGATTTTGAGACTGATGATTTTCTAAAAGAGGGTGCAAAAGTCTATTTTAACTATGAGTTAATGGATGAGTCATATGATTTTTTCAGTCACCCTGCACACAAAATTCAAAAAGAAAATCATGAGGCTGTAATTCCTGAAATTCTTGAGTGTTTTAAAGAAATATCTTTAGAAGAAACTATTCCAATTCCAAAAGCTGAAAACTTGAGACCTTATGTGCCATAAAAAGTTTTGGAAAAGGTAATAGAGGATCTGCAAAAGTCTCTAGATGAAAAGCAATCTTTGATAGACAATCTGCAGACTCAAAATCACTTTATCATTAACCAACCCAAGATAGACTCCAAAGTTTGTGATCCATCTGGATGTTCTGTGAGTTCTATATGTGAAAGTGTAAATGCTTCAGTCCAAACTGAAAAAGAATCTCAGATCTTTGATATGTGCAAAATTGATTTTGACCGAAAGTTTTCTGAATCATTTGAAAAAATCAATGAGAAGATTTTATCCATGAAAAAGAAAAAGCATCAATTTCACTCAAGCGAAGTCCATGTCCGATAAAGAAAAGTGAAGTTAGTGTGAAGTTAGAAACTGAAGATATGACAAATTTTTTGGAAGAAAATCATGAGGCTGTAATTCCTGAAATTCTTGAGTGTTTTAAAGAAATATCTTTAGAAGAAACTATTCCAATTCCAAAAGCTGAAAACTTGAGACCTTATGTGCCATAAAAAGTTTTGGAAAAGGTAATAGAGGATCTGCAAAAGTCTCTAGATGAAAAGCAATCTTTGATAGACAATCTGCAGACTCAAAATCACTTTATCATTAACCAACCCAAGATAGAATCCAAAGTTTGTGATCCATCTGGATGTTCTGTGAGTTCTATATGTGAAAGTGTAAATGCTTCAGTCCAAACTGAAAAAGAATCTCAGATCTTTGATATGTGCAAAATTGATTTTGACCGAAAGTTTTCTGAATCATTTGAAAAAATCAATGAGAAGATTTTATCCATGAAAAAGAAAACCAATGTGTTTGAAGAGATTCATCCAATTCATGTTCAAAATGTGAATGTAGACATAAAGAAAGTTGTTAATGTGTTTGTGCAAACTGATGGTGATTTAGATGATGTTCATGATGTTGATGATTATTTCTTTCCTATTACTTCTGAAATTGAGACTTTTACCAAGTTTTCTGAGGGAACTCAATCATATTGAATGAAATTGATGCTTTCAAACAAAAGTTTGAAAAAGAAAGGGAACAGAGGTTAAATGTGCTAAAGGAACTTAATGATCTAAAAGTTGAATTCCAATTTCAGCAAATAGCACTTCAATTTCATAAAGAAAAAGAAAAAGCATCAATTTCACTCAAGCGAAGTCCATGTCCGATAAAGAAAAGTGAAGTTAGTGTGAAGTTAGAAACTGAAGATATGACAAATTTTTTGGAAGAAAATCATGATTTTGATCCTGAATTTGAAAAACATTTTGTTCAAAAGGAGGAAAAACTTGATTTTAATCTAAAGAAGATTCCAAAGTCACACTCTTCACAATCTTCATCAATCAATAAGTTCCAAAGACCAAAGACCACCCAACAATCAAAGACAAACCCATCACCCAAAACAGATTTAAAACCAAAGACCAAACCATCACCAATGAATGTTTCAAAACCGAAGTTCAATCAATCACCAAAGAAGGATTCAAGTCATAATTCAACGAAAGGTCCCACAGTTCAAAAGACTTCTAGGCAACCAAAGATGTACAAGGTCAAATCTGAACCTCAAAATCAAAAAGAAGTCAAAACAAGAAGTGGTCCGAAGATTAATAAGAATGAAACTTTCTCGTTAGGTAACAAACAACCTCAGCAGGTTAGGTATTATAGTTTCCCTAGGTATTCTCAGAAGAATCCTAAGTGCACTTTACAGAGGGTTAGAGATACTTGGAAAGGCATGACTAAATACAAAGACCAGTATGGTTGGTTGTCACCCAATAACATAAAGAAAGTGAATAAGACCACAGAACCCATCAAGAAGAAACCTGTTCAGAACATAGATGCTAAATTGATTTCTAACTCTAAGAATGTTCGTGTTTCAGGTGACTTGTGCATGAAAAGTAGCAGTAAATGGATCCCAAAAGATAGATTTTTGCATGCTACTAGAAAACTCAAACTTGATGGAAACACTACCCATGTCAAACAAGTGTGGATTGTTCGTAGATCGAATACATTAGATAATGCTAATAAATCTAGGACTAGTCCCGCTTGTACCAAAACATGTGTATAAACCTTTACATTTTCTTGCTTGTAATTCGAATTTGTATTTTGAACAATTATGTGTGCTTGTTTGTTATTTGAATAAATTGTTTGTTTGCGTGTTATTTTGCTTGATGTTTATTTTTTAATGTGTACTTGCATGTTATCCCTCTAACCTGCAAGGACCCAATTTACATGGGTGCCTAAATCATATACCTTGTCTTTGCAGGAATTTCTCATTTGTGTTTGGTATGTTGACTCGGGATGTTCACGTCATATGACTGGAAACAAGTCCATTCTTTCGAACTTTGTTGAAAAGTTTATGGGAACCGTCAGATTTGGAAATGATCATATTGCTCCCATTCTCGGTTACGGAGACATTGTTAAAAATGGTGTCACTATAAAGAGAGTTTCCTATGTTGAAGGATTAGGACACAATCTTTTCAGTGTTGGACAATTTTGTGACAATGATCTTCAAGTATTATTCAGGAGATATGAATGCAAAGTGCAGACTGAAGATGGTGTGGATATTCTTACTGGAACAAGGGACAATAACCTGTTCACTATTGATCTCAACAACATTCCATCTAATTCTTCAGAGATTTGTCTACTTTCAAAAGCAACTGCACAAAACTCTTGGTTATGGCATCGCCGCCTTTCTCATCTGAATTTTCAAACAATTAATGCTCTCGTGGATAAACAACTTGTTGAAGGACTTCCTGATTACAAGTACGAAAGTGAACATGTTTGTCCAGCTTGTGCAATTGGCAAGATGAAGAAAGCATCACACAAACCAAAGAAGTTTCTAAGTACAGAAGGTTCTTTGCACCTTATTCACATGGATTTGTGTGGCCCAATGAAAGTTCAAAGTATCCATGGCAAGCGATACATTCTTGTGATTGTCGATGATTATTCTTGGTACACTTGGGTATTCTTTCTTCATGCAAAGAGTGATACTCCGACTGCAATTATTGAGTTCATAAAGAAGACCCAAGTGAATCTTAAACCATCAGTTAGAATTGTTCGCTTAGACAATGGCACTGAATTCAAGAATTCAACGATTGATTCTTTCTTCAAGTCCATGGGTATTACTCATCAATTTTCTGCTGCCAGGACACCTCAACAGAATGAAGTAGTTGAACGTCGAAATCGAACTCTTGTTGAAGCAGCTAGAACAATGCTTGCTTATTCTAAGTTGCATCCGAATCTATGGGCTGAAGCTGTTGCTACTGCCTGCTTCACTCAAAATAGATCAATCATAAACAAGAGGTTTGATAAAACTCCATATGAGGTGATAAACAATAGAAAGCCCAATGTGAACTTCTTGCACATTTTTGGATGTGTATGTTATGTTCTCAATGATCGAGATAATCTGGGCAAATTTGAACCAAAAGGCGATGAGGCATATTTTATCGGTTATTCAAGAGAATCGATAGCATATCGTGTATATAACCGAAGAACCAAGAGAATTGAAGAGAGTATGAACGTTAGATTTGATGAACTCTCGGGTATGGTTCTTGAACAACACAGTTCAAGACCCGAACTTCAAAGTCCACAAGCTTCCGCAACAAAGACTACTTCAAATGTCAAATCATCATTCTCTACTCCAACAACACAAGATTTGGATATCTTATTCGAAGAATTTTTCCAAGTTTCAAAGAAAGTTCGTGAATCTGATGGAAATGCCAATGAACCATCCAGTTCAAATTCAGAAGAGTTGGATCCCAATGAGTCTTTACCATCACAATCATCAGATGTTAATTCATCATCTGATTCTCCTCCACCTACCGATATTTCAGAGTTGCATACTCAACCTCATAATATCTCACAAGTGACAAATCCTACAACCAATCCTGAAGATTATGATCATGATGACTTTGTTGAACCAATTGCAACTTCATTTGAACAATTAACAGAACAACATTCTCCTGATTTTATTGATTCTGAAGAATCTGGTGATCCACTTAATCCAATTCCTCACACAACCAAGTGGACAAGAGCTCATCCTATTTCTCAAGTCATTGGTAATCCAACAACTGGAGTTCAGACAAGATCCGCTTCCGCGAATGAATGTCTGTTTGTAAATTTTCTGAGTATGGTTGAACCAAAGACAGTGAATGAAGCTCTAAGTTGTCCAGATTGGGTGAAAGCAATGCAAAAAGAACTTAATCAGTTCGAACGTCTTGAGGTATGGAAATTGGTTCCAAATCCTTACAAGAACAAGGAGCAAATTAAAACCAAATGGATCTTCAAAAACAAAAAGGATGAAACTGGAGTTGTTGTACGCAACAAAGCACGATTGGTTGCAAAGGGATACTGCCAATAAGATGGAATTGACTACGATGAGACATTCGCACCAGTTGCACGAATTGAGGCTATTCGGATGTTTCTTGCCTTTGCTGCCTACAAGAAATTCACAGTCTACCATATGGATGTCAAAACTGCCTTCTTAAATGGAATACTCAAAGAAGAAGTGTATGTTGAACAACCAGAAGGTTTTGTGAATTCAAAACATCCAAGCTATGTTTACAGGTTAGATAAGGCTTTATATGGACTGAAACAAGTGCCTCGTGCATGGTATGATGCTCTATCCTCTTATCTTGTGAAATCTGGTTTTAGCAAAGGTTCGATTGACACTACCTTTTTTATCAAACGACAAGGGAGTGACATCATACTAATCCAGATTTATGTTGACGACATAATTTTCGGGTCAACTAATCCTAAATACTGCAAGAATTTCTCTGCTTTAATGATCAAGAAATTTGAAATGACCATGATGGGTGAATTAAACTTTTTCCTTGGTCTTCAAGTAAAACAGTTGTCAAATGGTACGTTTATTTGTCAATCTAAGTACATTCTTGACATGTTGAAAAAGTTTGATATGATGGATTGTCAAACAATTGGAACACCCATGGAAGCTCGGACAAAGATTAATGCTGACTTAAATGGAAAATCTTTTGATCAAAAGAAATATCGCAGTATGATAGGGTCACTCATGTATTTGACTGCAAGTCGCCCGGATATTATGTTCGCCACATGCATGTGTGCCAGGTACCAGGCCAATCCCAAGGAAAGTCATTTCCAGGCCGTTAAACGGATTTTTCGATACCTGAAAGGCACAGTGAACCTTGGTCTCTGGTATCCAAGGGATACCGGGTTTCAGTTAATTGCATATTCGGATGCTGACCATGCAGGTTGTAAGCTTGATCGCAAGAGTACTTCTGGGAGTGTACAGTTTCTAGGGGATAGATTGGTTAGTTGGTCTTCAAAGAAGCAGAATTGTGTATCCACATCTACTGCAGAAGCTGAATACGTTGCTGCAGCAAGCTGTTGTTCACAAGTTCTTTGGATGAAGACTTAGTTGACTGATTATGGATTCCAATTCAACAGAATTCCCATTTACTGTGACTCAAAGAGTGCTATTGCTATTTCTTGCAATCCTGTACAGCACACAAAGACCGAGCACATAGATGTTCGGTACCATTTTCTTAAAGATCATGTCGAGAAAGGTAACATCGAACTCTATTTTGTCCCGACAGACTACCAACTTGCTGACCTTTTCACCAAACCATTGGATGAAAACAGGTTTAATTTTCTTAAAGATCATGTCGAGAAAGGTAACATCGAACTCTATTTTGTCCCGACAGACTACCAACTTGCTGACCTTTTCACCAAACCATTGGATGAAAACAGGTTTAATTTTCTTAAAACCAAGTTGGGAATGCTAGATTTACAAACTTAAATGATTACATGCCATGTATTCTATGTTCATTTTCTGTTTCAAACATTGATGTGTTTTACTTGTTATTACATGCAATGTTTGAGGGGGAGAAAAAGGGTAGAATGCATGATTTAAGGGGGAGTTTGTAAATTTACCAAGTTGTTTTTATGCTTAATTTGAGGGGGAGTGTGCAAATGCATATGAATTTTGATTATTATTTGTTTATTTTATGATATGTGTGTTTGTTTTAAAATTGAAAAATCAAATACAAAATTAGAAAACTATAAAAAGATAAAAAGATATTTCTCAAATTATTAAATTTTTAATAAGTGTTTTCTTTAGTTTTTTTTTTTTGTTTCTTTCTAATTTCCTTTTAGTTTTATTTTTTTATTTTTTATTTTTTGTTTATTTTAATTCTGTTTGTGTGAAAAAAATCTGCTTAAGCCCAAAACCCATAACAAGCCCAAATTTCATGTCAGCCCAAACTGAAATCTTAAGCCCAAAACCCATAACAAGTCCAAATTTCATGTCAGCCCAAACTTGTTTGGAATTCAGGTCAACACGCGGGTCATACCCAGACCCGCGACCCGAAAGTGTGTTTATAAGGAATATGGGCGGGCCAAATCATTTCCATTCAAATTCAAACCAAGTTTTTTTATCTTCTCTCATCATCAGTTTAAACTTGTCATCTTTGATCAATCAAAGAGTTCATCATTTGTATAACTATTAAAGTGGATTTGTGATACTAATCATCAGTGTGTTACACATTTTTACTGTTCATCGATCATAATATCCATTTCAAGGTAATATACTTAACTTTAATATTTGTTACCAAGTGTTTGATGAAATGCCGAGATGAAATGTTATGATATTTGTGGCTACTATGATGTTTTGGTTTGTGTCAAGATGATGTTAGTTGCATGATTAGGTCTATTACTTGTAGTTTATTTGTTTTTAATGCCTTAATCTGCATAATTTGTGAATTTTTTTTCTGGGTTGGTTTGAACTAGGGCTGGGTAAACTCATAAGTTTTGATGAAATGAACCATTTGCAGAGCATTTTGCTCGGCAAATGAGGTGTTTGTTCTTGTTGATCTTTAAAACTTCATAACCTCTGGTGAACATGTTCTTAGTTTTCTCAAACAAATGTTTGAATCAAAAGTGTCATTTGCAGAGCATTTTGCTCGGCAAATGAGGTGTTTGTTCTTGTTGATCTTTAAAACTTCATAACCTCTGGTGAACATGTTTTAGTTTTCTCAAACAAATGTTTGAATCAAAAGTGTCATTTGCAGAGCTTTTAGCTCTGCAAATACTTGTTTTCACCAAAACTAATAAAATTTTCACCAAGTCTTTACAACAACTTGATGCAGAGCATTTTTCTCGGCATTCAAGGTTTTTGGCTTTGAAAATGAATCCAAGTTTTTAAAATTAACTGTTTGCAGAGCTTTGAGCTCGGCAAACAAGCCTTTTTGAATTCCAAAAGTTTTACAAGTTTTAAAAACAACTGTTTGCAGAGCATTTTGCTCGGCAAACAGTACAAAGTGAAAATTTTTCACTAAGTTTTCAAATGAACTGTTTGCAGAGCATTTTGCTCGGCAAACAGTACAATGTGAAAATTGTTCACCAAGTTCATAAACCAACTGTTTGCAGAGCATTTTGCTCGGCAAACAGTACAAATTGGATTTCTAAATTTTGTCAAGACTTGAACCATGCATTTGCAGAGCTTTGAGCTCGGCAAATGCATGAAAACTTTTCACTTAGTTTTCAAACCAACTGTTTGCAGAGCATTTTGCTCGGCAAACAGTACAAAGTGAAAATTTTTCACTAAGTTTTCAAATGAACTGTTTGCAGAGCATTTTGCTCGGCAAACAGTACAATGTGAAAATTGTTCACCAAGTTCATAAACCAACTGTTTGCAGAGCATTTTGCTCGGCAAACAGTACAAAAATGAATTTTTCCATTGAAATTTTTCTTAATCAAATTGACAACATGATTGTTGATCAATATAAGGAAATTTCATACATTGAAAAGGAGTTGGACTGAACTGCTCATTTGCAGAGCTTTGAGCTCGGCAAATGCATGAAAACTTTTCACTTAGTTTTCAAACCAACTGTTTGCAGAGCATTTGCTCGGCATTTACGTGTTTCAACTCTAATAAACGATGACTTGGTGCCAGACTTGTGTTTTTCTCGTGTTTGCCGAGAAGTTTGCTCGGCAAACAATTCAAATCAAAAATTTTTACAAAACAAATTTTTTTTGGTCCTTGTCAATCTATGGGAAAATTTTCATAATGTGCTATTTGCAGAGCATTTTGCTCTGCAAACAGTACAAATAGAATTTAATTTTTTTTTTACTTTTATTATTTTATTCTATTCTTTTTTGTTATTATTTGTGTTATGTTTTAAAATGTGTAAATGTATTTGTGTATTGTGTTGGTAAATATATAGTATTTCATAAGTGTTTGGGGTGAGAGGCAAGGTATCGAACGCCTTTGTGTACTACCTTGTTTTCTTATCTTTTAATACTTATGTGATCCTATATATTGTCATGTTTTGTATATATATTTCGGTGAGATGCAAGGTATCGAACGCCTTTGTGTACTACTTTGTTTTCTCATTTTTAATATATATACAAAACATTGTCTTTGTGTAATAAATGTGTTTCTTAAATGTTGGTATGTGTTATTATTTTTCTGAGATTAAATTGAATTTTCTGGTCAATACTTTGGTCAGTTTGTCTTAAACAGAAAATAATAAACTATCAAGATGGCTATGTTTAAAGAAGGAGATTCAATGAAGATGCAAGCCAATCAAGCACTTCATATACCTTTTGCTTGCAAATTCCCTATCATTACAGAGATTTTGAGCCATCATCCATTGAATAATGCTTTGACTGGAGGTGTAATTGTACCTGAGAAGTATGTCTTTGAGCTGTGGCAATCAATTGAATATGTACGAGGAAGTAAAAGGCATAACACAGTAGACTACTTCAAATTTTCTCTAGAGTCAGAAGATGAACTGTTTAATTGTCGATTCACTTTGGATGAGTTTAGAACAACAATTGGATTTCCTGTACTTGAAGAATACGAAGAACTCCCATCAGTTGAAGAAATGTTGGCTGGAGTTCATTCGTTGGGTTATGACGGGGAGTTGGCAACGATGAGAGATTTTAGAAGGAGTAATGTAGCAACTCTCTGGCATACGATGTACAATGTTTTAACCACCTGTTTGATGCCATCACAGAAAGGAATTGATCTCATGACGAAGGATTCCTTATCAATTTACTATGCAGTCACTCACAATGTGCAGTGTGACTTTGCGGCGATTATATGGAAAAAGATGATTCAAGTTGTCAAAGGAAAGGATAAACAAGACAGAAAATATATTCCCTTTATCAGATTCTTCACACTGATTATCGAAGATGTTCTTGATAATGCAGAAGAAATTCCAAAATTGGAGAACAGCTTCAAGTGTGTGATTGCGATGTATAAATCAAACTTGAGAGGCACAAGTTGTGAAACTGTAAGACCTTTTCCAATTCCTCCATTCCTGATAAATCTGGTTCCTGCTCAGAGTCCTCATCTTAGGGCTTATCTCGAGTGGTTAGTCTCAGCAATGGGGTCTGAAAGCCGACAGACTCCTACCCAAGCTGAGCATAGGTCGCCAAGTGAGGGTCCTAGGTTAACTAAAAGAAAAAGAGGGGATAGTGGTGAGGGGACTTCTGAGCAGAGGAAAAGAAAATCGAAACGAGTTATGTTTGAACAAGATGTTGTAACACCTGAACCTGTTTCTTCACCTGTTTCTCAACCTACACCATCAACACAATCTACACCAACCGTTCACTTTTCGCAATCTTCACCTTCACAATCTACACCAACCGTTCACTTTTCGCAATCTTCACCTTCACAATCTACACCTTTACCATCCGTTGTTTCACCTAATCCACCAACTTTTACACCACCTCGCTCTTCACCTGTACTTAATCCAACACCGCTTGCTTCAGCACTCCCTAATGAACCAACTCCACCACCAGGGAGAAGACTTAAAATGACTGCTCGTAGGTCACCAAAGAAATCAAAGAAGAAGAAATCCAAACGAAAGCATACATCTGCTGGATCTGAAAATATTGGTGCCTCGACAGAATTAGATGCTGAACAAGTAATTCATAATGTTGTATCTGAGGTTGAAACTGAGCATGTTAGCACTGGAGATGATGTTGTGCAGGAGGAACAAGGCGGATTTGAGGGAGGAGTTAAAAATACCAGAGAGGATGTGCGGTCCGGGTTAGGACAAGGGCATAAAGAAAACGTTGGCCCTCCATTAGTTCAAACCAATGTGTCTAGCCGGGTTGTTTACCCTAGGGTAGAAGTCGGGAACTGCCCATTCTCGCTTGCACCAAACTCTCCCAGCCATTCTGACTCCTCACAACAGGAGTTAGTCTCACAAATGCACGGGGATCAGCCACGCTCACCACACTCTCCTCATTTGGAGGATGAGAGTGTTGAAATAAGAGAGGACCAGCCCCACCTCTCGCCTTCATTTCGTGCACAAGAGTCTAGATCTCCTAGGTACACGGATTCACAAGCACAGTTGAGTACTGATGCCGGGACAAGCGGAGGGGGACCCACTTTGTGTGACCCTCAAGGACAGCTTGGAAATCCTGCCTTAGCTAACATCACGCCAGCTTTAGCCGCAGGTAACAGTCCTCAAACCGAGACTGGGGGACAATATGAACGCCGTAGTGATACTGCTGTTCCTCAGGATCAACCTGAGACTGTATTAACGGGCATTCTCAGTGACCCCGGTATTGTGAGTGGTGTTGCCCAACAACAACAAGTCCAGGACAGTGATTTATCACAGTCTAGGACACCAATTGATTCGGGTTGCAAAGCCCATGAATCTGAAACTGCTGGTGAGGGTATAACCCGAGGATCCGCAGGAAATCCTGAATCAGCTTCGCTGAATTTAGGTCACACTTCAAGTGTGCAAACAACCCCCGGGTTTACTACTCCACCTCCTACCCAAACACAAAGAACACCAACACCAAATCAAATTCCATCAACATCAACAAATCAACCTACCAAAGATTCTGCATGTAAAGTTTTGTTGAATATATTACGGTCTGAGGGTGATTTGTTGACTGTAACTGAAAGAGGAGTGTTGAATGCTCTTGAGGTGAGAGAAAGAGAACTTGCTACTGAACGAAGAGTAAAAGCTTTGCAAGAACAAGTTGAAAAACAAAAGGCTGAATATGATGCAAAGCTTGCTGCATTTAAGCTCAGATTGTTAGCACTAGAATTTTGCCGACCGACCTCGGTTGCTTCTAGACGGGATGATCCTGATTCTGATGATCACCCCGAGGGGGAGAACCAAGGAGAGGGTCAAGCCAACATTGAAAATGATTCGGCAAGAGTTGATGTGAATGTTGAGGATGTGGTAATGGAAGAAAGAGCAGAGGGTGTGAATGTTGAGAATGTGGTAATGGAAGAAAGAGCAGAGGGTGTGAATGTTGAGGATGTGGTAATGGAAGAAAGAGCAGAGGGTGTGAATGTTGAGGATGTGGTAATGGAAGAAAGAGCAGAGGGTGTGAATGTTGAGGATGTGGTAATGGAAGAAAGAGCAGAGGTGTGAATGTTGAGGATGTGGTAATGGAAGAAAGAGCAGAGGGTGTGAATGTTGAGGATGTGGTAATGGAAGAAAGAGCAGAGGGTGTGAATGTTGAGGATGTGGTAATGGAAGAAAGAGCAGAGGGTGTGAATGTTGAGGATGTGGTAATGGAAGAAAGAGCAGAGGGTGTGAATGTTGAGGATGTGGTAATGGAAGAAAGAGCAGAGGGTGTGAATGTTGAGGATGTGGTAATGGAAGAAAGAGCAGAGGGTGTGAATGTTGAGGATGTGGTAATGGAAGAAAGAGCAAGAGTTGATGTGAATGTTGAGGATGTGGTAATGGAAGAAAGAGCAGAGGGTGTGAATGTTGAGAATGTGGAGAACGATACTTTAGATGATGAGATTAGAAGAAGATTAGTTGAAGTTTTTGGTATTGATCCTGATGTAGAAAGTGAAGAAGAAGTTGAAAATATTGAGGTCAATGAAGAAGAAGGTTTTGTTATTGAAGAGGATTTAGTTGAATATGCTGAAGGAGAAGCTGATCTAGAGGCCATAAAAGATAATGTTATATTGGATGAGCCTGAGATAGTTGAGACTCCTGTGAACGTAGAAGCTGCAGAGGAACCTATGTTTGAAGAATTTGCAGATCTTGATTACTTTCAAGTAGGTCCTTCAAGCAGAGTTGAAGTTGGAGAATCATCTGCTCGTGCTAGCTCAGCTCCACAGCATTATAATTTTAATGAATTCAACAATTTTGATGATCTTAGAAAGACTCCAGAAGCTGCAGTTCAGAACTTTCAGAAATTTACTTACAAACAGGTTTTGAGAGAGGCAATCATATCCGAGGAAGTTCTTCCTGATTATTTTCCAACTGATTTAACTAAAGAACAATTAAGATTTATTAATCGGGGATACTTCTTGAGGGATAGAGAAAGAATGGTTGCTCTCGGCATCAAACCAAAAGAAGCAGCTAAGAAATCAAGATATCTGGAGGAAAGGGCTTACCCTATATTTTGTGGAGCAACTAAGGTCACTAAAACCAAGAGACCAGAGTTAGACTCAATGTACAAGTTTAAGGAAGCCAGGCAAATCGAAGAATACACAGAGCTTCTTAAACTTACAAAACAATATAATCCAAAGTTGCTGGAAGAACAGAGAAACCACAAGATATTGGTGCTGATCAGGGTGATTTTGATCAAAAGAGTTACTATCTCTATTCCATGTTTTCACGTCAAAAGAGATAATAACAAGATCTACCGATTTACAGAAGCCCAATTTAAACTTTTGCCAGTTGATGACATTATCTTCCTCTACAACCATTTCCTGAATGCAATGCAAAGATACCGTGAAGATGTTATTGCTTTTGATGCTGTAAAAAGATACATGTCAAGTTGTATTCAATATGCTTCATTGGAAGATTTTCAAATAGGGTTTGAAGTTGTGAAGAGGAAGATACATGTCAAGTTGTATTCAATATGCTTCATTGGAAGATTTTCAAATAGGGTTTGAAGTTGTGAAGAGGAAGATAAATGTTCCATATCCAGATCAGAGTCTTTACACTGAAGACATTGAAAAGCTCAGTATTGGTCATGTCATTGAAGAACCATCTTTTGGGGTTGTCTTTCTAAATAGCCGAAAGAAGAAGATTTTCATTCGTATGGATGAACTTGCTTCTTATTCTGATGGAACATTGGAGTTTTGTAAAAATGTGTTGCTGTGTTTGAAGGAAGATGAGCAAGATGAAAAGAAAAAGGAAGTGTTTGATAAAGTGATCTCCAAAATCAATCAAAGGCTTGAATATGATGCAAAGCTTGCTGCATTTAAGCTCAGATTGTTAGCACTAGAATTTTGCCGACCGACCTCGGTTGCTTCTAGACGGGATGATCCTGATTCTGATGATCACCCCGAGGGGGAGAACCAAGGAGAGGGTCAAGCCAACATTGAAAATGATTCGGCAAGAGTTGATGTGAATGTTGAGGATGTGGTAATGGAAGAAAGAGCAGAGGGTGTGAATGTTGAGAATGTGGAGAACGATACTTTAGATGATGAGATTAGAAGAAGATTAGTTGAAGTTTTTGGTATTGATCCTGATGTAGAAAGTGAAGAAGAAGTTGAAAATATTGAGGTCAATGAAGAAGAAGGTTTTGTTATTGAAGAGGATTTAGTTGAATATGCTGAAGGAGAAGCTGATCTAGAGGCCATAAAAGATAATGTTATATTGGATGAGCCTGAGATAGTTGAGACTCCTGTGAACGTAGAAGCTGCAGAGGAACCTATGTTTGAAGAATTTGCAGATCTTGATTACTTTCAAGTAGGTCCTTCAAGCAGAGTTGAAGTTGGAGAATCATCTGCTCGTGCTAGCTCAGCTCCACAGCATTATAATTTTAATGAATTCAACAATTTTGATGATCTTAGAAAGACTCCAGAAGCTGCAGTTCAGAACTTTCAGAAATTTACTTACAAACAGGTTTTGAGAGAGGCAATCATATCCGAGGAAGTTCTTCCTGATTATTTTCCAACTGATTTAACTAAAGAACAATTAAGATTTATTAATCGGGGATACTTCTTGAGGGATAGAGAAAGAATGGTTGCTCTCGGCATCAAACCAAAAGAAGCAGCTAAGAAATCAAGATATCTGGAGGAAAGGGCTTACCCTATATTTTGTGGAGCAACTAAGGTCACTAAAACCAAGAGACCAGAGTTAGACTCAATGTACAAGTTTAAGGAAGCCAGGCAAATCGAAGAATACACAGAGCTTCTTAAACTTACAAAACAATATAATCCAAAGTTGCTGGAAGAACAGAGAAACCACAAGATATTGGTGCTGATCAGGGTGATTTTGATCAAAAGAGTTACTATCTCTATTCCATGTTTTCACGTCAAAAGAGATAATAACAAGATCTACCGATTTACAGAAGCCCAATTTAAACTTTTGCCAGTTGATGACATTATCTTCCTCTACAACCATTTCCTGAATGCAATGCAAAGATACCGTGAAGATGTTATTGCTTTTGATGCTGTAAAAAGATACATGTCAAGTTGTATTCAATATGCTTCATTGGAAGATTTTCAAATAGGGTTTGAAGTTGTGAAGAGGAAGATAAATGTTCCATATCCAGATCAGAGTCTTTACACTGAAGACATTGAAAAGCTCAGTATTGGTCATGTCATTGAAGAACCATCTTTTGGGGTTGTCTTTCTAAATAGCCGAAAGAAGAAGATTTTCATTCGTATGGATGAACTTGCTTCTTATTCTGATGGAACATTGGAGTTTTGTAAAAATGTGTTGCTGTGTTTGAAGGAAGATGAGCAAGATGAAAAGAAAAAGGAAGTGTTTGATAAAGTGATCTCCAAAATCAATCAAAGGCTTGAATACCGAGACAGCATTCGAATGATGAGAGAAGCAAAGAATGTTCAGAAGTCGAAGTATGTTGTTCGTCGGAAAGGAGGTTGCTGGATCAAGTACGAACCTAGTCATCTTCCAGGGCCACATAACATTCCTCCAAGAAATTTTGAAGCAAATATGATTGTTCCAGATGACAGACCCGAAGGAGAAAACTGGTTCTGGCATCCAAACAAAGACAGACCAAATACGTGAGCTTGAAGATAAACAAAGACTGGATATTTTTGACAAATCACTACTAAGGGGGAGATTGTTAGAAATATAAATGTAGTAGTTGATTTGTTTACTTATTGTATATTTGTACTTAGAATGTAAATGTCTAAGTATGGAAGGGGGCTTAGTGTAAATTAGTCATATGTATATAAACCCCTTCCATTAAGCATTTTGTAACCTTTGAACTCATAATACAATCCAATCTTTCCCTGACATCTCTCTACTCTCTCTCTACTTTCTCTCTCTAAAACCGCCATTAACACACACAAAAGCTCGAATTCTAGTGTTTACAGGAGCACATGTTAATTGATCAAAGAATCAAGTGCTCCAAGATGTTTATTGATTCAGAGACAAGTTAGACCAAGAATTGAAGTTTTAAAGACAAAATCAAATTTCCGCATTCCAAAACCAAGCTTCCGCGATGCCAAGAGATTTCAAAGATAATCAAGCTTCCGCATCCAAAAGAATTCAAAGAATTCAAAGTCAAAACCAAGCTTCCGTATGCTACTCATAGATTCAAGTTTCTTCTCCAAGCAACATCAAGTAGAAATCAACATTCAAAAGTTCAAGTTGTGAAAGCTCAAAAGGTACAAAGATTTCAAAGATGCTTCCAAAGTATTCAAAGTTGCAAGAGAAGAGCAAGATTTAATAAGTCATCGTCAAGAATATATGTTTGTTGAGAAGATTCAAAGTCAAGGTTGATACAAGACGTTGAAGACGATGAGAAAGCTTCAAAGTCCAATCAACATTGAAGATTTTCAACAAATGGGCTCATCATGTTTATTTAAATACCGAAGACGATGCAACATTTACAATTCAACACCAAGGGGGAGATTGTTAGAAATATAAATATAGTGTTAAATTGTAAATATTCAATAGTGGAAGGAGTATTAGTTATAATTGAGATTAGAGTATAAATACTCTTTCCCCATGTAATTTTCAAAAACCTTGTAATTAAGCTTTTTCATAATTCAATACTTACATCTCACTAAATTACTTTCTCTCTCTAAACTCATCTTCAACCTCCCTTTCACACACAAACACACTTTACACACACTAAACCCTAAATCCTCCATTGTTATCACAATTAAGCTCATTTCTATCTTTATCAAATTACCTAAGATAATTTTAGATAGGATTTTAGACAACTCAAGTACCGAAGATTTGTAAGTGGGGTTTGGTGTTTTAGGATCTTCAATTAAAAGTAAAGTTTTCTTAAATATAATGACTAAAACTAAGAGTTTTTATCAAAAAGAGTTTTATGAAAGCCTTTGAGACAGAAACACTTTGAGTAATTAAGAAAACCGTTGAAGATAAAAGTAAAGCACTGAATATTAAAGCTAGGATCTTAAAGAAAGAACGAAAAGCACAACGACACCAGAATTTTGTTGACGAGGAAAAACCCTTGATCCAATTAAGAGATCTTAGGTAAAAAACCCCGGGAGGATTCAATCGATCCTACCTGCTGTTCTTTTATTATTATTGTTATCTTGGAATTATTACAATGAAATGAACAAATGAATGAATATGAAAACTAATAATAGCTAGTAAACTAAATTGTTGTTGTGTGTTTGTAGAGCGGATGAATGCTTGTGTGATGATTGCTTGTGTGTGGAACGTATGTGTGTGTGATCTCCCCTCTTCTGAACGACATCCTTTCCTATTTATAGAGCTAGACGTTAAACTGTATCTCCGAAATATCTGGGATCTTCCTGGACTTGCTCTTTACGCTGAAGAAATGGCATAGATGACTGTAACACCCGTCATTTAGGAAGTGGGTTTGTGAAAATAGATTATTTTTACACTCCTTGATACTTGTGGTGAGTCGAGGTAAAGATTGAAGCTCCGTTTATGTGTTTGGTTGGTCGAGTTTAAGCAAAAAAATAGGTTTAGGTTCGTTTCTGCAGGGGCGGACGTTCTGGCTGAGGGCGGATTGTAAGTCCCAACTTGTTAGATGGTACTACTGAAGACACCTCTATGTCGATGGTGGAGTTACTTTGCAATATACTTGCTGAACTGGAGACGACCAGTTGCAGAGGTATATACCAAGTTCTAGATAGATTACTTATATAAAAGACAATAAGTAAAGAACAATGCAATAATACAAATAACTTGTAAACAATCTTGATGAGACAATATGTAGTTTTCAATGTGTAATTTATTTATTGATATTAAACAAATTACAAGGTTGATGCGGAACCAAGATAATACACGAATGTAAATATCCTAACAACCTATAAAATACAATTGATCTATACTCGGAATTTCTCTTCAACAATCGAAACACTTAAAGTAGTGAAATGTTCCTTTTAGCGATTGAGAGAATATTGCACAAGTTCACCAAGAATATTGCAGGTTTGCAAAGTGTGAAGTATTTAACTTGTGAGTTCGAATACTTGATATTCTGAATACTTGATATTCTTGGTTGTGCAATGACTTGTATTTATAGGCAAAGTTAACATTGGGATGTTAACTTTAGCCGTACAAATGTGGTTAGGAGCATTTAAGGAATAGCATTTAATTCCTTAAAAAGCATTGTAAAGTCGCATGTTAAAGTGACTTTACATAACCACCTTTATGTACCTTTAATACTTAAATAATAAGATAAGGCTTATTATCCGGGTAAAGGTACATAAAGCACACAAGTCAATTCCTCGTAATCAGTGTAAAGCTTTGTAAGGGCTTTCCACTGATGGTCTCCAGTTTGTAACTGACTAGAATGCCAACTGGGCTTCGCTGCCATTGCCATTCTCTTTCTTCCATTTGTTGTCTTCGACTTCAACTGGAATGCTTCTTCAACTTGGTCAGTTCTCAACTGGAGGAAGTCTTCAGTTGCGTTAACTGTACGGTGCAACTGGACTTCAATATATTTCTCGACAAATCATCTTGGTCACCAGTTTACTGGGTCACCAGATGCAACTGGTGACTGGTCAGTGTGAACTGGTGACTGGCCAGTTCCAGGTGAACTGGTCCTAACAAATTCCCCCTATTTGTCTAGAAATATAGTCTAAGTCTTTTCTAGTTCTTGTATCTGTACAAGTGTGAACTGGAGAGACTTGTTCGATTTAAATCTATCTAAGATATCTAAGGTATTTTTATAGATCAGTAAATACCTTAGGTTTTTCTTTTAGGTTTGTTAGATTTTAATCTATTATCTACCTTGTGGTTACAAACTGGTAACTTCATTTATACAAGGAATGAAATTTACACAAGTTACAGAATGTAAAACAAACTATAAGTAGATAACTGAAGAAAGAACTTAAACAGATGGCCCTTCGCCAGTTCTTCTTCTCTTGGTCACTAGAGAAATAGGTTGAGTGTCTTCAGGGTCAATATTCAGCCTTTGCTCCAGATTCTCTTTATGTTGAATCTTGCCCTTTAAGAAATTTACCCATGCCTTCTCAAACCTATTCTTTTGTGCCTTAACATCAAGCACATTCACCATCTCGACCCATTCGCTGAACCCAAATTGTAGCACACCAGGGTTATCAGTTCTAACCAATGGCCCACCAGCATACTTAACCTCTACTTGAAAAACCTTGGTGCCTGGCTTAATTGTAACATTGACACTAGTAATAGTACCACCATGTCTTCTGGTTGACATGATCTGGGAGTAGTAGTTTCTTGCTTCAGTTTCATTTGTGATTTTAATACTCCCAGTACCAGCAGCCAGTACAGCGGACTTAATGTCTTCATTTGAAACTTCGCCAGTTGGTTCAACGAATGTGCCAAGGTCAGCATCCCTTGCAGCTTTAGTCAGTGGTCTTCTTGGTTGTGGAATCCTTCTTCTTGGTGGATTCATCACTTCCTTCACAACCTTCTTCACATTAGCAATTCTCTTTAGAATCCCACTGGCCCTTAACTCCTTAGCCCTCTCCAATGAAATGTTCAAGCTTCTGGCATCAAATTCAGCCTCATCCTCATGATAGTGTCTTTCTAGTTCAACATCTAGCATTTCATTTAACTGGTCAACTATCCTAGGATCATTCTTAATCCTGAGATACTCCTCCTTAGTGATACCCAGAAGATTGGCATCACTCATATCTAGCAATTTCAATTGAGTGAGATGTGCCCTGGCTTCAGCTTGGTTCCTTTCTTTCATTTTCTTTCTTTCTTTAATGTCATCACCAAGTCTGGCCAGTCTTCTACTATATCTGAAACTGGAGGCAGTACATCAGCATTACCAGTTTCAAGCATTTGCATTTCAGTGGCCGGCTGGGCTTCATCAGATACTTTACCCTTTCCCTTGTCTAACACATTCCCCCTTACACTAGCATCTCCACCAGTTTGCTCACCAGCTTCAGTACTGGTAGCTAAGCTCAATTCCCTTCTAGGTACAACTGGTGGTGCAAGGACTGTACTTCTTTCCCCCTTGGCAGCATTTAGACCTGCCCTAATTGCTTCCCATTCAGAGGGGTGTGATGGCAACCGGTCAAGAGGCTGCCACGACTGCACATCCTTGCACTCTTTGAATATCCAACACATCATCCTGAAGGACCTCCAAAGGTGGTTGGTTTCTTTAGACTGGGCCAAGACATTTGCAACAACTTTGTCTTGACCAGTTTTCAATGCATTCAAAGTTTTTGATTCTTCATCAATACCAGCAACCACCTTTTCCTTCATATCATCATCCTTCTTCTTCAAAATCTCCACTTCATTGGTCAGTTTATTTAATGATTCAGTATGTAGAGATACTTGGGTGCTCAAACCTTCAATGCTGCCCCTCAACTGGTTGATCTCACTGGTAAGTAGGGCCAGATCAACCTGGGGAGTGGCCAGCTTGGTGATCTCAGACATCACCCTTTCTATCAAATGTGCTTCCCTAGCACCCAACGTATCCTCTATCTTCTGACCAACTGAAGATACCAATTGCTCTCCAAAGCCAGTTACATCTAGGCCAGGTCGTTCAACTAATTCCTTGACCTGCCTCTCAATTTCCTTCAGATCTACTTCGGAAGTTCGAACAGTGTTGCCAAGTAGATTTGAGATGGAACTGGTGACCTTGGAGTGAGTTAGGTCAAAGGCTTCCTTTAGAGTACCAGCCAGATTGTTACAGCCGTGACCAACTCATTAAGCTTCTTGAACACCAAGTCTTCATTTGAAGAAAACTTGTTTATCCCCAGATCGACCACCTTAATATTTGTCAAAGAGTCCTTGTGGTATCTGGAGAAAGACTTGGTATTCTTGTCAAGTGTCTTCTGAATCTCCTCCACCCTGGTAAGAAGGTTTTGGAGATCGGCTTGTAGTGAGACAACTTGACTGTCCAGTGACAAAGGAGAAGGTGTCACTGGACCACTTGCAGTTACTACTGGAGCAACTGGAGGAGGCAAACTAATGGAAGTCTCCCCAGTTGTCAGGCCAGCAGTTGAATATATATAAGGAGTGGTAGAAGAAGAAAGGACTGGAAATTCAATGTGTTGTTCATGCTGAGAATGCTCAGGTGTGAACAACGGCGACGGTGGTGGGGGCATTTCTCGAGCAAGTGAGAATTGCCCAGTTGGTAAAGGAGCGGAATATATTGGTAAAGATATATCTATAGGCGTATTTTCTTGAGGGGGTGAAAATGAAATTGATGCGTCTGGAGGTAAGACTGGAGATGAAGGGTCTTGAGCTTGTACAGAAGCATCAAGAATCTCCTGGTCTGTTTCAGTACCTTCAGAATCCGAAGATTCTATAAGGATTTCCTCGTCATTAACATTCATATCCAGATCCAATGAATGTGACAGAGGGCTGTTCAGTTACCTGGACAGTCTCCAGATGACCTTCCCCAGTTTCCTGGATGGGTGCATCTGTTGGAGGATCAGATACCGAAGTATCTTCACCAGGGATAGACGTGATTGGAGTTGCTTCAGTTATGGTTGCTCTATCCTCAACCACAACATTAGACACACTGGAGGGTCCCTCATTATTTTGAGGCCCGCCCAGTTGCCTTTCTGACTCACCTACAAGAGGTGCATCAGTTGAAGCGAATGCCAGTAGCATTCGTTCAGGAATTTCAACCTCACCAGCTTCAGATACCAGTGAGTCTAGATTCCTAAGCATATCTGGAGCAGTGTACGGAGAATCTGTACCATTATATGCTTCCCTGCCCAGAATTTGCTTAAAACAGAGTGAGAGGAACCTTGAAAAGGGAATACAAACACCCCTTGTGCCCTTCATCTTTTGCACCAGGCTTCTATACAGAATATCTGCAAAGTCCACTCTCAAACCGTTCCACAAGCAATAAGCCATCTCTGCTTGTGAGGAGTTGATCTGGTCAAGTCCACCAGAACTCCCACCCATGCTCTCCACCAGGTGGATGAAAAAGTACCTCCATGAAGGTGTAAGGCCCTTCATGGTCATCGCACCTTTTGTCTTCAACACCCCATTCTCCAAACACTCCCTGTGTCCCATTTCCAGGAGTACTTGGCGAAAGTTTATATTTGGGGGCAAGACGACTGGAGATTCACCCTCTCTCCAGTAATTGAGGCGTAAGGCATCCCTCAATGTATCAGCTGACAAGGTACACTGGATTGTTCCATCCTTTAAAGTGAAACTGATGGAGGAACAATCGGAAGAAAGAACGGCAGTGTACCAAAACTCACATAAGTAGTTGTGAAACATCTTACGTGGGTTTAGAGAGAATGAGGGTCCTATTGGAGAATTCTTCAAAAACTTTTGAATTCTAACAATAAGGGTATCGGACCCTTGAGATCCTCGTAGGCTGGCCATAGGATTATTTGGATTTAGTTTTATGGCAGCACTACTCGGAGCACCAGGTGCCTGTGTGACATCTGGTGAGGGATTATATGGAACAGTCAAGAGATTTACATCTCTTGAACGAGATGATCTAGGAGCCATAGAAGAAAATGAAATTTAGGATTTAGGGTTTTTGATTTGTGAAGCAATGTTGATGATTGGAAGTAAATGAAGGAATGTAAGAGAAAGAAAAAAATAAATGAGTTACGGAGTAAATAAGGGTATTTATAAGGGGATTCAAGATCCCAATGTAAAACCAAAAATTATATTTTATTAAACCAAATCAATTTTGAAGATATTTTGACAAAAAAGAGTTTGAGTTTTGAAATAAAAATATAACTTTCCATGTAAGCATTAAATGTTACCATGTCAGCATTAAATGCTACGACGGCTTACTTTACCCATGACCCCACTCACTTTTTGTTTTCCCAATACAAACAGTTTTCAAGTACTTAAAATGGTTTCAAACACGTCAGATCACGATATCAAGTGGTTTAAAACACTCAAGTATCATCACGTGTCACACATATTGACCAAGTATTTGTAACGTTATAAAAATTTAGACAAAGACTGAACCTGGTAACTGGAGGATCAGTCCAGTACCAGTTTCCAACTAAAGAGTTCTCCAGTTGCATTTTCAAACAAAAACGAATTTTAGTCAGAAAATTATTTTGAGTCTTTCCCCTAAAATGATGATCCAGTAATCAATTAGTGCCAAGATAGTATCACAAAGGCGTTCGATAGCCTGGCGAGCAAAGATTATCTGGACCTCCTCAACTGGAGAACTTCATCAGTGTCACTGACGCGTTCAATAACAAAGAAAGCTCCAGTTAAGGGTTTAACATTCCCAGTTCGCTGATGAGATGTTTAAAGGTTTTCTCATCGAGAGGTTTTGTAAAAACATCAGCTAACTGTTTATCAGTGGGGATGAAATGAATTTCAATATCACCTTTCATAACATGATCTCGAATGAAATGATACCTGATGTCAATATGCTTTGTTTTGGAGTGCATCACTGGGTTGTGAGAAATAGCAATTGCACTGGTGTTGTCACAAAAGATTAGGGTCTTGGTATACTTCTGACCATAATCTAGTAACTGGTTCTTGATCCAGAGAATCTGGGCACAACAACTGGCCGCAGAAATGTACTCTGCCTCAGCAGTAGACATAGAGACTGAAGTCTGCTTCTTGCTGGTCCAACTTACCAGTTTTCCTCCAAGGAAATGACAACCACCAGTTGTGGATTTTCTATCAATCTTACAACCTGCATGATCAGAATCTGAATAAACCATTAGATCTAATCCTGAGCCTTTGGGGTACCAAAGACCAAGATTAGGACACCCTTTCAGGTATCTAAAGATACGCTTTACAGCGTGCAAATGTGATTCTTTAGGGTTAGCCTGAAAACCTGGCACATAAACATGTTGCAAACATTATATCTGGTCGATTGGCAGTTAAGTACATCAGTGAACCAACCATACCTCTATAGTCAGTTATGTTAACTGGTTTGCCAGTTGGGTCAGAGTCCAAATTCAATGGTGCTGCAATAGGTGTGTTTTTCGATGAGATTGAATCATATTTGTATTTTCTTAACAAATCTCTGACATATTTTTCCTTGGTTTATGAAAATTCCATTTTCAGTTTGCTTAATCTGAAGACCTAAGAAAAATGTTAATTCACCCATTAAACTCATCTCATACTCAGATGACATGATTTTAGAAAACTTTTTACACATTGCATCATCAGTTGAACCAAAAATAATGTCATCAACATAAATTTGTACCAATAAGATATTACCTCTTTCTTTCAAGATAAACAAGGTATTATCTATTGCACCTCTTTGAAAGCCATTTTTAAGAAGATGTTTAGTCAAAGTATCATACCAGGCTCTTGGGACTTGTCTTAGACCATACAATGCTTTGTTCAGTCTATAAACCCAATGAGGATGCTTCTCATCGATGAAACCTGGAGTCTGCTTAACATAAACTTCTTCTTCCAATGTTCCATTAAGGAACGCACTTTTGTCATCCATCTGGAAGACCTTGAACTGCAGATGGGCTGCATAAGCCAAGAATATTCTTATGGCTTCAAGTCTTGCAACTGGAGCAAAAGTTTCATCAAAGTCAACGCCCTCTGCTTGACAATAACCCTGGGCAACTAGTCTGGCCTTGTTTCTTACAACATGGCCATCTTCATCCATTTTGTTTCGGTAGACCCATCTGGTACCAATAGGTTCTTTCTTTAACCCTGGTGGACAAGGAACAAGCTCCCAAACATTGTTCCTTTCAAACTGGAGGAGCTCTTCTTGCATAGCTTCCACCCAGCTTGGGTCTGCCATAGCCTCGTCAATCTTCTTTGGTTCAATTAAAGATAAGAAGGTGACGTTTAAGCATTGCTCACTGGTGGCTCTTCTAGTCTGAACCCCACTAGTTGGATTACCCACAATTTGTTCAATTGGGTGGGCTCTAGTCCATCTAGTGTATTGACTAGGTTGGTGAACTACAATATCAGTGCAAGTCACCTGGCGATCTTCTTCAGTTGCAGCAGCATCTGGAGAAGGATCAGTCCAAACAACTTCTACATCCTCATCAGAGTCAATGAGGTCTCGATTAGCATCATGAAATTCCTCAGTTGAAGGTATTTCATGAGTAACTGGAGAAGTAGGTGCTTGAACTGGTGCTGATATTGGAGTGGCACGTACATCTGATCCAATCACCAATTCTTGTGGTAAGTTGAAATTGATGGAGGGATAAAATGATGTGTCACTGGTGCTTTTCTTCTTCTTGACTGGTTCCAGTTTGTTGTAACTGGAAGCATCTTCTGGTGAAACAACTGACCGATGAACTTGGTCAGTTTCACCAAAGTTGATTGGAATGACTGGAGAAATATCAAGGCTTGGTCTCTTGTTGATTGCTTCAGTTGATTCATCGAATGTGACATGAATTGTCTCATGCACCTTTTGGAGTCTATAATTATAAACTCTAAAGGCCTTTCGAATATCTGAATAGCCTAAAAATACCCCTTCATCAGCTTTTGCATCAAACTTTCCAAGCTGACTGGAATCGTTCAGTATATAAACTGGACAACCAAATACATGGAAATATCCAATATTTGGTTTACGATTCCTGAGTACTTCGTAGGCAGTCTTCTTATGTCTCTTGATGTAGACTGACCGGTTTTGGGTATGACAAGCAGTTGCAACTGCCTCAGCCCAAAAACTGGTGGGAAGACCAGATTCAGATAGCATGCTTCTGGCCGCTCTATCAGTGTACGATTCTTTCTTTCCACAACTCCATTTTGCTCTGGAGAGTGAACTGATGAGAAGTTTTGAGAGATGCCAGTGTCAGTGCAAAATGTTTCAAGTACCTTATTTTGGAATTCAGTACCATTATCACTTCGCAACTGACAAACTTTTCGAGTGTACTTGAGCTCAATTCTTTTGATAAGAGAGATGATTTCAGCAGGTGCATCACTTTTGGATCTGATGAATACCACCCAGCAATATCTGGTGAATTCATCAACCACAACTAGAGTGTATTTCTTTCCAGCTCTAGTTTGAACATTCACTGGACCAAAAAGATCCATATGAAGCATGTGAAGAGGTTCAGTGATGCTAAAATTTTGCCTAGTTTTAAAACTGGCTCTCTTCTGCTTACCCATCTCACACCCTGGACATGGCTTTTCCTTATTGAAGGAAATCTGAGGTATCCCATCAACCAGTTGCTTGCGAGACAACTTGTTAATTTTTTTGAAATTAAGGTGGGATAACCTTTTATGCCATAGCCAGTTGGTGTCCTCATCAGCTTTGGTATAGAAACATTGCTCTTTTGGAGCTGGTTCTATATCCATGATGTACACATTCCCTTTTCTTGGTGCAATCATCACCACTTTCCAATCCTTGTTAAATATGGTGCCTTGTGCAATATCGAACAATACTCTGAAGCCATCATCGCAAAGTTGGCTTACACTGATCAAGTTATATTTCAAACCATTCACAAATGCAACTCTTTTGAATTCGACTTGTCCATTATTGAGCACACCATATCCTTCAGTCTTTCCAGATTGATCGTTACCAAACGTCACTGTCGGTCCATCTTGGACAGTGAACTCTTCCAGTAGGGGCTTACATCCGGTCATAGTCCGGCCAGCAGCGCTGTCCAGATACCAGATATTTTTCTTTCGATCGCCCTACACACACACAAAAATCATTAGTTCTTTTTGTGAACCCATCTTTTCTTGATGGGTCCACGGGACTTCTCTTCAGAAGCCACCGTTGATTGTTGAGGTGTTGAACTGGAGGCAATATCTGGTGAATTCATCAACCACAACTAGAGTGTATTTCTTTCCAGCTCTAGTTTGAACATTCACTGGACCAAAAAGATCCATATGAAGCATGTGAAGAGGTTCAGTGATGCTAAAATTTTGCCTAGTTTTAAAACTGGCTCTCTTCTGCTTACCCATCTCACACCCTGGACATGGCTTTTCCTTATTGAAGGAAATCTGAGGTATCCCATCAACCAGTTGCTTGCGAGACAACTTGTTAATTTTTTTGAAATTAAGGTGGGATAACCTTTTATGCCATAGCCAGTTGGTGTCCTCATCAGCTTTGGTATAGAAACATTGCTCTTTTGGAGCTGGTTCTATATCCATGATGTACACATTCCCTTTTCTTGGTGCAATCATCACCACTTTCCAATCCTTGTTAAATATGGTGCCTTGTGCAATATCGAACAATACTCTGAAGCCATCATCGCAAAGTTGGCTTACACTGATCAAGTTATATTTCAAACCATTCACAAATGCAACTCTTTTGAATTCGACTTGTCCATTATTGAGCACACCATATCCTTCAGTCTTTCCAGATTGATCGTTACCAAACGTCACTGTCGGTCCATCTTGGACAGTGAACTCTTCCAGTAGGGGCTTACATCCGGTCATAGTCCGGCCTACACACACACAAAAATCATTAGTTCTTTTTGTGAACCCATCTTTTCTTGATGGGTCCACGGGACTTCTCTTCAGAAGCCACAGTTGATTGTTGAGGTGTTGAACTGGAGGCTACATCTGGAGCATTATCACCAGCTCCAGGTGCAGAAGTAAAAACGATTGGTATTTGATACTTACTCCCCTTAAGGTTACCAGATTTTGTTCCAGATGGAACATTCTTTTGTTTAGGTTTAGAAAGGGAGGGTTTAACATTTTGTTTTAAAACTGGAGGTGGTGAACCTCCTTCCAGATTGTTAATCTGGGCAGTACAACTCTGAACCTGCCGAGACAAAAGTTGGAGTTGCCTTTCCAGATTAACCAAAATATTATTTTGTTCAGGCAGTTGAACCTTGGACATTGGTTCAACTGGAGATTTAGTCTGTCGGGTCTTGGGCTCCTTAGATTTATGAGGTAAAGGCTTGTTACCAGTGGCCTTTTTGACTGGAGCTTTAGCCTGTTTGGCTCCAGTTTTAACCTCAATGGGGGTGGTCTCATTGGTTTCAGTTTCAACAGCTTCAGGTTGATCATAAGGTGTTTCAACCTGGAGAGCTGGAGGCAATGCATGAAGATCTGGTATAAGAGCTGCCATCTCCAGATCTTCAGATTTCCATGCATTTTTCTGGGCATCGATAGTTCTTGAAAATGCATCATAGTTTTTGCCAGATGCTTTTACCCATGACTTGATAATCTTTTGTGCCTTTTCAAAATCAGAAAATAGTTTTTGATTATCAAGTTCTAAAGCCTCAATCTTTAAAACTGACTCCTTGAGAGCCAACTGGACACTTTGCAAATCATTCAGTTGTGGTTTGACATTGTTCAGTTCAATTAAGATAGTGTCAAGATATCTTTCACTATCAGCTCTAACAGTTTCCACAAATGCCAAATCACCACTTAATGATTCAGCCAGGTCTAGTTTTAGTTCAGGGTCAACCTGGTTATCATAGTCACATACCTTTTTCAGTATGATGTCCACCCATCTTCCAGAGATGACATCTTCTTTCACCACATGCTGCTGTTGTTGATCTTCCAAGGCCATGAAACACATGTCCCTTTCCTCTTTTTCATCATCAGATGAGTCATCAGAGTACTCCCATTTTCCTCAGTTTGTGCCATTAAGCACTGATCCTTTTCCTTTTGCATGGACAGGAGGGCAATCTGGGCCTTAAGCTTCTTGTATTTAGCTTTGTAGCTATCATCAGGCCGATTGAAATTAGGGACAGAGGGGCCAGTTTAGTTATTCAACTGACTAGATCTGCATTCCTTCATAAAATGACCTTTCTTGCCACACTTATAGCATGTAAGATTGGTCTTATCCAGAGAGCTGGAGCTGGAAGCATTGTTGGGGCCATTAAATCTTTTGGATTTATGCTTAAACCTATTAAAGGTCTTAGCAATCATGGCGACCAGATCATCATCGTCAGTTTCATTACAACCATCACTGTTTTCAGTGGTCAGTCCAGAGTTTAAGAAACTGTTCAACATCTCCTTCATCGAGTGTACCTGGACACTCTCAGCAGACATTAAAGCAGCACAAGATCGCTCAGTTGCACTAGCAACCTTGGGACTCTGGGCATGGTTCATGGCATCTTGCTCAGCCACAAGTCTTGCAGCATTATTATCTTCAGTGAACCTGAAGGCTCCATAGAGCAATGCAAGAGTGTGAGTGTGCAAGGTTTTACCTTGTCTCAAGACAAGAACCATGTTTTCCCATTTGGAGGAAGAATATCACAAAACTTCTCAAGAAGAATATCCTTATTCTTCTCTACACCCAAACCTCTCAACTGATTGATGAGGCTAGAAAATCTGGTATATGTACCAGTTAGACTTTCATTGGGCAAAGCAAAGAAGGATTCATACTTCTTGTTCAAAGCAACTTTTCTGGTGACAATAGTGTCATCACCTCCTTCAAATTGAATCACTAATTCATCCACATAGACTTGGCACTGGGAAACAACACAAGTGTTGGAATTAGGTCTTCAGGGACAGCCCCAAGGATCATGTTTTTCAGTCTGGTGTCCAAGTCCACCAGTCTGCGATCCTCATCAGACCAATGGTCTTCTGGCTTTTCCCTTGAGCCTCTTCTTCCAGTAGGATCAAGAAGAGGACTCGCCCCAAGAGACATGGGTATATATGGTCCATCCTTAAGGATTTTCAACATATACCTCTCAATACCACCAAAATGCAACAGCATTCTAGCTTCCATGTACCAAAAGTCTCACTGTTTCCATCAAATTTTGGAACAGGAGTGTTAGAGTAATGTACATGGACATGGTTTGGGGCAGTAGGAGGAGGAGGGTTGGTGTTAACATTTTAAAAAGGTTGTGCATTAGTGTTCGATGGGTTTTCACCTGAACCAGAACCATCTCCACCTTCAGTAGTGTTCATCTTAGCAGATCTAGGCAAGTTTATTAGCCTTCTGCTCTGATACCACTTGTAAGTCCCAACTTGTTAGATGGTACTACTGAAGACACCTCTATGTCGATGGTGGAGTTACTTTGCAATATACTCTGAACTGGAGACGACCAGTTGCAGAGGTATATACCAAGTTCTAGATAGATTACTTATATAAAAGACAATAAGTAAAGAACAATGCAATAATACAAATAACTTGTAAACAATCTTGATGAGACAATATGTAGTTTTCAATGTGTAATTTATTTATTGATATTAAACAAATTACAAGGTTGATGCGGAACCAAGATAATACACGAATGTAAATATCCTAACAACCTATGAAATACAATTGATCTATACTCGGAATTTCTCTTCAACAATCGAAACACTTAAAGTAGTGAAATGTTCCTTTTAGCGATTGAGAGAATATTGCACAAGTTCACCAAGAATATTGCAGGTTTGCAAAGTGTGAAGTATTTCTCTTGTGAGTTCGAATACTTGATATTCTGAATACTTGATATTCTTGGTTGTGCAATGACTTGTATTTATAGGCAAAGTTAACATTGGGATGTTAACTTTAGCCGTACAAATGTGGTTGGGAGCATTTAAGGAATAGCATTTAATTCCTTAAAAAGCATTGTAAAGTCGCATGTTAAAGTGACTTTACATAACCACCTTTATGTACCTTTTAATACTTAAATAATAAGATAAGGCTTATTATCCGGGTAAAGGTACATAAAGCACACAAGTCAATTCCTCGTAATCAGTGTAAAGCTTTGTAAGGGCTTTCCACTGATGGTCTCCAGTTTGTAACTGACTAGAATGGCAACTGGGCTTCGCTGCCATTGCCATTCTCTTTCTTCCATTTGTTGTCTTCGACTTCAACTGGAATGCTTCTTCAACTTGGTCAGTTCTCAACTGGAGGAAGTCTTCAGTTGCGTACTGTACGGTGCAACTGGACTTCAATATATTTCTCGACAAATCATCTTGGTCACCAGTTTACTGGGTCACCAGATGCAACTGGTGACTGGTCAGTGTGAACTGGTGATTGGCCAGTTCCAGGTGAACTGGTCCTAACAAATTCCCCCTATTTGTCTAGAAATATAGTCTAAGTCTTTTCTAGTTCTTGTATCTGTACAAGTGTGAACTGGAGAGACTTGTTCGATTTAAATCTATTTAAGTTATCTAAGGTATTTTTATAGATCAGTAAATACCTTAGGTTTTTCTTTTAGGTTTGTTAGATTTTAATCTATTATCTACCTTGTGGTTACAAACTGGTAACTTCATTTATACAAGGAATGAAATTTACACAAGGTACAGAATGTAAAACAAACTACAAGTAGATAACTGAAGAAAGAACTTAAACAGATGGCCCTTCGCCAGTTCTTCTTCTCTTGGTCACTAGAGAAATAGGTTGAGTGTCTTCAGGGTCAATATTCAGCCTTTGCTCCAGATTCTCTTTATGTTGAATCTTGCCCTTTAAGAAATTTACCTATGCCTTCTCAAACCTATTCTTTTGTGCCTTAGCATCAAGCACATTCACCATCTCGACCCATTCGCTGAACCCAAATTGTAGCACACCAGGGTTATCAGTTCTAACCAATGGCTCACCAGCATACTTAACCTCTACTTGAAAAACCTTGGTGCCTGGCTTAATTGTAACATTGACACTAGTAATAGTACCACCATGTCTTCTGGTTGACATGATCTGGGAGTAGTAGTTTCTTGCTTCAGATTCATTTGTGATTTTAATACTCCCAGCACCAGCAGCCAGTACAGCGGACTTAATGTCTTCATTTGAAACTTCGCCAGTTGGTTCAACGAATGTGCCAAGGTCAGCATCCCTTGCATCTTTTGTCAGTGGTCTTCTTGGTTGTGGAATCCTTCTCTTGGTGGATTCATCACTTCCTTCACAACCTTCTTCACATTAGCAATTCTCTTTAGAATCCCACTGGCCCTTAACTCCTTAGCCCTCTCCAATGAAATGTTCAAGCTTCTGGCATCAAATTCAGCCTCATCCTCATGATAGTGTCTTTCTAGTTCAACATCTAGCATTTCATTTAACTGGTCAACTATCCTAGGATCATTCTTAATCCTGAGATACTCCTCCTTAGTGATTCCCAGAAGATTGGCATCACTCATATCTAGCAATTTCAATTGTGTGAGATGTGCCCTGGCTTCAGCTTGGTTCCTTTGTTTCATTTTCTTTCTTTCTTTAATGTCATCACCAAGTCTGGCCAGTCTTCTACTATCACTATCTGAAACTGGAGGCAGTACATCAGCATACCAGTTTCAAGCATTTGCATTTCAGTGGCCGGCTGGGCTTCATCAGATACTTTACCCTTTCCCTTGTCTAACACATTCCCCCTTACACTAGCATCTTCACCAGTTTGCTCACCAGCTTCAGTACTGGTAGCTAAGCTCAATTCCCTTCTAGGTACAACTGGTGGTGCAAGGACTGTACTTCTTTCCCCCTTGGCAGCATTTAGACCTGCCCTAATTGCTTCCCATTCAGAGGGGTGTGATGGCAACCGGTCAAGAGGCTGCCACGACTGCACATCCTTGCACTCTTTGAATATCCAACACATCATCCTGAAGGACCTCCAAAGGTGGTTGGTTTCTTTAGACTGGGCCAAGACATTTGCAACAACTTTGTCTTGACCAGTTTTCAATGCATTCAAAGTTTTTGATTCTTCATCAATACCAGCAACCACCTTTTCCTTCATATCATCATCCCTCTTCTTCAAATTCTCCACTTCATTGGTCAGTTTATTTAATGATTCAGTATGTAGAGATACTTGGGTGCTCAAACCTTCAATGCTGCCCCTCAACTGGTTGATCTCACTGGTAAGTGGGGCCAGATCAACCTGGGGAGTGGCCAGCTTGGTGATCTCAGACATCACCCTTTCTATCAAATGTGCTTCCCTAGCACCCAACGTATCCTCTATCTTCTGACCAACTGAAGATACCAATTGCTCTCCAAAGCCAGTTACATCTAGGCCAGGTCGTTCAACTAATTCCTTGACCTGCCTCTCAATTTCCTTCAGATCTACTTCGGAAGTTCGAACAGTGTTGCCAAGTAGATTTGAGATGGAACTGGTGACCTTGGAGTGAGTTAGGTCAAAGGCTTCCTTTAGAGTACCAGCCAGATTGTTGCAGCCGTGACCAACTCATTAAGCTTCTTGAACACCAAGTCTTCATTTGAAGAAAACTTGTTTATCCCCAGATCGACCACCTTAATATTTGTCAAAGAGTCCTTGTGGTATCTGGAGAAAGACTTGGTATTCTTGTCAAGTGTCTTCTGAATCTCCTCCACCCTGGTAAGAAGGTTTTGGAGATCGGCTTGTAGTGAGACAACTTGACTGTCCAGTGACAAAGGAGAAGGTGTCACTGGACCACTTGCAGTTACTACTGGAGCAACTGGAGGAGGCAAACTAATGGAAGTCTCCCCAGTTGTCAGGCCAGCAGTTGAATATATATAAGGAGTGGTAGAAGAAGAAAGGACTGGAAATTCAATATGTTGTTCATGCTGAGAATGCTCAGGTGTGAACAACGGCGACGGTGGTGGGGGCATTTCTCGAGCAAGTGAGAATTGCCCAGTTGGTAAAGGAGCGGAATATATTGGTAAAGATATATCTATAGGCGTATTTTCTTGAGGGGGTGAAAATGAAATTGATGCGTCTGGAGGTAAGACTGGAGATGAAGGGTCTTGAGCTTGTACAGAAGCATCAAGAATCTCCTGGTCTGTTTCAGTACCTTCAGAATCCGAAGATTCTATAAGGATTTCCTCGTCATTAACATTCATATCCAGATCAATGAATGTGACAGAGGGCTGTTCAGTTACCTGGACAGTCTCCAGATGACCTTCCCCAGTTTCTTGGATGGGTGCATCTGTTGGAGGATCAGATACCGAAGTATCTTCACCAGGGATAGACGTGATTGGAGTTGCTTCAGTTATGGTTGCTCTATCCTCAACCACAACATTAGACACACTGGAGGGTCCCTCATTATTTTGAGGCCCGCCCAGTTGCCTTTCTGACTCACCTACAAGAGGTGCATCAGTTGAAGCGAATGCCAGTAGCATTCGTTCAGGAATTTCAACCTCACCAGCTTCAGATACCAGTGAGTCTAGATTCCTAAGCATATCTGGAGCAGTGTACGGAGAATCTGTACCATTATATGCTTCCCTGCCCAGAATTTGCTTAAAACAGAGTGAGAGGAACCTTGAAAAGGGAATACAAACACCCCTTGTGCCCTTCATCTTTTGCACCAGGCTTCTATACAGAATATCTGCAAAGTCCACTCTCAAACCGTTCCACAAGCAATAAGCCATCTCTGCTTGTGAGGAGTTGATCTGGTCAAGTCCACCAGAACTCCCACCCATGCTCTCCACCAGGTGGATGAAAAAGTACCTCCATGAAGGTGTAAGGCCCTTCATGGTCATCGCACCTTTTGTCTTCAACACCCCATTCTCCAAACACTCCCTGTGTCCCATTTCCAGGAGTACTTGGCGAAAGTTTATATTTGGGGGCAAGACGACTGGAGATTCACCCTCTCTCCAGTAATTGAGGCGTAAGGCATCCCTCAATGTATCAGCTGACAAGGTACACTGGATTGTTCCATCCTTTAAAGTGAAACTGATGGAGGAACAATCGGAAGAAAGAACGGCAGTGTACCAAAACTCACATAAGTAGTTGTGAAACATCTTACGTGGGTTTAGAGAGAATGAGGGTCCTATTGGAGAATTCTTCAAAAACTTTTGAATTCTAACAATAAGGGTATCGGACCCTTGAGATCCTCGTAGGCTGGCCATAGGATTATTTGGATTTAGTTTTATGGCAGCACTACTCGGAGCACCAGGTGCCTGTGTGACATCTGGTGAGGGATTATATGGAACAGTCAAGAGATTTACATCTCTTGAACGAGATGATCTAGGAGCCATAGAATGAAAATGAAATTTAGGATTTAGGGTTTTTGATTTGTGAAGCAATGTTGATGATTGGAAGTAAATGAAGGAATGTAAGAGAAAGAAAAAAATAAATGAGTTACGGAGTAAATAAGGGTATTTATAAGGGGATTCAAGATCCCAATGTAAAACCAAAAATTATATTTTATTAAACCAAATCAATTTTGAAGATATTTTGACAAAAAGAGTTTGAGTTTTGAAATAAAAATATAACTTTCCATGTAAGCATTAAATGTTACCATGTCAGCATTAAATGCTACGACGGCTTACTTTACCATGACCCCACTCACTTTTTGTTTTCCCAATACAAACAGTTTTCAAGTACTTAAAATGGTTTCAAACACGTCAGATCACGATATCAAGTGGTTTAAAACACTCAAGTATCATCACGTGTCACACATATTGACCAAGTATTTGTAACGTTATAAAAATTTAGACAAAGACTGAACATGGTAACTGGAGGATCAGTCCAGTACCAGTTTCCAACTGAAGAGTTCTCCAGTTGCATTTTCAAACAAAAACGAATTTTAGTCATAAAATTATTTTGAGTCTTTCCCCCTAAAATGATGATCCAGTAATCAATTAGTGCCAAGATAGTATCACAAAGGCGTTCGATAGCCTGGCGAGCAAAGATTATCTGGACCTCCTCAACTGGAGAACTTCATCAGTGTCACTGACGCGTTCAATAACAAAGAAAGCTCCAGTTAAGGGTTTAACATTCCAAGTTCGCTGATGAGATGTTTAAAGGTTTTCTCATCGAGAGGTTTTGTAAAAACATCAGCTAACTGTTTATCAGTGGGGATGAAATGAATTTCAATATCACCTTTCATAACATGATCTCGAATGAAATGATACCTGATGTCAATATGCTTTGTTTTGGAGTGCATCACTGGGTTGTGAGAAATAGCAATTGCACTGGTGTTGTCACAAAAGATTAGGGTCTTGGTATACTTCTGACCATAATCTAGTAACTGGTTCTTGATCCAGAGAATCTGGGCACAACAACTGGCCGCAGAAATGTACTCTGCCTCAGCAGTAGACATAGAGACTGAAGTCTGCTTCTTGCTGGTCCAACTTACCAGTTTTCCTCCAAGGAAATGACAACCACCAGTTGTGGATTTTCTATCAATCTTACAACCTGCATGATCAGAATCTGAATAACCCATTAGATCTAATCCTGAGCCTTTGGGGTACCAAAGACCAAGATTAGGACACCCTTTCAGGTATCTAAAGATACGCTTTACAGCGTGCAAATGTGATTCTTTAGGGTTAGCCTGAAACCTGGCACATAAACATGTTGCAAACATTATATCTGGTCGATTGGCAGTTAAGTACATCAGTGAACCAACCATACCTCTATAGTCAGTTATGTTAACTGGTTTGCCAGTTGGGTCAGAGTCCAAATTCAATGGTGCTGCAATAGGTGTGTTTTTCGATGAGATTGAATCATATTTGTATTTTCTTAACAAATCTCTGACATATTTTCCTTGGTTTATGAAAATTCCATTTTCAGTTTGCTTAATCTGAAGACCTAAGAAAAATGTTAATTCACCCATTAAACTCATCTCATACTCAGATGACATGATTTTAGAAAACTTTTTACACATTGCATCATCAGTTGAACCAAAAATAATGTCATCAACATAAATTTGTACCAATAAGATATTACCTCTTTCTTTCAAGATAAACAAGGTATTATCTATTGCACCTCTTTGAAAGCCATTTTTAAGAAGATGTTTAGTCAAAGTATCATACCAGGCTCTTGGGGCTTGTCTTAGACCATACAATGCTTTGTTCAGTCTATAAACCCAATGAGGATGCTTCTTATCGATGAAACCTGGAGTCTGCTTAACATAAACTTCTTCTTCCAATGTTCCATTAAGGAACGCACTTTTGTCATCCATCTGGAAGACCTTGAACTGCAGATGGGCTGCATAAGCCAAGAATATTCTTATGGCTTCAAGTCTTGCAACTGGAGCAAAAGTTTCATCAAAGTCAACGCCCTCTGCTTGACAATAACCCTGGCAACTAGTCTGGCCTTGTTTCTTACAACATGGCCATCTTCATCCATTTTGTTTCGGTAGACCCATCTGGTACCAATAGGTTCTTTCTTTAACCCTGGTGGACAAGGAACAAGCTCCCAAACATTGTTCCTTTCAAACTGGAGGAGCTCTTCTTGCATAGCTTCCACCCAGCTTGGGTCTGCCATAGCCTCGTCAATCTTCTTTGGTTCAATTAAAGATAAGAAGGTGACGTTTAAGCATTGCTCACTGGTGGCTCTTCTAGTCTGAACCCCACTAGTTGGATTACCCACAATTTGTTCAATTGGGTGGGCTCTAGTCCATCTAGTGTATTGACTAGGTTGGTGAACTACAATATCAGTGCAAGTCACCTGGCGATCTTCTTCAGTTGCAGCAGCATCTGGAGAAGGATCAGTCCAAACAACTTCTACATCCTCATCAGAGTCAATGAGGTCTCGATTAGCATCATGAAATTCCTCAGTTGAAGGTATTTCATGAGTAACTGGAGAAGTAGGTGCTTGAACTGGTGCTGATATTGGAGTGGCACGTACATCTGATCCAATCACCAATTCTTGTGGTAAGTTGAAATTGATGGAGGGATAAAATGATGTGTCACTGGTGCTTTTCTTCTTCTTGACTGGTTCCAGTTTGTTGTAACTGGAAGCATCTTCTGGTGAAACAACTGACCGATGAACTTGGTCAGTTTCACCAAAGTTGATTGGAATGACTGGAGAAATATCAAGGCTTGGTCTCTTGTTGATTGCTTCAGTTGATTCATCGAATGTGACATGAATTGTCTCATGCACCTTTTGGAGTCTATAATTATAAACTCTAAAGGCCTTTCGAATATCTGAATAGCCTAAAAATACCCCTTCATCAGCTTTTGCATCAAACTTTCCAAGCTGACTGGAATCGTTCAGTATATAAACTGGACAACCAAATACATGGAAATATCCAATATTTGGTTTACGATTCCTGAGTACTTCGTAGGCAGTCTTCTTATGTCTCTTGATGTAGACTGACCGGTTTTGGGTATGACAAGCAGTTGCAACTGCCTCAGCCCAAAAACTGGTGGGAAGACCAGATTCAGATAGCATGCTTCTGGCCGCTTCTATCAGTGTACGATTCTTTCTTTCCACAACTCCATTTTGCTCTGGAGAGTGAACTGATGAGAAGTTTTGAGAGATGCCAGTGTCAGTGCAAAATGTTTCAAGTACCTTATTTTGGAATTCAGTACCATTATCACTTCGCAACTGACAAACTTTTCGAGTGTACTTGAGCTCAATTCTTTTGATAAGAGAGATGATTTCAGCAGGTGCATCACTTTTGGATCTGATGAATACCACCCAGCAATATCTGGTGAATTCATTAACCACAACTAGAGTGTATTTCTTTCCAGCTCTAGTTTGAACATTCACTGGACCAAAAAGATCCATATGAAGCATGTGAAGAGGTTCAGTGATGCTAAAATTTTGCCTAGTTTTAAAACTGGCTCTCTTCTGCTTACCCATCTCATACCCTGGACATGGCTTTTCCTTATTGAAGGAAATCTGAGGTATCCCATCAACCAGTTGCTTGCGAGACAACTTGTTAATTTTTTTGAAATTAAGGTGGGATAACCTTTTATGCCATAGCCAGTTGGTGTCCTCATCAGCTTTGGTATAGAAACATTGCTCTTTTGGAGCTGGTTCTATATCCATGATGTACACATTCCCTTTTCTTGGTGCAATCATCACCACTTTCCAATCCTTGTTAAATATGGTGCCTTGTGCAATATCGAACAATACTCTGAAGCCATCATCGCAAAGTTGGCTTACACTGATCAAGTTATATTTCAAACCATTCACAAATGCAACTCTTTTGAATTCGACTTGTCCATTATTGAGCACACCATATCCTTCAGTCTTTCCAGATTGATCGTTACCAAACGTCACTGTCGGTCCATCTTGGACAGTGAACTCTTCCAGTAGGGGCTTACATCCGGTCATAGTCCGGCCAGCAGCGCTGTCCAGATACCAGATATTTTTCTTTCGATCGCCCTACACACACACAAAAATCATTAGTTCTTTTTGTGAACCCATCTTTTCTTGATGGGTCCACGGGACTTCTCTTCAGAAGCCACCGTTGATTGTTGAGGTGTTGAACTGGAGGCTACATCTGGAGCATTATCACCAGCTCCAGGTGCAGAAGTAAAAACGATTGGTATTTGATACTTACTCCCCTTAAGTTTACCAGATTTTGTTCCAGATGGAACATTCTTTTGTTTAGGTTTAGAAAGGGAGGGTTTAACATTTTGTTTTAAAACTGGAGGTGGTGAACCTCCTTCCAGATTGTTAATCTGGGCAGTACAACTCTGAACCTGCCGAGACAAAAGTTGGAGTTGCCTTTCCAGATTAACCAAAATATTATTTTGTTCAGGCAGTTGAACCTTGGACATTGGTTCAACTGGAGATTTAGTCTGTCGGGTCTTGGGCTCCTTAGATTTATGAGGTAAAGGCTTGTTACCAGTGGCCTTTTTGACTGGAGCTTTAGCCTGTTTGGCTCAAGTTTTAACCTCAATGGGGGTGGTCTCATTGGTTTCAGTTTCAACAGCTTCAGGTTGATCATAAGGTGTTTCAACCTGGAGAGCTGGAGGCAATGCATGAAGATCTGGTATAAGAGCTGCCATCTCCAGATCTTCAGATTTCCATGCATTTTTCTGGGCATCGATAGTTCTTGAAAATGCATCATAGTTTTTGCCAGATGCTTTTACCCATGACTTGATAATCTTTTGTGCTTTTTCAAAATCAGAAAATAGTTTTTGATTATCAAGTTCTAAAGCCTCAATCTTTAAAACTGACTCCTTGAGAGCCAACTGGACACTTTGCAAATCATTCAGTTGTGGTTTGACATTGTTCAGTTCAATTAAGATAGTGTCAAGATATCTTTCACTATCAGCTCTAACAGTTTCCACAAATGCCAAATCACCACTTAATGATTCAGCCAGGTCTAGTTTTAGTTCAGGGTCAACCTGGTTATCATAGTCACATAACTTTTTCAGTATGATGTCCACCCATCTTCCAGAGATGACATCTTCTTTCACCACATGCTGCTATTGTTGATCTTCCAAGGCCATGAAACACATGTCCCTTTCCTCTTCTTCATCATCAGATGAGTCATCAGAGTACTCCCATTTTCCCTCAGTTTGTGCCATTAAGCACTGATCTTTTTCCTTTTGCATGGACAGGAGGGCAATCTGGGCCTTAAGCTTCTTGTATTTAGCTTTGTAGCTATCATCAGGCCGATTGAAATTAGGGACAGAGGGGCCAGTTTGATTATTCAACTGACTAGATCTGCATTCCTTCATAAAATGAACTTTCTTGCCACACTTATAGCATGTAAGATTGGTCTTATCCAGAGAGCTGGAGCTGGAAGCATTGTTGGGGCCATTAAATCTTTTGGATTTATGCTTAAACCTATTAAAGGTCTTAGCAATCATGGCGACCAGATCATCATCGTCAGTTTCATTACAACCATCACTGTTTTCAGTGGTCAGTCCAGAGTTTAAGAAACTGTTCAACATCTCCTTCATCGAGTGTACCTGGACACTCTCAGCAGACATTAAAGCAGCACAAGGTCGCTCAGTTGCACTAGCAACCTTGGGACTCTGGGCATGGTTCATGGCATCTTGCTCAGCCACAAGTCTTGCAGCATTATTATCTTCAGTGAACCTGAAGGCTCCATAGAGCAATGCAAGAGTGTGAGTGTGCAAGGTTTTACCTTGTCTCAAGACAAGAACCATGTTTTCCCATTTGGAAGGAAGAATATCACAAAACCTCTCAAGAAGAATATCCTTATTCTTCTCTACACCCAAACCTCTCAACTGATTGATGAGGCTAGAAAATCTGGTATATGTACCAGTTAAACTTTCATTGGGAAAAGCAAAGAAGGATTCATACTTCTTGTTCAAAGCAACTTTTCTGGTGACAATAGTGTCATCACCTCCTTCAAATTGAATCACTAATTCATCCCACATAGACTTGGCACTGGGAAACAACACAAGTGTTGGAATTAGGTCTTCAGGGACAGCCCCAAGGATCATGTTTTTCAGTCTGGTGTCCAAGTCCACCAGTCTGCGATCCTCATCAGACCAATGGTCTTCTGGCTTTTCCCTTGAGCCTCTTCTTCCAGTAGGATCAAGTAGAGGACTCGCCCCAAGAGACATGGGTATATATGGTCCATCCTTAAGGATTTTCAACATATACCTCTCAATACCACCAAAATGCAACAGCATTCTAGCTTTCCATGTACCAAAAGTCTCACTGTTTCCATCAAATTTTGGAACAGGAGTGTTAGAGTAATGTACATGGACATGGTTTGGGGCAGTAGGAGGAGGAGGGTTGGTGTTAACATTTTAAAAAGGTTGTGCATTAGTGTTCGATGGGTTTTCACCTGAACCAGAACCATCTCCACCTTCAGTAGTGTTCATCTTAGCAGATCTAGGCAAGTTTATTAGCCTTCTGCTCTGATACCACTTGTAAGTCCCAACTTGTTAGATGGTACTACTGAAGACACCTCTATGTCGATGGTGGAGTTACTTTGCAATATACTTGCTGAACTGGAGACGACCAGTTGCAGAGGTATATACCAAGTTCTAGATAGATTACTTATATAAAAGACAATAAGTAAAGAACAATGCAATAATACAAATAACTTGTAAACAATCTTGATGAGACAATATGTAGTTTTCAATGTGTAATTTATTTATTGATATTAAACAAATTACAAGGTTGATGCGGAACCAAGATAATACACGAATGTAAATATCCTAACAACCTATGAAATACAATTGATCTATACTCGGAATTTCTCTTCAACAATCGAAACACTTAAAGTAGTGAAATGTTCCTTTTAGCGATTGAGAGAATATTGCACAAGTTCACCAAGAATATTGCAGGTTTGCAAAGTGTGAAGTATTTAACTTGTGAGTTCGAATACTTGATATTCTGAATACTTGATATTCTTGGTTGTGCAATGACTTGTATTTATAGGCAAAGTTAACATTGGGATGTTAACTTTAGCCGTACAAATGTGGTTGGGAGCATTTAAGGAATAGCACTTAATTCCTTAAAAAGCATTGTAAAGTCGCATGTTAAAGTGACTTTACATAACCACCTTTATGTACCTTTTAATACTTAAATAATAAGATAAGGCTTATTATCCGGGTAAAGGTACATAAAGCACACAAGTCAATTCCTCGTAATCAGTGTAAAGCTTTGTAAGGGCTTTCCACTGATGGTCTCCAGTTTGTAACTGACTAGAATGTCAACTGGGCTTCGCTGCCATTGCCATTCTCTTTCTTCCATTTGTTGTCTTCGACTTCAACTGGAATGCTTCTTCAACTTGGTCAGTTCTCAACTGGAGGAAGTCTTCAGTTGCGTTAACTGTACGGTGCAACTGGACTTCAATATATTTCTCGACAAATCATCTTGGTCACCAGTTTACTGGGTCACCAGATGCAACTGGTGACTGGTCAGTGTGAACTGGTGACTGGCCAATTCCAGGTGAACTGGTCCTAACACGGATAATGCTGAAGACATCATCCGCGCTTCCCCTGTCCTTTTTGGGTGTTTTTCGCTCGGTTATCGGTCGACTTTTAATGATCCAAAACGTGTTTATTGGTCTTATATTAACATTATAAGGTCAACAAAATTGATTAAACACATTTCTAAACACTTCGATTCTCATGTCAATTTTGAGTGCTAAGTCATTAAACCGTATTTAACCAAAACTCTTCCTTTGTCGTTTAAACGTTCTTAAATCACTTCTAGATCATCTTTGGGAATTGTGGCATAGTTGAACTAGCTAGAGCTTATTGTTGGGATGCCTTTCTGATATTTTAATGTTGTAAAGTAGGTTGTGATCGTTGTTAAAGTTTTGGTTGTGGACATCAGACGATCGTTGGACATTCGTAGCTTGATATTAACTTGTTGTTGCTTGGAATCAAGGTGAGTTCCGTAGCTCCCTACTCAATTGAGATTCGGGCTGAAAAGTGTACACATACGTGCTTGATTGGTTGATTGGCTTGAGTTACGATTTGTCATACTACTTGTTTGATTTCTTGATTGGTTTATTTAACGGTTTGATGGACTTATTGATTTGTTTGGTTGGTTTACGCTTGATTGTGATTATATGATTTATTTAGGATAGTTGTGCCTACATAGAAGTCGGTTATGTCTTCAAAGGGTTTTAGATGTGGTGGGAAGGCTGCGGGTGACCCTATATATAAGCATCTATGGTTTCTTAAATGTAAAGTCGTATGAAATGTATGTGCTTTGTGGTTTTGGTTGGATTGTGGTTCGATGGACTTGTGGATGGATATTGGATTGTGTTTGGAATGGACATACACACATTGTTGCACATGATTTGAGTGGTTTACACGCAAGCATACTTATTTACGCGCTTTACATGCAAACGTACTTATTTACGCGCTTTACATGCAAACGTACTTATTTACGCGCTTTACACGCAAGCATACTTATTTACGCGCTTTACACGCAAACGTACTTATTTACGCGCTTTACACGCAAGCATACTTATTTACGCGCTTTACACGCAACGTACTTATTTACGCGCTTTACACGCAAGCATACTTATCTATGCGAATTACACGCATGCACACCCTTTTATGTGACATGGTTGGCCTACATTTCATATTCATCTTGGCACATGCATACATACGATACGTGACTTGGATATTCACCCCACTTGTGCATATTCATTACATGCATATGATTGCACTCTTGACATTGGCATGCATTTAGCATATTTCTTGACATTGACATGCATTGGTACAATTCTTGACAATGACATACATTTGGTACACTCTTGTTATTGATATCACTTGTACATGTTCATTATACGTTTATTAACTATCTTGTATAGTTACATGTATGATTACTTGTGTGTGACGAGGTTTTGCTATGAGTAAACCTATATCACGTGTCATGGTTGTGTAAGGGCTACATGTAAGTTATTACTTGCCTTTATCTTGCTCACATTGTGATTATTTGTCGATGGTTCCTTGTGATCCATTACTACGAACTCACCAACCTAGTGTTGACTATGTTTAATACACTTTTCAGGTAATCAAGTGAATCCGAGACGTGTTGGTTGATTGTTGCTTTTGCTTGGGCTTGGACTTACGTGGATCCTTGATTCATTCGCCTTTTTTAGTTTCATGTTCTTTATGTATATTGTACCTTGAATGTTTGATGTTGGATTCACCGAATCCCTTTTTATGTCATATAGTTCATGTTCTACGATAATTCCATGCATACGCTATATCTTTTCAGTGATATCCTGAGCCTAGTTCGGGTGTCACAGAATGGTGGCCCATGCAGGTCGTAGAGAATTAGGTGGTTTGACCTAGACTACGGCTTAAGTTAAAACTCTTCATATAGCATGCATGGTTAGGAATTTTGTGTGCAACGTGAAATTGTATGAACCCTGAAAAGTATGCATTGTGAGTTCGTAGACGAGACCATTTATGTGACAATATGAGTACGATTGGACAACGTGTTGTTTTGTGATGCGTACTAGATGAACAATGTGTTATGTTGTGACAAGTACAATGTGATGAATGTATGATGAGTACAATGTGATTAATGTGTACATTGATTTGAGCTTGATTGTGGTTGAGATGAATTGTTGTTATTGATTGTTGATAGTTTGATGATTTAGGGCAAAATGAAGTTATGGCATTAACTTAGTATAATATTGTGGCAACCCTAAAAGAGCCTGATCAACTGTTTTATGGTAACCCGGTATTATAACAAGTTAATGACATCACGGATTGCACACGCTTGGCTTAGGGTATAATAAGGAACCGATATGCTTAATGGAAGTTGATTGGGTGGAGGGTTAGCCGCTGATACACCCTGTATACATACCCGGTCAATAACTAGAGGGCATATCGGATTCGGATTATACTTTAAACCACTTGTTTTAGTTGACTTGTTTTAGTTGCTTGTGATGTCATGTGTTGAATATGAGTACTTGGTTTTGATGGTGGACAATTGTTGTGAGCTTAACACGTGAACATGATAGATAATGATTACTTGAGAACTTTGATATATTGTCCTTAGCGTAGTGATATGAAACACGTATGATATGTTGGTATGATAGCATGATACATGACAGTTACTTGGGAACATTTATATGTTGGCCTTAGTGTAAAGACATTAAACATGTGTAGTGTGTTGGCATGAAAGTACTAACTACTAGTGCGGCTAACATGAGAGCAATTGTGAAGCTAATCTCCGGGTCATAGACTCTAGGGCTATTACTAAGGTTGGGGATTGATGATGGAATGACATGTTGTTTCGTATGATTGAGTAACATATATGTTATGCATGCGTGGGTGCGTTAATCGGTAAGCACTTGCAAGAATGGATTGGTGTACTAGTTTGCTAGTCTTAGCATATATAAATTATGTTGTTAAGCTAAATTGTGTACATGAGATAAGCGAATACGGTGATGCATGTATAAACATTTACTAGATGGACAATTCTATCAATAAGAGTAGTAGGCATGTTTAATAATCCGAGTATACCCAAAATCTTATTGCTTAACTTGCTTATAAGAACAAATCGGTAATGATTGATAATTCATGCATAGTTGTATTTAATGTAGGAGGGATCATATGTATGACTTGGTATGTGGGATTAGTTGATAGAGCATTCAAAATCTCCTCTCCTAACTTGGGTATATAGATGAATTGTTAGGATATGCGGTAGAGCAAGTATGGTTGCCATGATATTCTAATTTTAGAATATGCTTGAATTTCGTTACCCAGCTAATTTGGTGGAACAAATCGTTAGGACTTGATAATGCATGCGTAAAGGTAGCTGGCATCTTGGGCAATTGTGTGTATAGGTTGCCATGCTAGCCTAATTGCTTGAATATGTTGGAATCTTGTTGCCTAACTTGCTTATTGAATACATAGTTAGGAATTGAAGATGCATGCGTAGATATAAATGCTCATGTGAGCAATTGTGTGTATAGGTTGCCATGCTAGCCTAATTGCTTGAATATGTTGGAATCTTGTTGCCTAACTTGCTTATTGAATACATAGTTAGGAATTGAAGATGCATGCGTAGATATAAATGGTCACGTGAGCAATTGTATGTATAACTGGTACGACCATTATAAATTACTTGACTAAGTTATTTCCCCCTTGTTTAATATATGATTTAGTCAGTAACATGGAGATTATAAGTATAGTTGTAATATGATGATGAGAACTTCGTTGTATTATACACCCTTAAGATTGAACCTTAGGACAATGCTTGAGCTAACTAATGTAACACCCCGACTATAGCGGAAACTCGAGATGCCACAGAACGACATGGTACAAAAGATTCAAGTATAAAACATCAACATAAAGTTTCAAATGCCATCCAAATTCAAAAGGTTACAAGTTCAAGTGGACGTATAATAAACATTACATAACCAAATTCATAATCAAAAGATCGAATGTTTGCGTTACTAGTCCAACATGTAACAAATAAACACATCATCCATGAAGCGGTCCAAAAAGCTAACTTACTGCCCTAGACCTGAAAAGCATGAAGAAAAAGTGTCAACTACGAGAGTTGAGTGAGTTCATAGGATTATGCTAACAACACACATATATTTAATCCAATTCAAGAAAGAATATGTCATAAATTTCCAAGAATTCCATCACGCTGTCCATACCCAAACCGTATGTTCAATCCATAATTTCCATCCATAATATAATATCAATACCTCTGGGTCAATGGTAAGACTACCATGACATAATTTGATGAGATTGTTCTTGAGCCACTACTAAGACCGGTTATGTCCCAATAATCAAATATAATGTCCCAAATGATAAGATAATGATAAGCACATGCTGTCAATCACGTGCATAAAGATAACCAAGGGTCGTGCCATGAAGACGCCCATAAATATATAGTAGTTAGAGCACCGCGAGGCCAGACTGGCGATGAAGGTGGCCACCAAGGCAGACCAAACATCCCACCGTTACCTATAATAGTGGATGAGGGGACAAGTCCTAGTTGCGCAACCCTCTAACTACAGGCCTCAAATGAGTTAATAGTAGTGTACAGGGGACCACCGTTTGACAGTACTCAAGCTCATCATATAACATATAACACGTTGAACATACAATATAATTCCCATATCATTATCATTATTTCAAAGAATCATTTCATAAGAGAAAGTCATTTTAATTAATCATGCTTTTCACCCCGCAAGTAAAACATATAAAAGAGTTTGAAAGGGGGCTATGACTCACTTGATTAGAGAGTGAATAGGGGCTGATCAAACGTGATTCCTTCGCTTAGATTTGTTGCGCCTTAAGCAAGCCTAAACCATAACGTATATATTCACGGCGTAAGTTCGCGTGACATGAACTAGTGAGCTAGATCATGAGATGTATACTAGTAGACTTGCCCGTATTTGGTTGTTATTAGATTATGGAATTTAAGTGCATTATGATGTTCTCATTGTTTGGGTATAAGAGATTTGGTGGTAAGAGTCGTTTTCTCATTATACGTTTTTGTACGTTTATTGGAATTTCGGTAGTTTGGCTTTGATTTATATGATTTCCATTGCACACTTTGCTTAGTAATAATATTTGACAATAGTGGTCTTATAATATTAATATTTTATGTATATTTTCTGATTTGTAATTATATATTTTAATTTAATATTATTTAATTAATTATTTATTCATTTTATTGATTTATTAATTAAATAATTCCTTAAAAATACTTTTAAGTGTCATAATTGCCTTTGTAAATTATGGATAATTTCATTTGAATTATCTTCTGATATATATGCTCCTAAATTTATAATTTCATGATTTATACTTTTATTTGTGTATTTTCCATTTATTTTAATAATAATATCTAATTAATTATTTTTACTTAATTATTTATCTTTAAATTATGTAACACATGTCTCTTGCCTTTTAACTATTTTTATCCAGTAGGTTTTAGTTATTTTTATCAATGGTTAAGATGATTTAACTTCATTCTTGATTTACATAATTTATTTATTGATTTTTATGTCTTTTAATTACCATTTAAATTCAATAATTCATGGAAATTCTTAGAAATCATCACTAAACCTTTTGGTCAAAAATATCAGGCCTTTTGGGCAACTTTTATCCATACAAAATCATATCAATTCAACCTCTCTTGTGTCTTGCTCATTTTGAGGGTTTTATGATTAAAAATCGTTTACCGAAATAGTGATTTTAGCCTCATTTCTTAAGTAATTAAAGTGCTTTAAAATGGATTTTCATTCTTGTTTCATTATTTCCAGAAAGTTCATCATATTTTGGTGTCCAAAATTGTGAGAATGGTGGTGGTGTGATATGTGCAATTTAGTGCTTTCGGTTAGTGATTATTTGACCCGAAAAGGTGGTTTTTGAGCTTGTTGTTGTCATGAACCAATAGATCTGAGTTTTGTGCTTTTATTTCAACATTTTTCCAGTAGGTTTATCATATTTTCTTGGTCATAAGATTATGGTGCATGTGTGCGCTCAAAATGCATTTTTGCGTGTTTTCGGTTTGTGATTTCTAGCTTATTTTAACATGTTTTGATTCAAGCTTTATATCCTTGATATTTTATCAATTTTTCCAGAATATTAACACTAATATTAACATATTTTTCACTTATAACAAGTCCATATCCATCTCATAATCCAACAAAAGATCCAACTTTCTTAAATCTAGCATATATGCATTCAAATCAACACTTTTTACTATCAACTTTTATAGATCTAACTTTCAACAATATAAAAACATCTTTTATATGAAAAATCTCAGAATATACTCTTCAAAAATATACAAAAACATATAGATCTATCAACAAGAAAGTCACTTTAAAAGTTACTAATCTATAACCACACTTTTGGGTCTTAAACTTGTTGAATCCTTGGATCTTTCTTATTAAATTCGACATGCATGAGCATGGAAAGAAAGATCCTATCAACTTTGCCCTCATTAAGTGTATATTACAAAGAAAACAAGAAGAAAGTATGAGTTTTTGATAAAACCTTTGAATATAAACAAAAACAAGATTAGATCTAGTAAAAAGGATGAAGATTATACCCTCTTGAACTTGGTTTTTGGATGATGAAAGAGGGCAGATTTTTGTGGCCTTCAAACCCTTATAATACCTCCAATCTAAGCCTAGAACAACCCTTAAACCTTGCTTGGATTAACCCTTTATTAATCTAACTTAAAACCCTTATTATTTATATAAGTTTAGATGAGATTTAGCCTTGTTCTTGCCTTATTTTCTTGCTTGGCCGATTGAAGAAGAGAAGGAGGGAGAGAGGGAGAGTTTTTCTTGAGAGAAAAGATGTGTGTGAAGAGTGTGAAAGGGTTGGGAGTTTCAAGAATGAATGTGGAGTGTAAGGTTTGAAAAGGGTGGATGTGTGTGTGTGTATTGATGGGGGACGGCCAAAAGGAGGGTGGGGGGAGGGATATTGAAGAGTTTTTCTTTTTATTTTGTAGTAATAAGGTGTATAATGTGTGTATGTATGTTAGATGTAGGTGTATGTATATATTTTGTAAGGTTAATGGTATTTATTTGTAGTATAAGTTGATTTTTATTCTAGCATGTGTATGTATATATATATATATTTATATATATGTCGTGTATATGTATATGTATGGATATATTTTTGTATTCTTGATTTGTTACATAAGCCTTTATTTATAAACTTGTATTTATTTTAAGCATATATATATATATAATTATGATTTAAACGCTTTTGTGCGCATAAGAACTTATAACATATTTTGAAATAGAAATGTTATTTTTTTGTAACCAAATTTACTTTAATTAGCTAAATGATTAATTTGTTGGACCTTCGTAAGGATTTTTGATGGTTATCTCAACTTGTGAGACTTACATTATTATTTAGCTAATTTGATTGATCATCAATAAAATTTTGTTCAATGGTACTTTATAATTCACATTTAGAATTGAACAATAGCTTTAGATTGCTAGTTTAAGGGCATTATCTACTAGCTTTAAGTATAACTATGGCTTGCGAGATCATAGGCAACATAACTAGCTCATATATAACATTTAAAAAGTAGGGTTGTTACAACTAAAGTGGCATAACAATAGATAAATAACGATGGAAACAACTGCGATGCCATTAATAAGGATGACAACGAGTACATAACGATTTATTTTGAGCATCTATACAACTATAAACTTTACTATGCGTGAGAAGGAACGACCTTGGTTAGGCTAACCATAGATTGAACAAATAAAGTAAAAACTTAAAAGTCTACCCAACATGAAAAATATGCGCAAACACGAACGTCGCAGGAATGGAGTTGAGGTGGAAATGATATTGGGTGGTATATAAACACGTACACGATTGGTAAAGGTTGATCTAATTAAACGCCTAGCTTAATGCGCAACCGAGGGTTCGTAAACATGGGAACGAAGAGCCAATTGAGTTCCATAGTGCGAGTCACGCGTAAGATGTAAGAAGCTCGAGTGCTTATAGTGTAAGATTCTCAAATCTTTTCGACCTTAAACGGATCGCTTGATACCTCCGTATGTTTGGTGTTCCGTGGTGACTCGTGGGTTGGTGATCATTGTGGTTGTGACCCTGAGAATTGACGAGTCTGGATACATCGAGGGAAGTTAAACTTTGTTGAAAGTGAGAATCGTTGTAAATTTCGAGGACGAATTCTTTTAACTGGGGAATTCCCCAAGGTGTCAAAGTAAGATCTCGGTCAGAGAAGATTTCCTCTCAACTAGGGAATCAACCATGGCGTGCGTGAGGCGAAACGATTAGGGGTGAACGACATATTAATGAAATCTCAGACTCGCATGTGACAGTGAACGGGAGCACATACTACAGATGATTAGGCGATCTTTGGATGTTGCACATAGTTCTTGTTGTATTCATTAAATGTTGTGATGGGAACTTGGGAGGAGTTCCCGTTTTGATGCTTGATACCTCCGTATGTTTGGTGTTCCGTGGTGACTCGTGGGTTGGTGATCATTGTGGTTGTGACCCTGAGAATTGACGAGTCTGGATACATCGAGGGAAGTTAAACTTTGTTGAAAGTGAGAATCGTTGTAAATTTCGAGGACGAATTCTTTTAACTGGGGAATTCCCCAAGGTGTCAAAGTAAGATCTCGGTCAGAGAAGATTTCCTCTCAACTAGGGAATCAACCATGGCGTGCGTGAGGCGAAACGATTAGGGGTGAACGACATATTAATGAAATCTCAGACTCGCATGTGACAGTGAACGGGAGCACATACTACAGATGATTAGGCGATCTTTGGATGTTGCACATAGTTCTTGTTGTATTCATATTTGTTACATAAGCCTTTATTTATAAACTTGTATTTATTTTAAGCATATATATATTTATATATATGTCGTGTATATGTATATGTATGGATATATTTTTGTATTCTTGATTTGTTACATAAGCCTTTATTTATAAACTTGTATTTATTTTAAGCATATATATATATATTTATATATATGTCGTGTATATGTATATGTATGGATATATTTTTGTATTCTTGATTTGTTACATAAGCCTTTATTTATAAACTTGTATTTATTTTAAGCATATATATATATATTTATATATATGTCGTGTATATGTATATGTATGGATATATTTTTGTATTCTTGATTTGTTACATAAGCCTTTATTTATAAACTTGTATTTATTTTAAGCATATATATATATATTTATATATATGTCGTGTATATGTATATGTATGGATATATTTTTGTATTCTTGATTTGTTACATAAGCCTTTATTTATAAACTTGTATTTATTTTAAGCATATATATATATATTTATATATATGTCGTGTATATGTATATGTATGGATATATTTTTGTATTCTTGATTTGTTACATAAGCCTTTATTTATAAACTTGTATTTATTTTAAGCATATATATATATATTTATATATATGTCGTGTATATGTATATGTATGGATATATTTTTGTATTCTTGATTTGTTACATAAGCCTTTATTTATAAACTTGTATTTATTTTAAGCATATATATATATATTTATATATATGTCGTGTATATGTATATGTATGGATATATTTTTGTATTCTTGATTTGTTACATAAGCCTTTATTTATAAACTTGTATTTATTTTAAGCATATATATATTTATATATATGTCGTGTATATGTATATGTATGGATATATTTTTGTATTCTTGATTTGTTACATAAGCCTTTATTTATAAACTTGTATTTATTTTAAGCATATATATATATATTTATATATATGTCGTGTATATGTATATGTATGGATATATTTTTGTATTCTTGATTTGTTACATAAGCCTTTATTTATAAACTTGTATTTATTTTAAGCATATATATATATATTTATATATATGTCGTGTATATGTATATGTATGGATATATTTTTGTATTCTTGATTTGTTACATAAGCCTTTATTTATAAACTTGTATTTATTTTAAGCATATATATATTTATATATATGTCGTGTATATGTATATGTATGGATATATTTTTGTATTCTTGATTTGTTACATAAGCCTTTATTTATAAACTTGTATTTATTTTAAGCATATATATATATATTTATATATATGTCGTGTATATGTATATGTATGGATATATTTTTGTATTCTTGATTTGTTACATAAGCCTTTATTTATAAACTTGTATTTATTTTAAGCATATATATATATAATTATGATTTAAACGCTTTTGTGCGCATAAGAACTTATAACATATTTTGAAATAGAAATGTTATTTTTTTGTAACCAAATTTACTTTAATTAGCTAAATGATTAATTTGTTGGACCTTCGTAAGGATTTTTGATGGTTATCTCAACTTGTGAGACTTACATTATTATTTAGCTAATTTGATTGATCATCAATAAAATTTTGTTCAATGGTACTTTATAATTCACATTTAGAATTGAACAATAGCTTTAGATTGCTAGTTTAAGGGCATTATCTACTAGCTTTAAGTATAACTATGGCTTGCGAGATCATAGGCAACATAACTAGCTCATATATGACAGTTAAAAATCCTCGTTTGAACAAAACAATGTGATGACAACTAAGAACAAACAGAAACCTAAAAACTAGTGAATACTGACAAGAGGAAACGTAAACATTTGAGTCATACAAATCGGATTTAGAATGTAAAGTTCGGAAGTGTAGGGGAATTCTTTTAACTGGGGAATTCCCCAAGGTGTCAAAGTAAGATCTCGGTCAGAGAAGATTTCCTCTCAACTAGGGAATCAACCATGGCGTGCGTGAGGCGAAACGATTAGGGGTGAACGACATATTAATGAAATCTCAGACTCGCATGTGACAGTGAACGGGAGCACATACTACAGATGATTAGGCGATCTTTGGATGTTGCACATAGTTCTTGTTGTATTCATTAAATGTTGTGATGGGAACTTGGGAGGAGTTCCCGTTTTGATGCTTGATACCTCCGTATGTTTGGTGTTCCGTGGTGACTCGTGGGTTGGTGATCATTGTGGTTGTGACCCTGAGAATTGACGAGTCTGGATACATCGAGGGAAGTTAAACTTTGTTGAAAGTGAGAATCGTTGTAAATTTCGAGGACGAAATTCTTTTAACTGGGGAATGATGTAACACCCGTCATTTTGACCGGTCAACGCTAGCGAACACTTAAAACGGAAATTAGTCAAAATGAAGTGAATAAACTTTTGTAATGCAAAGGTAGGCATATGAATAGTCGTTAGAAACGTAATTTCAAAATATAATTGATTTTGTCGACGAGATATTTGAACGAACCTCTAGTTAAAAGTTTTAACTAAACGAACCATTTCTCGGGAGAAACTGGAACTAGTCGCGAGAGTGTTAGTGGGGAACAAAACCCTCCCTCCCTCCTTTCTTCCCCTCATTTCTCACACTCTCTTCTCTCTCTACTCACTCTTTCTCTCTTCCTTCTCTCTATTATCCAAGAACACCCTCATCTTCATTTTCTTCCTCTTTTCTTCTTTTAAATTTCGGATTTCTTCATCATCATAATAAGCAAATTAACTAGTAACTTGTATAATAACAACAATAATCTTCAAAGATTCAAGATTTCCAATTTTATTTAGTGAGTTCTTCATCTTCAAAGTCTCTAATCCGAATTTGATTGTCCAAGGAACTTTGGTAAGTGTCTTTCATCTTCAAACTACTTGTTTATGTAGATACAAGTCTTGGATTACTAGCTATTTACAAAGTTTAGGTCAAAATTGGTGTTCTTGAGCATATATGTCAAAAATTAGGTTTTCAAATAGGGGTTTTTGATTTAGGAAGTGGGTTTGTGAAAATAGATGGTTTTTACACTCCTTGATACTTGTGGTGAGTCGTGGTAAAGATTGAAGCTCCATTTATGCGTTTGGTTGGTCGAGTTTAAGCAAAAAATGGGTTTAGGTTCGTTTCTACAGGGGCGGACGTTCTGGGCTGAGGGTGGATATTGCTGAAGACATCATCCGCACTTCCCCTCTCCTTTTTGGGTGTTTTTCGCTCGGTTATCGGTCGACTTTTAATGATCCAAAACGTGTTTATTGGTCTTATATTAACATTATAAGGTCAACAAAATTGATTAAACACATTTCTAAACACTTCGATTCTCATGTCAATTTTGAGTGCTAAGTCATTAAACCGTATTTAACCAAAACTCTTCCTTTGTCGTTTAAACGTTCTTAAATCACTTCTAGATCATCTTTGGGAATTGTGGCATAGTTGAACTAGCTAGAGCTTATTGTTGGGATGCCTTTGTGATGTTTTAACGTTATAAAGTAGGTTGTGATCGTTGTTGAAGTTTTGGTTGTGGACATCAGACGATCGTTGGACATTCGTAGCTTGATATTAACTTGTTGTTGCTTGGAATCAAGGTGAGTTCCGTAGCTCCCTACTCAATTGAGATTCGGGCTGAAAAGTGTACACATACGTGCTTGATTGTTTGATTGATTGGTTGATTGGCTTGAGTTACGATTTGTCATACTACTTGTTTGATTTCTTGATTGGTTTATTTAACGGTTTGATGGACTTATTGATTTGTTTGGTTGGTTTACACTTGATTGTGATATTATGATTTATTTAGGATAGTTGTGCCTACATAGAAGTCGGTTATGTCTTCAGAGGGTTTTAGATGTGGTGGGAAGGTTGCGGGTGACCCTATATATAAGCATCTAGAACTTAATGAAGGTGAAGCCCTCCGAAGTGTATGTACATTGTGTTCTTGGTGAAATTGATGGATATTGGGATTGTGATTGATTAAACATATACGCATTGTACACATGATTTGAGCGGCTTACACGCAAGCACACACCATTTGGTGCATTAGTGATATGGTTGACATACATTTGATATACATTATGACTTTTGCCTACTTACGATACATGATTTGATATTGGCATTAATTGTGTTCATTCATTACACGTATTTGCTATGTATCGTATACTTATATGTCATTTGGTTGATTATACATTCGTTTATGATTATGAGATGTGATTAGGATAGTTGTACATACATGGAAGACAATGATACATTTAATGAGTTGTAGATGTGGTGGGAAGGCTGCGGGTGACCCTATATATAAGCATCTATGGTTCCTTAAATGTAAAGTTGTATGAAATGTATGTGCTTTGTGGTTTCGGTTGGATTGTGGTACGATGGACTTGTGGATGGATATTGGATTGTGCTGGAATGGACATACACACATTGTTGCACATGATTTGAGCGGTTTACACGCAAGCATACTTATTTACGTGCTTTACACGCAAGGCCCCCCCCCCCCCCCCCCCCCCCCCCCCCCCCCCCCCCCCCCCCCCCCCCCCCCCCCCCCCCCCCCCCGCAAACGTACTTATTTACGCGCTTTACACGCAAGCATACTTATTTACGCGCTTTACACGCAACGTACTTATTTACGCGCTTTACACGCAAGCATACTTATCTATGCGAATTACACGCATGCACACCCTTTTATGTGACATGGTTGGCCTACATTTCATATTCATCTTGGTACATGCATACATACGATACGTGACTTGGGTATTCACCCACTTGTGCATATTCATTACACGCCCCCCCCCCCCCCCCCCCCCCCCCCCCCCCCCCCCCCCCCCCCCCCCCCCCCCCCCCCCCCCCCCCCCCCCCCCCCCCCCCCCCCCCCCCCCCCCCCCCCCCCCCCCCCCCCCCCCCCCCCCCCCCCCCCCCCCCCCCCCCCCCCCCCCCCCCCCCCCCCCCCCCCCCCCCCCCCCCCCCCCCCCCCCCCCCCCCCCCCCCCCCCCCCCCCCCCCCCCCCCCCCCCCCCCCCCCCCCCCCCCCCCCCCCCCCCCCCCCCCCCCCCCCCCCCCCCCCCCCCCCCCCCCCCCCCCCCCCCCCCCCCCCCCCCCCCCCCCCCCCCCCCCCCCCCCCCCCCCCCCCCCCCCCCCCCCCCCCCCCCCCCCCCCCCCCCCCCCCCCCCCCCCCCCCCCCCCCCCCCCCCCCCCCCCCCCCCCCCCCCCCCCCCCCCCCCCCCCCCCCCCCCCCCCCCCCCCCCCCCCCCCCCCCCCCCCCCCCCCCCCCCCCCCCCCCCCCCCCCCCCCCCCCCCCCCCCCCCCCCCCCCCCCCCCCCCCCCCCCCCCCCCCCCCCCCCCCCCCCCCCCCCCCCCCCCCCCCCCCCCCCCCCCCCCCCCCCCCCCCCCCCCCCCCCCCCCCCCCCCCCCCCCCCCCCCCCCCCCCCCCCCCCCCCCCCCCCCCCCCCCCCCCCCCCCCCCCCCCCCCCCCCCCCCCCCCCCCCCCCCCCCCCCCCCCCCCCCCCCCCCCCCCCCCCCCCCACGCCATACTTATTTACGCGCTTTACACGCAAACGTACTTATTTACGCGCTTTACACGCAAGCATACTTATTTACGCGCTTTACACGCAACGTACTTATTTACGCGCTTTACACGCAAGCATACTTATCTATGCGAATTACACGCATGCACACCCTTTTATGTGACATGGTTGGCCTACATTTCATATTCATCTTGGTACATGCATACATACGATACGTGACTTGGGTATTCACCCACTTGTGCATATTCATTACACGCATATGATTGCACTCTTGACATTGGCATGCATTTAGCATATTTCTTGACATTGACATGCATTGGTACAATTCTTGACAATGACAGACATTTGGTACACTCTTGTTATTGATATCACTTGTACATGTTCATTATACGTTTATTAACTATCTTGTATAGTTACATGTATGATTACTTGTGTATGACGAGGTTTTGCTATGAGTAAACCTATATCACGTGTCATGGTTGTGTAAGGGCTACATGTAAGTTATTACTTGCCTTTATCTTGCTCACATTGTGATTATTTGTCTATGGTTCCTTGTGATCCATTACTACGAACTCACCAACCTATGTTGACTCTGTTTAATACATTTTTCAGGTAATCAAGTGAATCCGAGACGTGTTGGTTGATTGTTGCTTTTGCTTGGGCTTGGATCCGTGATTCATTCGCCTTTTTTAGTTTCATGTTCTTTATGTATATTGTACCTTGAATGTTTGATGTTGGATTCACGGAATCCCTTTTTATGTCATATAGTTCATGTTCTACGATAATTCCATGCATACGCTATATCTTTTCAGTGATATCCTGAGCCTAGTTCGGGGTGTCACAATGACCGTTGAGCATTATTCTTCACATGGTAAAACAGTTATCAAACCCGATTCTTGTGGTTGAAGTGGTAAACTATCCGTTGAAACACGTTTTTTCTTGTAACACGTTTGTACTTCAATCCTGTACATAATATCTACTGTACTAGACATATATTTGTTAGTGAAATCATGGATCCTGAAGATATCAAGATCCTGTTATATTGAGATAATAACATAGCACAATCAGAACTAATAAATTAACAGGAACTAAGGATCCTTTAAGACAACGTATTGTTAAGTGTAAATTCTTATCAGGATCCTAGCAGCGGAAATTCTACCCCAAACAATGCTATATTAAAATAGTATACCTTAGTGTGATAATTCTAGTCTCATTCGTTTTTCATTAAATTCATTATTAGCATATGTATCTTATCTTGGCTACGTTTAGTTGAAATATTTCTAAATCTATTCTATGTTAAAGATCATAGTACATAACTAAAATTAAGAATAAGTATGCTAATGCATGGGATTTTTCACTATATAAGATCAAAGCCACCTAAATTAAATTTTAGCTATTCTATTCGTCCTTTTTTTTTAATTTCCTTAGCATGCATTTTTTCGTTCTTAATATCTATAACAAGTATTTCTAAGTAGTGTTAAAACAATATTAAAGACAATAAAACCTGGGGTCTGGGATGAAGATCCCAGACTTTCGTCAAGATCCTGATTTGTGTCAAGATCATATATCCAGTTAAGATCCTGATCTATCGTGATCTTGAAAGGTTGATTTGGATCTTGTATTCTGGAGCGTGGCTACATAGTAAGAAAGTCTCCTTGAAGGTTGCTGGAAGATCCTCCAACGTCAGAATCCAAGATCCTTTTATGCAAAAAGATGATCATTGCTCCAAACCGTTTTTTAGACCATGATCTTAGCATTTTTATCATCATTTGCTGCTGTTCAACCTGTTCTTTAACATAAACAATTAAGAAAAAAGATCTTTGTTAGATATAATAACAAGATCATATATCCAGTTAAGATCCTGATCTATCGTGATCTTGAAAGGTTGATTTGGATCTTGTATTCTGGAGCGTGGCTACATAGTAAGAAAGTCTCCTTGAAGGTTGCTGGAAGATCCTCCAACGTCAGAATCCAAGATCCTTTTATGCAAAAAGATGATCATTGCTCCAAACCGTTTTTTAGACCATGATCTTAGCATTTTTATCATCATTTGCTGCTGTTCAACCTGTTCTTTAACATAAACAATTAAGAAAAAAGATCTTTGTTAGATATAATAACAAGATCTAATATAGTCTCCCAGGATCTTGATGCGGATGTCGATATCTTGGCTAGATCAGCAACTTTCTTCTGAGATGATGGGATATGGGGAGTAGAGGAGAAATTAACCTATGTGCTCAAAGATAAAAACGGTTTAGATTGAAAACTCATTTTTGCAAAACGTTTTGTAAAAGAATGCAATTAAAAAATTTAGGAAAAATCTGAGAAAAGCACCACTTTGCCCCACGGTGGGCGCCAAATTGTTTTGGACAAAAATTACCTAAGATAATTTTATAGAAAGACTCGAGATAATTTTCTGACCAAAGATTTGTAAGTGAGGTCAGGTGCTTAGGATCCTAAAATAAAATAAGACATATGCTAATGAAAATAATGCGAATAAAGGATTTTATGTAGAAAAGTTTAGTAAAGGTCTTGAAAACAGAATTCTGAAGAAAAAAGAGAAAAATCGTTGAAAATAAAGATAGTGAAAAGTCAAGATCAAGACTGTGATCTTGAAATAAGTAAATACTAATCCTAATTAGAAAACAATTGAACAAAGTATTTTGAACAGGAAACCTTTAACAAAGACCTTAAAAAGACGTTTTACAGAAGATATAATAAAAACAATGAAGATTAAACCAAAAAAGACTTAAGATCTAGACTATGATCCCGAAATAAACGATTTTAAAGCAATAACACTTAAGAAAAACGATATTAATACATAAAGTGGAAATAAATAAGGTGTTTGAACGTCAATAATTCAGTAAGTTTAAGATAAACTTATAACAAGTAATTAAATACAAGCACAAGTAAAACAATTTGCAAAAAGTGTTAATAAACTTGTAAAAACGATTCGTAAATGTAAAATAAAGCAAATAAAAGGTAAAGACAATGAACACAGAGTATTTTTACGAGGAAAAGCCCTTAATCCATCTGGATTGCCGGCATAAAAACCTCGGGAGGAAGCAATTGCTCCTGCCTTTGTTGTTTTATTATTTGAATTTCAAGATAATTACAATACGAGAGCACAAGTGATCGTTCTAAGTGATGAATTTGGTGTTGAATGTTGGTGTGAACGAATTCTGAGTGTTTTCAGATGAAAAGTAGAGAGAAAGAGGTGTTTTGTGTGTGTTTTTTTCTTTGGAAGAACGGATGATTAAGTCTATTGATCACTTGCCCCTTTTATAGGGAAAAAGTACAACTAACTTTTCTAAAAATCTGGGATCCTGGCAGATTCTTCTCTTGACTTGGAAGACTTGACTCTTGAACGTTAAAGGACCATTTCCACACGGTTTCCAGCAACTAACTCTGACTTTGGGGGCAAGGAAACACTTATACACGTTCCTATATTGCTAAGTCAAAATAAATAACGGTTAGTAATCTCAGAGCTCAAGATCCTGGACATATTCCGGATCTTGGCCCATATCTTGAGATCCTAGCCATATGTTAACTATTTGAACATATATTAGGATCTTAAGCATGTTTTAGAATCTTTCTCATTTTTCATATTTATGATCCTGAAGTACAAAGCTTAGCCGTGAACAGTAGTTAAGATCTTGATACCCTAAGATCTTGGATGTGAAAATCTCAGCCCAAACAGCTGGTATTTCGAAACAAACTTAAAACACAAGATAGACTGAAAGAGTGGGAAGCTGGAGGAGATTACAATCTGAATTTGATGTGTTGTCCACTATGTCAGCGTGGTCGTGATTCTCATGGTCACCTTTTCTTTGAATGTAACTTTTCCTCACAGGTTTGGACAGGAATTAAAGAATTGGCTGGTATGTCTCATATATCAGCTAAATGGGAAGACATTGTCGCTTGGCTTTCTCCTATTGCTAAGCAACGCTCGACTATGAGTGTTATTGGTAGATTGGTGGTGGCAGCATCTTCTTACTTCGTCTGGAAGGAAAGGAATGCTCGTCTTTTTGCCAATAGATCGAGATCAATCTCAGAAGTACAACAGATCATTATTCATAATGTGTGATTGCTACACTTAAGTTGAAACAAGGCATAAATGGTGGGGAGCTGCTCGATAAATGGAGGATACCTTCTTTTCTTTGGAATACAACATCTACTTAGTGTTATGAAGGGGGCCGGCTGAAGTGGTCTTCATTGACTTTATGATGGCGATATAGTCTGTTCCTTTTTATTGTCATTGTAATTGTTATTTTGCTTTCATTGCATAGTTGTTTAGCATGGACTACATATACATGGCATGTCATGTATGTGAACTAATATGGTACTCTGCCATATTACTTGTACTTAAGTTTCAATGGTTGTTATAATATTGATCGGGGTAACCTTTTACCAAAAAAAAAGGAGTCTCGTGTGTTAATCTAATAAAGATAATAAAATGGAAATGAAAATATAAAGGTGTTTATCATATTTTCTCTCCTTAAACAACAAAATAACATATTTACCCAACTAAATATGATAATATCATATATACCCAATTTAAACTTCAAAACTCTCACAATTATTCATTTTCTTAAATAAATTCAATAAAAATCAATTACATAATTAAAATTTCTATTTTTCTTCTTAGGTTAAATAACATAAAATTGCATATCATAAAATAATTATACCAGGACTTAAAAACTGCAAAAGTCCTTTGGATCATACTAGAACGAGCTCGATGGTCTTTTTCTTTCCTCTTGCAACTAATTTGTCATATTATCTATTCATTTTCTTTCTAATAAACGCTACTTGTCCATTTAACCTGGGAAACAAAATTAAGTAATAATATTCTATATCCCTTATAAAGGGAACCGACTTTAAGTAATTAAGAACCTGATAAGTCTAAATTACCCTCCATTTTAATACATTCTTATATCCCATCTACCCATTAAGACTAAATTACCCTTTACACGACACTCCCCACCGCCTTCCCCAACTTTCTATCCCTTCGCATCTTCGACGGCGGTTGCGGCCGGCCGTCATTTCCATCTCAACTCACGGCCCCCTATTATCACCATATGATATACTCAACAATATTATCCATATAATATATTTCATCTCAACTCAAAGTCTATTGCGGAGTGTACATGAAAGCTTCTATACAATATTTGATTATTTGTAATCACGCTGATTCATCATCAACAGATTTATAGGTTTCTTTTTTTTTTCACATTAGAGTTTCGTATCCTTTATTTCAAGTTTGAACATTCTCTTCATGACAGCGTTTGCTAAATTTTGAAAATATATTTAGACACACTGTCGTTACTAGGATATTACAATAATGATGTTGATAAGATGCAATATATGGTGTTTTATAACTTTAGTTATTTTTCCATTTGGTTGTCGGTGGCCGTCGATTACACGAACTATCAATGCAAACTAATGTTGCTTAACAAATTGTCTCTTTAGATTCAGCTGCAAAAATCTTATGCAAATGTTTGAATTGAACTGTCCTTGGATCGGGGGAGTACGTATACCTTGACAAAACTATCAAAGGCGATTAGTATGTGTTGGTTTCCAAAGAAAAAGTTGGACAAAACAAATATGAATTTTTACATTATATATTTTTCTTTTACTTTAGTTGCCAATGTTATCCTTTTGTCGATGATTCTTTGTATCTTGTTTTATTCTTGAGCAAGTATCTAATAATAGTTTGTGTATGTGTAATGCCCGTGTATAACTCATGTTTACAGTATATAACTCATGTTTGCATATAGGGTATTTGTTTATTTATGAGTTAAATCTATATATAGGAATGTCTTATTATATTTGGTTTATAGATAGATTTTGTTAAACTCTTTTTGTTATTATGTTTCTAACGTGCAACAACAAGGCATCACATTTAACCATCACTTATCGCCGCAACACGCGGTAACCCTTTTAGTTGTTTTTCAAGACTTTGTGTGATTTATAATTTTAGAAGATCGAGACAGATATACATTATATATATATAATCATCTAAAAGGGACTACTACCACAAAATCAGCTATTTCCCACGGCCAAATTCGTGGGAAATCCGTGGGAAAAGTCGAATTTCCCACGGATTTCCCACGGATATTGGCCGACGTTAAAAGGGGCGTGGGAAACATTTTCCCACGAATTTTCCCACGGCCAATTAATATTTCCCACGGTTTTCCCACGGATTTTACCACGAATTTTATTTCCCAAGGATTTCCCACAGATGTGGTTTCTATAGATTTCCCACAGAATTTTCCCGCGGATTTTTAACGAATTTGCTTCCCACAGATTTTACACGGGTTAGTTTTTCAACAAATTTCCCACGAATGTGGTTTTCTTTTTCTCACAGATTTTCCACGAATCTATATATTATTTTAAAATAGATTTTTTTTTTATTTTTCCTATATATCTATAAATCTAAAATACACAAATACAACTATAAAAGTAATCAAATAACATTTAAATTACTATATTGCATAAAAATCCTGATATTAAAGAAATAATTATTCATACACATCATTCCAAAGTTAAAAGTTTTGAAAATCATTGACTAACAATTAAATCTTTAGATTTAAGGCAATGGCGTCATATTGGGTAAAAACTTTATCATAGCGGAAATGGTTGCTTTCATTTCTTGTGATTTGGTTACATTTTTTGCATTCAAATCTTTTAGCTCCTTCTTTGTGTTTCTTCACGTCACTCAACATAAGAAATCTGCATATACATTTGAAAAGCAATCAACCATTAGAAAGACAACAAATCATGCACATTGGTTTTATTACTTTCAGATCAAAGACAAGAAAGTTTTAATATGCAGTATATCAACATCACTAACTTGTATAAATTGGTAACAAGTAAACTGGTAGCACAATAGAAGTTGTACCAAATGGCTGCAAGCACAAACCCACAATTTGGCCTAATGGCTTAACACAAATCTAAACTTAAGCCCTCAAATTTCATACAGTTTAAATAATTTTCTTGATATGAGTTGTAAAATGAATAAAAAATGGACAAATGTGAAAGATCAAACATAACTTAAAAACAAAGCACACATAGTGTTGAGGTTGTTTTCTAAGATTCTAATAAGTAACAATTACTAAGTTGTGTGAGATACAAAAGCATTAGTAATATTTACGCATCTATCTAAATTGTGAGAGATACAAAAGCATAACTATTGTTTATGTTGTGCACTTGCACATGCATGCCAATCTGAACAATTAACATTACTATTAGAAGCAAGCAAATGAAGCAAACAATATATCGATTGATACAAATTAGCATATTACAAGAACATGTCTGGCCTTTAAAACTGATGCAAACTAACATATACATCATAGCTTGCATATATCGACAGTTTATCTTTGCACAAAACAGCCACATAATGAGGTTCTAGCTTCCATGAATATAGTTCACCAAATAACTCTACAATCTACATGATCTATTGAAGGTCCAAATGTACAATAACTTGATAGCCATCTCATTGAAGCTTACAAAACTCTCACCGGCCACATTAACCACCAAATGAACACAGATATACATACAAAGTCATATATATCAATTTCATATGCAAAAAACCAACATCGACTTACAATAGTCATCTAAGCTTACATTTCAACAAAAAATCAAATTAATACCACACACACACAAATGTTCAAATCAGCTACATTTTACAATTCTAAGTCTCACTAGAAACTGCTAAAGTCTATAATCACCTTATTTTTACATAAGTAAAATTAAATCACAACAAAACAAATAATACAACAACACATACTGTTATTTAAATTCATATTGAGCTAATCTAAATTCCAGATAATATTGATATTCAAGATCTAATAGATATGGGTTTTGATTCATACGAGAGGTCATTCGGCTCAACACACTCACACTTTTTATTGGTTTGATAAAAAAAATCTAATAAATCAAATCAATTAATATTCGTAAATTATAAATCACTATTTTAAACAAACACGGTCAGATCGAAAATAATAAGATTTAAATAAATAAAGAACAATTTAATAGAAAAATGCCAAAAACTATTAGATCTATATATATATATATATATATATATATATAGGGTAGGGTTAACGTGAGAACCACAAATATGGAGAGAACCGTGAGAACCACTAGTTTTCCTCCCTTTTTCTTCTTTTTTGTGTGGTTTTTTATTTTTTTATTTTTTATTTTTCATTTTTTGAAACTTTTTTTTGTTTTTTATTTTCTTTTAACAAAAACCCATTCCAAAAAAAAAAAAAAAAAAATATTTTTTTTGTAAAAAATCATATGGGTTACGCGTTAAGAAAACGTATGTATACGGTACGGGCCAGAGGCCCTTATCCGTTCTAAACTGACCGTCACGGGACGCATATGGGAATCGTATGGATTTGATGGGCGGCGATCCAAGAGATGGTGACGGTTGTATACGGTACGGGCGTAGTCCTTAACTCTAAGGGCAAAGCCCTTAGAGATGGTTTTTTAGTGGTTCTCACGGTTCTCACCATATATGTTGGTTCTCACTTGATCCCTTCACTATCGTCATGCCCAGCAAGGCTGGAGGGCCTTTTCTACCTATGGTAGAACATGGAACCAGCCTCTTTACCTTTGGTAAGGGTAAGGCTGTCTACATCTTAACCTCCCCCATACACCGTCGAAGACGGTATTGGGACCCAAAACCCGTGGAAGACGGCATTGGGAGTTACTTACTTACTTACTTACTTTATATATATATAGTAATAATTATAAAACAAAGAATGAATAAATAGATCTGCATAAACTCCTCCATCCCATGTCTGGGTATTGAAACAGAAAGAGCGCATGGAGTTCAGATCTGTAACAAACGAAAAAAAGTGTTTAGACATGGAAATAAACAGCAAAAGCAACAACATTTAAATTAAGTGTTGGCTTCTTCGGAGTTGCTGATGGTGTCGGCGGCATCAGTTTCTATGGATATTGAAGAAGATGATAAGAGGGTTTTCAATAATATTAAGATAAGATAGATCGAAAATAAGTTTTTTGATGAGTTCTTTTCCAGGCCAGCGACTTTGAATAAGAAGAAGAAGAGATATGAGAGGGCAAGCATGGTTTCTTTTGGTGGGTTTCAGTAATATGGAAGGGTTAAAAAAAGAGGGATCTATGAAAAAAAAAGAGATATTGGCGCCGTTCTAAAAAAAGAGGGATATATGAGAGGGTTTTATAATTTTTGGGAGAATTGGGTTTCAATTTTTCATTTGAAAAGATGGAGGGTTATGAAATGGGTTTTAAATTTTTCGTAGGAAAAAAAGATATTTGAAAGAGTTTTTTATTTAATTCATGTAATAAGTGTTTTAGTATATATTTTTTTTAACATTCCGGTATACGACATCAGGAAAACCTCACCGTATAATGGTGAAGTTTTGCACGTACTATGAACAACAAAATATTGACTATGGACCGTTACAAGTATTCGGAGGGAAAAACCACAAGATTTTGTCATCCCTAAGTATCAAACTCAAGACCTTGGATAAACCTGAAGTGTCTCTGTTATTTTGTTATTATTATTTTTTTTAATTTTTTATTTTTCTAAAAAAACATTACTTCCATTAGAAATTAAGAGGATCTACTATAAATTAGTGGGAATCCGATATATACTATTTGTGCCATATTAGTCTCTGTCAACTGTCAAGGGCGATAACCCTGTCAAATCGTTGCATACATCAAGCCCTCCATCCCATGAATAAAGTAATATATCAGCTGGGCGTAAGGGTTTGTCTCTTTCGCCGGTAGGCCCAATATCAACTTCTTTACGAGCTGAAACCCCAGACCGAAAACAAATGTCAACCAAGGTGTTACGCACCCCGTTATGTTGGTGTTTAATACTAATCATACTAGCACATGATACAACATGGTCCCTATAAATATCACCTAATTTACCTGGAACAAGCTGAGCACGGCATCTGAACAAAAAATAGGGGGACACCTAGCTAATAGCATAGAACACACCGCAAGGTCCTAGCATTCATAGTTTGCCCCAAACTAGAGATCAAAAGAGAAGATACCTTAAGGATAGAAGCTCGTACCTTACCATTATATGTATAATTTACTAACTTAGATTAGAAATTTTTTAAAAAAAAGTTTTAATTTTGTTTATGAAATGATTTAAATTAAAAAAGAATGAAAAAAGTGAAAAATAAATAAATAAATAAAAAACAAGTTAAAAAAAATAAAAAACGAACCTTTTCGCTTTACTCTCCTTAAGAACTTTTGTTTTGCATCTCTACCCTATAAAAATGATAAATTCTATGAAATTCTTACAAATTTGACATAGATCACCCACAAATTTCTCGTGAATAACTCAAAACCTTATATGAAAAAATATTTCTCACGGATTTTTCACGAATTTTCAACGGATTGGATTCATTCGTGGGTAATCTGCGGGAAATGTTTCCCACAGATTTCCCACGGAATTGATTCATCTGTGTGTAATATGTGGATTCGATATGTTTCCCATAGATTTCCCACGGCTTCAATTCATCTGTGGATAATCCGTGGGAAATATTTCCCGCGAATTACCCACGGATAAGACACAACCGTTTTATAAATTATTTCCCACGGATTTCCCACGAAATTGATTCATCTGTGTGTAATATGTGGGAAATGTTTCCCACAGATTTCCAACGGCTTATATTTATTTGTGGGTAATCTGCGGGAAATATTTCTCACGGATTATCAACAGAATATACACAGTATTTCCTACGGATTTTCCACGGATTTTCCACGTCTGCATGTTTTGTGGGAAATCCGTGGGAAATTGTTATTTAATTTCTTTGGATTTCCACGGTTTTTCCACGGATATAATTTTGTGGGTATTCCGTGGGAAATCTGTGGTAAAAAAATGAAGATGTCTTGACTCTTTAATTTTAACCCCAAATCGTGGGTAATCCGTGGAAAATTTTCCCACGGATTTTTCGTCGTGGGAAAATCCGTGGGTATATCCAGATTTTCTACTGAATCATAACGTCAAAGCACCAAATTAATTTTTCTTAAACTTATTTTTTTCATAATAAACAAACTCTGTAACATCCGTGAATTTTGACCCGTTGACTTTTGTGTACTTTGACTAACAAACTTATTGAATGAAGTAATTTGGGCCCATTTATGATTTTATGACTAAGTGGTATGTTAGTCGAGTCGTTAATAGGTCGTTGGCGTTTAGTAGTGTAAATGATTGTTTATATGGCTTGTGGGAGAAGCGGGTCGGCCCGTGGGTAGTCCATGACCCACCAGCCCCCAAGACCCATCTTCCCCCCTTATCCTTTTCCTCCCTCTCATTTCTCATTACCATCTCTTTCTCTCTTTCTCTCTTTCTCTCAAAAGCAAAAGAACCATTTTAATCTCTTCACCATTTCTTGCATCAAATTAGTAGTGGGTCGATTATAACACAAGAATCTTAGCCATCTTAACCTCGTTTGCTTCATATCGAAGAATCAAAGTCAAGTTCTTACCATTTTATCCATTTGACCTAAATTCGGGTTCTAGCTCAAGGAGACGTTTTGGTAAGTCAAATTCATCCCATTTACTTCTATTTATACTTGTTCAAATGTTTCTAGTCATTTTTATGGGATTTCAAGACATGTTTATGGTAAAAATGGAAATTAGGTTTAGGGTTAGGGTTTGAACGATTCATGAGGGATTTTGATGTTTTGGTCGGAATGGTGGGTTGGGTTATGTGTATTTATGGTCATTGATGTTTAGTTATGCTTCAAAATGGGTTACAAATCGTTTTGGTGTGGTTTGGGTTGAATTTGGGGGTTTTGGGTTCATTTTTCTGCACTTGGTTGCTGCTGGTGTAGTTGCTGCCCAGTATGGGGCGTAACCTACGCCCCTTGGGGCCGTAGGTTACGCCAGTTGTATTTCCTTAGGCGTAGGCTACGCCCATTTGGGCCGTAGCTTACGCTTATCCCCATCTTTAAAATTGAATCTGGAGATTTCATCTGGAGCTTGAATCTGGAGCTGCCCAGGTTGGGCGTAACTTACGCCCCACCCAAGCGTAGGTTACGCCAGGCCATTTTTCTTGGGCGTAGGTTACGCCCATAGGGGCCGTAGCTTACGCCTATCCCTAACTTCAATTTTGACCTTACGCCAAAATGTTTCTGTTTACGCCAACTTTTACGCCAAAAAGCCCTTTTCTAGAGGGCCGTAGCTTACGCCACTTTGGGCCGTAAGTTACGCCTGCTGTAATTTGACCGACCGTAGGTTACGGTGGTTGTCACCGTAGCTTACGGCCATTGTAATTCGGATTATTCCTGGTTTGACCTAATTTGACCTTCTGAGCCTTTTGCGCGCCGAGTCTCAATCTAATTCACTTATTATCTTATATAACCTTGATTTAGAGTCGTAGAAGTCATTTAACGTCGGAAAGCATTTTGGAAACCTAATTAGGGTTTTGTCGAGAAATTGTTGAGACGATTATCATGGTTGAATGACTTAGTTTATATTTGTTAAGTATCTAGTAATAGTAGGATAGTTGTACATACATGAAAGTCGGTTATGCCTTCGTCGGGTTTTAGATGTGGTGGGAAGGCTGCGGGTGACCCTATATATAAGCATCTGAGACTCGAAGGAAGTAGAATCCTCTGAAGTATATGTACGTATAGTTGGTTTAAGTTGTGGTTGATGGCTTATGGTAGTCGAATGATGATTAGTGAGTTAAGATTGACGACTATTGATTATTAATTATGGTTCATCATAGGTTGATTGACTTGGTTAATATTTTGGTTAAGTATTAATGGCCGATGTTGATGAATGGTGATTATTGGTGTATGATTGACGTTTATTGATTGATTGATTGATTGATTGATTGATTGATTGATTGATTGTTTTAGTTGTTGGATTGGTGTGATGTTTCCTTTCGTTTGATTGGTTAAATTGTTGAGATTGATTGTTGATGATGATTGTTGATTGATTGATTCATTTCGTTGTTGATTGGATTTTGATTGATTGATCGTTTTAGTTGTTGGATTGGTGTGATGGTTCCTTTCGTGAGATTGGTTAAATTGGTTCGATTGATTGATTGATTGATTGATTGATTGATTGATTGATTGATTGATTGATTGATTGATTGATTGATTGATTGATTGATTGATTGATTGATTGATTGATTGATTGATTGATTGATTGATTGATTGATTGATTGATTGATTGATTGATTGATTGATTGATTGATTGATTGATTGATTGATTGATTGATTGATTGATTGATTGATTGATTGATTGATTGATTGATTGATTGATTGATTGATTGATTGATTGATTGATTGATTGATTGATTGATTGATTGATTGATTGATTGATTGATTGATTGATTGATTGATTGATTGATTGATTGATTGATTGATTGATTGATTGATTGATTGATTGATTGATTGATTGATTGATTGATTGATTGATTGATTGATTGATTGATTGATTGATTGATTGATTGATTGATTGTTTGATTGATTGATTGTTTGATTGATTGATTGTTTGATTGATTGTTTTAGTTGTTGGATTGGTGTGATGGTTCCTGACGTGAGATTGGTTAAATTGGTTCGATTGTATGATTGGTTTTGTGATTGAGATTGATTATGCTTTTGTACTTATTGATTGGTTGATGTACATCCAAGTGTCTTGCACTTGAGAATATGCTTTTGTACTTATTGAGTGATTGATTGATTGATTGATTGATTGATTGTTTGATTGATTGATTGTTTGATTGATTGATTGATTGATTGATTGTTTTAGTTGTTGGATTGGTGTGATGGTTCCTTTCGTTGATTGGTTAAATTGGTTGGAGTATTGAATTGTTGAGACGATTATCATGGTTGAATGACTTAGTTTATATTTGTTAAGTATCTAGTAATAGTAGGATAGTTGTACATACATGAAAGTCGGTTATGCCTTCGTCGGGTTTTAGATGTGGTGGGAAGGCTGCGGGTGACCCTATATATAAGCATCTGAGACTCGAAGGAAGTAGAATCCTCTGAAGTATATGTACGTATAGTTGGTTTAAGTTGTGGTTGATGGCTTATGGTAGTCGAATGATGATTAGTGAGTTAAGATTGACGACTATTGATTATTAATTATGGTTCATCATAGGTTGATTGACTTGGTTAATATTTTGGTTAAGTATTAATGGCCGATGTTGATGAATGGTGATTATTGGTGTATGATTGACGTTTATTGATTGATGATTCAGGATTGGCGAATATTGATTATTGATTCATATTCATTGTACATTGATTGTTGGTTCATGAGCATGCATTTACATTTGATGGTAAGCATTGCATACATTGTTGATGAGCCCTCGGCAGGGGATTGCCGACATCCTGGTGCATAGATGTATGCACCCGTTAGGGATGTAGTTCCTGACCCCGAGTATATAGACATATATATCTCGATGTTTTTGAGATACAGCCTTGTCCATAGCGATGGCAGAAGGGTATCGTTGCATAGGTGACTGAAGGTCACGCTCAGGATAGGCATATTGGCTTATTCATGCATTCCGGCATTTGCATTGATACTCATATCATCTATGCATTCCTTATTTACACATTTACTTGTCTTGTGTAATCTTGTTGTTGGGCGATATTGGGTTATGTAGAGGCTCACTGTAAGTCATGTCTAGCCTCTATTCTTATATTGTGATTACTGATGTTGGTTCTTTATGGACCATTACTACGAACTCACCAACCTTGTGTTGACTATGCTTAGTACACTTTTCAGGTAACCAGGTTATTCAGGACGGGGAGCTTGATTGTTTGCTTACTGTTGAACCCGGACTGGACTGATATGGATCAAGGATCCATTTACCTTATGTTGCATTGTATTTAGGATTGATAGCCTTCTTTTGTTGTCGTTTGTAAATCTTGATGTTTACTCGCTCCTGTTGTATTTTGAGACTTGTTCCCCTTATTGTATGGATTCACTGAATCCTCTATTTGCATTTATTGATTGATTGATTGATTGATTGATTGTTTTAGTTGTTGGATTGGTGTGATGGTTCCTTTCGTTGATTGGTTAAATTGGTTGGAGTATTGAATTGTTGAGACGATTATCATGGTTGAATGACTTAGTTTATATTTGTTAAGTATCTAGTAATAGTAGGATAGTTGTACATACATGAAAGTCGGTTATGCCTTCGTCGGGTTTTAGATGTGGTGGGAAGGCTGCGGGTGACCCTATATATAAGCATCTGAGACTCGAAGGAAGTAGAATCCTCTGAAGTATATGTACGTATAGTTGGTTTAAGTTGTGGTTGATGGCTTATGGTAGTCGAATGATGATTAGTGAGTTAAGATTGACGACTATTGATTATTAATTATGGTTCATCATAGGTTGATTGACTTGGTTAATATTTTGGTTAAGTATTAATGGCCGATGTTGATGAATGGTGATTATTGGTGTATGATTGACGTTTATTGATTGATGATTTATTGATTGATTGATTGATTGATTGATTGTTTTAGTTGTTGGATTGGTGTGATGGTTCCTTTCGTTGATTGGTTAAATTGGTTGGAGTATTGAATTGTTGAGACGATTATCATGGTTGAATGACTTAGTTTATATTTGTTAAGTATCTAGTAATAGTAGGATAGTTGTACATACATGAAAGTAACTACAACAGATTACGTACTACGATATATTTACATGAAAATAACTACAACAGATTACGTACTACGATATATTAGAACTCAAAGTTGCTTTACTGCAACCTAGAATATGGTTTATACAAACATCACATGTGACCTTTAGTCCCTTACCCATTTTTATCTTCCTCATAAAACACATATCCCAATCAAAATATCAACAGTCCTCCTACTTAGTTACTGTCAAAGAATCAACAACACTTTCTCTTTTCCTATTTGTTGTTAACGAAAACAACTAAAAAGATACTTTAATGGTGGAAAGATAACAATCATGACAGTGGGTTGGTGGTAAAAACTCCAGATCGACTTTGATGTGGTGTTGAAAGTTTGCGGGTTAATAACATAGCATTTTCATAGCAAATTGAGGAAATGGAAAGCACCAAAGATCTAATGGCACGAATATCGAAGCAGAGTATATGGTTGTCAACATGTGATATGGAATAATTTTGTGAAAGAGATGGGTGAACGTTAGGTTATTGAGGGCAGAAGGATAATTTTACATAGAGCTAACGCTTGATGGATGAGCTTTATTTTATAAGTCCATCGGGGCCTTTTTTTTTTGAAAATAAAATCCCAAACCCCCTCAATCCAAACAAGTCTTTTTCTAACAAGAGGAGCTTTTATTTTAAAACTTTAAGCCCCAGCCCTTAAAAAGCCCCTACCAAACAGTCCCAAAATATAATAGACATGTTTTCCCAAAATTAAACTTGTTTTCCCAAAATTCTTATTAGAGATCGAAACAAGATTTTCATGCAAAACACAAACCCTTGGAGCAACGATATTTTGTCTAACTCACAAATTCGAAGCTCACACAAATCAATTGCCATTCTTAGATTCTTCATACAACCAAAACCTCATTCATTTCACGTCATATTCATCATAAACATTATATATACACACACCATTTTTACACACACAAACACATAAAACCACAAACGCTATTCTATAGAGATTGGGGGGATTTATCAAAATTCTATCTAGGGATCAAAATCCAGTGAATTCCAATGGCATTGTTACGTAAATTATTGCCCAAGAGGCCCCCTGATGGACTTGTTTGGGTCTTTGAAAGAATTTACGGTAATTAATTATTCATCCCTTTGATGCATGGAGTACTTTTGTATGATATTTCAAATTGTTTTTCTTTTATTATCAATTTAGTTCTCTGATCTACTCCTAAATTGTACGAAATATTTCTAAAATTTACGAATGCTAGGGATTGATTCTCCCAAGTACTAGATTAAATGATTAAATGAAATTTCTAGTGGTTCTATGCTTTATTGAGATGGTACAATGTAATGGCCTTCTAGGAAATGACATTCCTTAATTAGTTACAGGTCTAAGTGTAAAACATGGCAATTAACCATATCATACTACCCGTTTAAGTAAAACAACCGCCTTTGGATACTGAGGTCAAAGGTTTGATCCTCACTTCTTTCAAAATTGCCGGAGGTCCTCTATAAGCAGCTTCTCTACCTTTGGGTAGTGGAAAGACTACATCTCACCTCCCCAATACCTTGTAGAAGACGAGATTGGGTTACTATTGAATTTTTTTTACATTATCCATTCAAGTAATTACTATAACTTTCCAATGTCTACTTAGGCTTTTACCTTCTATTATAGATGGAGCTATATGACTTGAATTAAATCCGGAAGTTATAATTACTTAATTGGACAACCAGCTACAGTTCTAATCTTTTGTTTGCTACATTAAGTTTCCCATTAGATTTAATACATTAGCACCTCATGATGTATATAAGGGGAGTAGTTTTTACATGTCATACGCTCACATCTTAAGCCATCTAAAACATAGATGCCTTTCGATAAAAAATGAACTTAATGGTAAACTAAATGATTTTGTTGACGAGTTACCTAGCTAAAGTTAAATAATTACTTGAATGGACTTTAAAAGATATAGTTACATAGGCGGACAATTCGCTACATGTCTACTTTATGGCATTTATCCTTAATTTATATTTTCCATGTGGATTAGAAAGTAGCATTTTGTGTACAGTCTATGTATCAATTTAGTATATGATGATGCACATGTTTGGTGTATAGTCTTTGGGTGCTGTTTCACTGAAACCTCGCAACAAGAAGATTATAAAGTTTATGTGGGCAACATAATAAGTCAGTTTAAGGAAATTTATCCTGAATCTTCAATCATGATTCTTGATTTTCGGGAGGAAGAGAAAGAAAGCAGGATTGCCTCAATTTTGTCAGAATTTGAGAATATAACTAAAATCGACTATCCACCGCAATATGAAGGTTGTCCACTGCCCTCAATGGAGGTGATTCACCATTTTCTAAAATCGAGTGAAAACTGGCTCTCACTTGCACAAGAAAATTTTCTTATTATGCACTCCGAGCTTGGTGGTTGGCCTGTTTTGGCATTCATGGTTGCTGCTCTCTCGCTTTACAGAAATTTTTTTACTTTTGATAACAAGGCCTTGGAGATGGTTCATAAGCAGGCTCCTCAGGCTTTGTTATCTGAAATGTTACCGATGAATCCTGTACCTTCTCAGTTGAGGTATTTACAGTATGTCTTAAGGAGGAATGCTGATACAAAATGGCCCCCAACAGAGAAGGCACTCACTTTGGATTGTGTTATAATGAGAATGATTCCAGATTTTGATGGAAAAGGTGGTTGCTGCCCTATATTCAGGATCTATGGGCGTGATCCTTTGCTGCATGTTGATAAAAACCCCAAACTTTTATTCTCAACTCCAAGAAGACGTAAGAATATCCGATACTACAATCAGGTAAGATGTCCTATCTTTGTCCCCTGTTACTTATTATGAAGTTTTTCTTCTTATGCTTAATGATTATGAGTCTGTGGACCATAATCCCGAATCATTGCTCGGTATATTATGTAATTAGTGTGTTATGTAAAGTATAAGGGTTTAGTTTGTCAATATGATAAATAATAACCGAATGGCGGTTATTGGCAGTTATAGACGGTTATGTCTATTAGGGAAAAGTCGTGACCTTTCATGAACAGTCATGATGGTCCGGTCATTGTATTATAAAACAAGTGTCGTGTAACATAATTTCGTAATCTATCAACACACGATTATATTTCTAGTATATTTCTCTCGCACATATTTGTGAATCAAACGATTAGGGACAACAATTGGTATCAGAGCATAGGATCTTTGATTCCCAAAACACTGTGACCGGAATTTAAAAAAAAACAACATCAACCGGAAATTCTACGGTGGTGGACGGTTACAGGAAGAAGAGAAAATAATAACTTACTTGAAATTATAATCGGAATACGTCGGAACACGGTGGTGCACAACCGGAATCCAGAAAACCCGACGGAAATCACTTCAATTAGACTCTTGAAAAGGAGGAATACCGATTGGAGGAAACAAACCAACTCAATCATACTCTTGAAGGAGAAAGAGGAAGCGCGCAGATTGAAGGAATCTATTTTAACCCCATCGATTACCAGTGAAGAATTTTGGGTTCTTTTGTTTAAATTGGGGGAAGATAACTTCTATTGGGAACTGATCGTGGGATCGACACAGAAGAAAGAAAAATCTGTTTTTTTAAAAACACTTTTGTTGGGAACGGCATAGATTAAGACCGACACAAAAGGAACTATCATCAGAATCACTTTTGTGGGAGCAGTTGTTGAAGACGACACAAGAGGCAAACCCATATCTGTTTCTTAGGATTTTGGGGGAAAAAATACTTTTTGTTGGGAGCAGGGCGTGAAGAACCGACACATAAAGGAACCCATCAGTTTTTGGGTATTTTTTTATTCAATTACTTTTGTTTGGAGCGGGCATATAGAGACCAACACAAAAGGAAGCCATACGGTTTGGGCTTACACAACCGGATTTTTATCTTGGGCCGACAACAATTATTTGGGCTTCTATTGAAATCAGATTTCTTAAAGGAATTTATTTCTTGAAAGAAACACACAATCTACAATTTGGGATTTACAACACTTTTATCGGACCGACAGGAGAAGGACGCTTCGACTTGGAAAGGTTCTTTAAAAGGAATTATTTTTGGATATCCACAACACTAAGGTTAGAAATCTAAATCATTCTTGGATTTCTAATTTACTAGTAGTATAAATTTATCATCTATACTATTAGGAAACCCCAAATTTTAGAAAGTGAAGATTATTAGAATAGAAACCATGTCTGGAGAAAATCCTAATGGCGCCTTAGTAACACAAAAACCCGTTGCACCAATCTCTCATTATCAATGCCCCGTTTTGAAACAAACAAATTATACCGTTTGGGCCATTCAAATCAAAGTTATACTTGAAGCAAATGGATTATGGGAGATGATAGAACCTAAGGAAGATGCGGAACCCGATGAGAAAAGGGATAAGGCAACGATTGCCTTTTTATACCAAGCATTGACCGAAGATGTGATATTGCAAGTTGCGGGGTGTAAGACTGCGAAGGAAGTCTGGGAGGCGTTAAAAAAGAGACATGTCCGAGAAGATAAAGTGCAGAAGGCACGTTTACAATCGTTGATGATTGGATTTCAAACACTCCAAATGAAGGAGGACGACACGTTAGATGCCTTTACCGCTAAGTTAAATGGTTATGCCACTAAGGCAAAAGAATTAGGAAAAACCTTGGATCAACCATTACTAGTACGAAAACTTTTAGATTCAATGCCAGATAGGTTCATCCAAATAGTGGCATCCATAGAACAAAACTCTGATCTAGACGAAGTTACGTTCGACGAGATCATTGGAAAATTAAAAGCGTATGAGGAAAGAATTAGACTCAAGAAAGGCGGACGTGGAGACAGCCATGAAAACTTATTATTCGCACATGGCGAACACTCTGGAAGAGGAAGGCGATTTGGCAATCGCGGACGTGGTAGATCAAACTCTTCACGAGGAAACTGGCAAAACAATAGAAATAGAAACGACTCGAAAGAGGAAGGCTCAACTCACAAGGCGTGAACAAACACAAAATGGAATAAGCAAGTGAGGGATATGAGCAAAGTACAATGTCACAGATGTAGAAAATTTGGACATTTTAGGAAAGACTGCAATCAACTGCCGACAACGCAGGAACAATCAAATCTTATCTAAGAAGATGAAGAGCCATCATTGTTAATGGCAACACACAAAACTGAGCACGAAGAGGTACTGTTAAATGAAGGACAATTTCAACCCGAAAAGTATGCAACAACAGACGAAAGTATCTGGTATTTAGATAATGGAGCAAGCAACCATATGATGGGGACTAAGAGTCACTTCAGGGATATTGATGATAACATAACAGGACGTGTTCGTTTTGGAGATGGATCGTATGTAGAAATAAAAGGAAAAGGCTCTGTTTTGTTAGGATGTAGGAATCACGAACAGAAGATTATATCGGAAGTATACTACATTCCAAACCTTAAGAGCAACATACTGAGTCTAGGACAACTCACGGAGATAGGGTGTAAAGTCATCATGGAAGGAAACAAACTGACTTTACATGACAAAAATAAGAGGCTGCTGATGAAGATTGAAAGATCAAGGAATAGACTTTACAACATCAAACTAAAGATAGGTACACCCATATGTCTCCTAGCGAATATAGATAGCCAAGCATGGTTGTGGCACGCTAGATTAGGTCATCTAAACTTTGAGGACATCAAGAACATGACAAGGAAGAATCTAGTGGAAGGAATACCAAAGATTAATCACGCAGGACAGATTTGTGATGCCTGCTTATTAGGAAAACACAGTAGGACTCCATTCCCAAATCAAGCCAAATTTAGATTGAAGAAACCTTTGGATCTAGTATATGGAGATCTCTGTGGCCTTATAAGCCCAACCACAAACTCCGGGAAGCAATACATTTTCTTGTTAGTGGACGATTGTACACGTTTCATGTGGGCCTACTTTCTGACATCGAAAGATCAAGCATTTGATACTTTCAAGGAATTTAGACAACATATTGAAACGGAATTGAGGACAAAATTAAGGATGCTGAGAACAGATCGAGGAGGTGAGTTCACATCTAATGAATTCACCAAGTACTGCAAGGAGAATGGAATAGCACGACAGTTAACAGCACCTTACTCACCACAACAAAACGGAGTCGTGGAAAGAAAAAATAGAACAGTGCTATCTACAACTAGAAGTATGATGAAGGCAATGAAGTTGCCACAAAACTTTTGGGCGGAAGCAGTCAGACACGTCGTCTACATACTAAACAGGGTCCCTACAAGAGCCCTGGTGGAAAAGACTCCATATGAGGCACTCTACAACAGAAAACCAAATCTGGAAAAACTAAGGATATTTGGGTGCACAGCTTATGCCAAGGTAACAATACCTCACTTACAAAAGCTGGATGATAGAAGTGTACCCATGATTTACTTAGGTGTAGAGGAAGGATCAAAAGCATATAGATTGTATGATCCAGAGAAGAAGAGGAAACATGTAAGCAGGGATGTTAAGTTTATGGAAACCAAACCATGGAATTGGGATAACAGTAGAGAGGAACCAACTACACAAAACTCAGAATGGACAAGTTTTGTGGTACGAGGAATAGACGATGGAAATACTACATCAGTCAACTCGGAAAGCAATGAAGATGCGCATCAGGAACAGGAACCAACTACTGCTCCAAACTCTCCGGTTACCCCACCTACATATACTTACAACCCATACTCAGAGGAGGAGTATGCTACTACTAGTTCATTTGGGAACTTAGAAGAAAGATTTGATGATACACCAACACGGGGTTTCAAAGATTTGAATGCAGTATATGCAAATGCACGTGTAGTTGAAACTGAAAGTCTGCTACTTACGGAAGAGGAACCACGTAACTACAGGGAAGCATCGACAGATAAGAAATGGATTGAGGCCATGGAAGCAGAACTGGATTCAATTAACAGGAATAACACATGGACTCTTACTACTTTGCCTGCGAATCATGAGGCAATAGGACTCAAGTGGGTTTTCAAGACCAAGAGGGATGCAAAAGGAAGTATCATCAAATACAAAGCAAGACTAGTAGCAAAAGGCTACGTGCAGAAACACGGAATAGACTTCGAAGAAGTATTTGCACCAGTTGCACGCATTGAGACAGTTCGTCTGATTTTAGCACTGACAGCACACCATGGATGGCAAGTACATCATTTGGATGTCAAATCAGCATTTTTACATGGGGAATTAAAGGAAGAAGTCTACGTTACACAACCTGAAGGTTTCGTAAAACCAGGAAGTTCAGGGAAAGTTTACAAGCTCTCGAAGGCATTATATGGTTTAAGGCAAGCACCAAGAGCTTGGAATATGAAGCTTGATCAAACTTTAAAGTCATTGGATTTCAAGAGGTGTAATCTCGAACAAGCGGTCTACACAAAGAGAAGTAAGACTTCCACACTAATAGTTGGAGTTTATGTTGATGACTTGATAATCACGGGCACTCCAAGGAAGGAAATAGACTTGTTCAAATCCCAGATGGAAGAAAAATTTGAAATGAGCGATCTAGGATTGTTGGCTTATTACCTCGGGATAGAAGTTACCCAGACAGGGGGAGAGATTACAATCAAGCAGACAGGTTACATCAACAAGATCTTAAAGGATGCTAGTATGATGGAAAGTAATGACACCAAGATACCTATGGACCCGGGAACAAAGTTGGTCAAGGCGGAAGATGGAAAACCAGTTGACGCAACTTATTACAGAAGTTTAATTGGATTTCTCAGGTATCTACTACACACTAGACCAGATCTAAGTTACTCGGTTGGATTACTCAGCAGATTTATGCAAGAACCAAAGGATCACCATTTGAAGGCGATAAAGCAAGTAATCCGATACATTAAAGGAACCAAGGAGCATGGAATTATATACAAAAGAGATGGCGGCTGCAAGATTACAGGTTATAGCGACAGTAGTTATGGAATCAATACTGATCAAGGAAAAGGTACTACTGGAATAGTATTCTATTTTGGAGAATCCCCTATTACCTGGTGCACTCAGAAGCAACCAACAGTAGCACTCTCATCATGTGAATCAGAATTCATGGCGGCTACTGGAGCAGCATGTCAAGCTTTATGGTTAAAGCGGATACTTAGTGAAATAACGGGCTGGAAAGAGGAAAGAATAACACTGAAGGTTGATAACGTTTCAGCAATAGCACTCGTCAAGAACCCGGTATTTCATGGAAGAAGTAAGCATATCGACATTCGTTACCATTTCATTCGTGAATGCGTAGAGAATGGACACATCAATGTGGAACACGTTAGTGGCGAATTACAAAGGGCAAATATATTGACTAAAGCACTACCAACGTTGAAGTTTGTCACTATGCGGCAGATGCTCGGGGTTCAAGATCTAGGACGAAGCAACGATCGAGATTAAGGGGGAGAATGTGGACCATAATCCCGAATCATTGCTCGGTATATTATGTAATTAGTGTGTTATGTAAAGTATAAGGGTTTAGTGTGTCAATATGATAGATAATAACCGAATGGCGGTTATTGGCAGTTATAGACGGTTATGTCTATTAGGGAAAAGTCGTGACCTTTCATGAACAGTCATGATGGTCCGGTCATTGTATTATAAAACAAGTGTCGTGTAACATAATTTCGTAATCTATCAACACACGATTATATTTCTAGTATATTTCTCTCGCACATATTTGTGAATCAAACGATTAGGGACAACAGAGTCCAAGGCACTCTAAATCTGCTAACTTTAGCTGATATTTGTGATTTGTTGAATGCATGTACTACCTTTAGAAAAAGGTCATGCAAAATCCACTTGCCTCGAACTAGTGCGTCGTGTAAATTTGGATGTAGCACATATAGTATTGCATGAGGTACTTTATTTTGAAGTTGTGGGTCGTGTAGAATCACCTATATGCCATCTATAATCTTTGAAGCAACAATATCCTTCTTGGTTTTGGTTGTTGCACTCTATGTTACGACGAGGATTTTTAAGTAGTTGTTGATGATTATTAAGTAGCTCTTGTGTGTTTTTGAGGAAGTAAGTGAATTGAAAAGCCGAAGGTTGAAAATCATTCTTGATCATCCTATGGGAGCTTCAGTCGCGTTCTTCAGAGGCAATGCTATAGTATGAGAAATTTAAAGATAATAGGCTATACATTTATCATACAAGTACTCTGCTTAGTATCTATTGCTTATCTGTATGCTTCCATGTTGTAACTTATATTAACCTTTTTTTTTCGAAAAGTAAAAATTCTATTATCATCTCACAAAGTACAAAGTGCAATGGTTATAATCTTCCATGAGGGATATGATGAAGGGTCCCCATGTCTGCACACACATACAGATTGTAGTTGACCAAGTACACTTACAAAACAAACAAAAGCATGTGTATCTATTATCTAGATAAGCAATCCTTAGGCACTTGCAGCAACCTGGAGCCATCTGCCACAATTTCCGATCCATAATATTAGTACAAGTTAATGCTGGACAATTCAAATAGTCTACCATCCATTTGGCATTATGAAGTTTATGTCGTTTTCTACGCTTCAGTTGTGTGTCAATACATATTACGTGTGACACTTGTCGTAAACAAATGGCACTCTGCAGGTTTGGACAATAATTAGCACTACTGTTAGGGAATTAGATGTATGCCTAGGGGTTAGTAGTAATGTCACATTAATTAGTATTATATATATATATATATATATATGTATGTATATATGTATATATATATATGTATATATATATGGGCTTAACATGACTGCTCTACCCACAGCTTACTCGCTGCACCTTATGGGTTAAAAAGATAAATTTCGTTATTTTGATGGAACACAAAAAAAAGGTCCTGAAGTAATTATATAGACCTCTTTGTTTATAATCTATTCAAAACACATATATTTTTTTATATATATGAAAAGCACAACTCTCTGTTATGATTGTTGAGCTATTACAAAAGGCACAATAAGATTGAGATTTTATAGTGTATCTCAATTGTATCTCAATTGACTTTTCAGCTACCCATTACGATCGATATCATCTATCAACATGTTCACCTTGAATATCTAGTGTATCTGATGAAAGTAAAAAACATGATATTATGGTGTGATACATGATTTAAAAAGGAAATAACTACCAATTTAGATACATCAAGCTAACATGGTAGAGTATGTTCTTTAATGAATTGACTCGTCCATTGGAAAACTCTTATATAAATTGAAGGTTGACTTAAATTTAGATATAACTAGTTATTGATAAATATGGCACGAAGCAAAGTAGAAAATTGCAGGTCTTAAATTGTAGTTACTAGGCTGCACCCAGGAGCAGCTAATATGTCCCCTATTATATATATATATATATATATATATAGGGGTGGGATAAATTGAGTCCAGCTTAATTTGAGTCTAAAAAGGGTCCATGTAACTTACACATGTGTAAGTTGTGGTGGCGGTGGTCGCCGTCGCCGGAAAATCATGGTGGTGGTCGGAGATGATAGTGGTGGTGGTAGGAGGTGGTTGGAATTTGAGGAGATGGAAGAAAATCAATGGACTCAAATTGGACTCAAAATAAGCTGGACTCATTTTATCTTTTCCCTATATATATATATATATATATGTGTGTGTGTGTGTGTGTGTGTATGTATGTATATATATGGTTTAGTTACCCATGGAGAGCAACTATATTGTTGCTCAAGATTTAGTTTTTGAATTATGATGGAAGCTTTAGGAAGGTGTCTGATATTTTAATGGTCGTAGGGTCTTATGCGTTTTTTTTTTAATTTTTATTTTAGGGACCCTTTTTGCTTACTTCTAGGGGTTCATTTTTTCTTGAATTAAATGAAACCGTTGTTACGTTTTCCTTTAGCTTTGATCCATCGATAAGGAATTCATTTTGGTTCTTTTCAATTCCTTCTATAGTCAGATGTTCGTGGATGATTGTGCAGGTGATCGAATTCTAATTATTAAAATGATTTCTATACAATCGAGCTGCTTACAGAAGTTAGTCTGGACAATCTAGGAAGATCAATGTGTACCTGCATGTTTAGAAAAGTGTAGTAATATATTTTTAAATGTAGCAAATCATATGGGCAAATGGGGAATATGATTTTCAAGCAATGTATGTGTTGAAGGTTATACTTCATTTTCAGCATTGAGTAGGATTAAAGTTGAAATTCTAGCTCTCTATGCACCATCTTTTCTGAAATATATCTTATATCTCTTGATGTATCTGGTTATTCTCTATCTTGTCTTGCTAAATAATTCAGCTTAGTGATATTTCCTCACCCTCACTTGTATATAACATGGTTGTCTTTCTGATGTGTGGCATGCACTGTAGGCAGAATGTGAACTTGTTAAAATTGATATTAAATGCAACATTCAAGGTGATGTTGTGCTGGAGTGTATTAGCTTACATGATGATATGGTGAAAGAAAATATCATGTATCGTGCGATGTTCAACACAGCTTTTATCAAATCAAACATCTTGATTCTTAATCGAGATGAAATTGACATATACTGGGATGCTAAGGATCAATTTCATAAGGATTTCAAAGCTGAGGTATTTAGCATACTTCTAACATAAAACATTCATATATGTTTCATTGCATACTCAAATAATATGAGTTTATATTGTATAAAGCTTCTTTTCTCGGATATGGATACATCAGCCTCTCTAGTGCCAGTAGACTTGTCGTGTTTTGAGCCTGAGGGACTCCCAGTGGAAGCATTTACTAAAGTTAATGAAATGTTTAGTAATGGGGATTGGCTTGTTCCTAAAAGTGATGATGCTTTAGATAAGCTACACAAGATGCCATTGACTGATATTGTTGATGAAATGTTGGAAGTTAGTATGTATCAAAGAACTGAATCCAGTAAATTACTTCAGACTATTCCTAAAAGAAATAATCAAAATGGAGAAATTAAATCAAGGATAGAAGCCGTTGAACATAGAAGTATTTCCCTTCCCACAGAATTATCATCATCAACGCAAACATCCTTGGACGGTTCAAAAAAGTCATTGTCTGTTTCATCTATGCCACCTCATATAATCGTGACATGTGCACACCCTTCTGTTTCTGGGAAACTTGAAACACAATTGTGTGACTCTACAAAAGATTCATCGGATCCTCCTATCCCACCAGATGGTAAGGCTGGGCCTCCTCTTCCACCACCGCCGCCACCTCCAAAGAAGGAAACTGGTCCACCTCCACCCCCTCCCCCTCCTCCCAATACCGGGACAGGACCTCCTCCGCTGCCGCCACCGGCTCCAGCAGCACCAAAACCACCAGCGCCGCCAGTACCTCTACCACCAAAAAATGAGGCAGCAGCAGCACCACCCCCTCCTCCGGCTTCTTCTTCAAATGGAAATGTGAAAGGAGGTGGTGGTGCACCACCTCCACCCCCATCTCTTTCGTTCGAAACTGGTATATCTGCCCCATCTCCACCACCTCCTACAAATAAAAATCGTGGTTTATCAGGAACAACTGCAGTGAAAACTCAACCGGGAAAGAAACTAAAGCCTTTACATTGGTCAAAACTCAATAAACCATCAAAAGATAGCATGTGGGCTGATAATGGTCCTTCAAAGTGGTTCTCTTTCCCTTTTCTCTTGACATTTGATACTTGGTTTTGGTGTTCCTTCATGTTCTAATTTTTATTATGGTTGATGTGCATTAGTCCAGCAGAGATTGATATGTCGGAACTTGAAACTCTCTTCTCGGCAGCGAGCACAAATTCTGACAAGGTTGCAGCAGTAACATCTAAAGCTGCTAAACCTGGAAAAGTAAAACTGGTAATAAATTTACTTCTTAATGTGAGGAATGAATATATTTTACTACCAATGTTCCATGCAAATATATTGTTATTATATCTATAAGGTTTTTTTTTTCTTTTCTTTATGGAGACAAAAATTGAAGAGTTAACATCTTTGCATACATTAGTGATTGATTTTTCACGCAGATAGAATTCAAGCGGGCAAATAACTGTGAGATCATGCTTTCTAAGGTTAAGACACCATTGAATGAGTTGATGGTAAGCACCAACTATTTTATATCATAAAAAGGTAAATGCATTTGTATTATACTTTTATGGTCTTATCCAATTTACCACCCTCTTTTTAAGACACACCAAACACAAATCTTTCTATCCTATTTTTAGGATGTTATATTACTATTTAGAATATAATTTATTAAAGAAATGAACAAATTATAGAAAAGGTTGAATAGAATCTTTAACAAAGATAAAACTTTATGTCATATTCTCTAATGAATATCTATAAAAAAAAAGGCGGCTCCCTGTATACCCCAAGAAAATACACAAATCATAAATGGATGTAAAAAGACTGTTGTTATGTGTTTGTTTTGATTTTAATTTATGCTTCCTATTTTTGTACAATAGGAGTATGTCCTTGCTTTGGATGATACACAAATAGGTCTAGAGATGGTGGAAAACTTTATAAAATTTTGTCCTACCAAGGAGGAGATGGAAAAACTTAAGGTGCAATGTTAGTTGATCTATTAATCTACTTAACTAGTTTAGTTTTGAGATTACATGTGGTCAAAGTCGAGGTAGTGTCTATCTGTATCATTATATTTTTCTATGGTTTCCGGTTCTTTATACGGAGGTAGAGCTCCGCATACGGTATATAATCATTTATCAAGTTAAATTTTGCATCTACGGCTTTTATCCGAAGCATAACTAGCGTTTTTAATTTTTAGGGATATACGGGAGAGAAGAACAATTTGGGCCCATGTGAACAGGCATGTAATTACCATTCCGCCCAATATCATAGATGTCGATCAATCTCAAACATTTTGATTTTTTTTTTCTTTCAAATTTTTCTTGTAACAGTTCTTCTTGGAGTTGATGAAAATTCCACGTACAGAAGCTAAACTCAAAGCTTTCTCTTATAAGATACAGTTTACTTCACAGGTCAGATGGAGAGTAGTTATTACACATATTCTCATGCTTATAATATGTATTGGATCTTAATTTAGTGTCCTTTATGCAATATAGGTTTCAGAGCTTACTAAGAGCCTCAATATGGTGTTTTTGTCAGTGGAGCAGGCAAGTTAGTTATCTTTTTAGTTTAATCCTGTATGATAATTAGTGACACTTTTAGTTCCATTGTGATTTTTGTGTCTAGCTTTTATGCTTAGGTTTTGTGATTGTTCATGAAAGTGGTATGTCACTGGTTCATGAGCTAGTTTAGTAGTTTCTACTTGGTTTTGTATTAAGTCGTATTGGCATTCAGTCAGTACGCCTGCTACTCATTTGATTATTTATAAAGCTAACCAGGGGTGACGGCCTTTTACCGAAAGATAATTAGTGACACTTTAATTGATGGAAGTTATAGTTTTCATGTATGTTGATATTGCCTATATCAGATCAGGAGTTCCGTAAAGTTGCGAAGAGTCATGCAGACAATTCTTTCTCTTGGTAATGCGTTGAACCAGGGAACTTCAAGAGGTGAGTTATAAGTTGACTTTTTATTTATGTATAACGCTCTACCGTTAATATTATGTGAAGATTTGTAAAGAAAAACAGTTATATGAATTACATGGTTTTGGCTTTGGTTCTGGTTTTGGTTTTCGTTCTAGGCGCTGCTGCTGGGTTCAGATTGGATAGCCTTCTCAAGCTTAACGAAACACGTTCAATAAACACCAAAATAACTCTGATGCATTATCTTTGTAAGGTACAACTTTTGTTTTGTTTATTTCTTGTGAAAGTGAATGGTATCTTATATTGTATTGAGAATCTATTCATGTAAAATTAGTATATGTACACATGTATGTGAAACTCTGGAAATGCCAGAGGAATGGGGACTTAGTGAGGTTATTCCAACCTACAAGAAGAAGGGAGAAGATTTGTAACAACTATGAAGCTATGGGGGAGAGTGATTGTGATGAGGCTTTTGAGGGTCATGAAGGTAGCGTAGAACCAATTCGGTTTTTTGACTTGAAGGTCAACGATAGAGGCTAGCCAAATCATTATAAGTCCTATGGAGAAGCATAGGGAAAGACAAAAAGAGCTGTATTACGTTTTTTTATGGAAAAGGTGTACGATAGTGTTCTACACTAGGGTTAATCATTTAGCTCGTATCTTTTTACCTCAATTTTGGACGAGTTGTCGAGTGGCCTACCAGAGAATTTACCGTGGTGCTTGGTTTTATTGATAATATCGTGTTTGAAAACAACAGAAGAACTAAAACTCATATTAGAGAAATGAGGAGAGCTCTAGAAGACAACGGCTTGTGCGTTAGCCAAGAGAATACTTAATACGTGAGATGTACCTTTGACAAGGACGAGATTGCAGAACGTGGGTGAGGATATCCGCATTGGGGAACAAATTTTTCACCCGAAGGAATCTTATAGATACCTGGTATCTGTAATACATAAATCTGGGATGATAGATAAGATGTAGCTCATCTTGGATGGATGAAGTGGATAGCGGATATAGTAAATGCGACAAGAGGATCCCCTTAAATGTAAGTTCTACAGAGTGACTATGAGACCGGATATGCTATATGGGTCGGAATGTTGGCCTAAGACGAAAGCTCAGGCATTTCGGATGGAGGTGGCTGGGATGAGGATGCTAAGATGTACATGCTTTTTTTTTTCTTTTTTTTTTTGGGTAAAGGGGCCCAAACCCCGTTGACTTTGTATTACAACACCCAAAAATCATTACAGTACAAGTAGTGTGACAGAGTATCACACTAATTCATATACAGGACACTCCTTGTATATGTAGCAAAGAAACTAGTAATAACATTACATAAAACGCAAAAAGCCAACTAGCCTATCTACATGCTATAAAGCGCATATAAATGGATCGAAAGGAAAATATAAAAACTATTAGCCATCCTGAAAAAGAAAACCCCCACGAATTCCCCATGCTTCAAGTGTACTCTCTACTCGAGCATTCTTCTTGAACTTCAATCTCAGCAATCTCGATCTAATTGTATCTTTAATAATCTTCGATAGTTGATCAGGTGGTCGAGCATGGTTAGCAAAAAGTCTATTGTTCCTCTCTTGCCAAATGAAATAAGTAAAGGCAGCAACAATTAATCTTCCCAAAACATTGGCAATCGATCTAGACTTTGCATGATCAATAAGCCACCTTGAAATAGAGCTCCACGACGGCGGAATTGTATTCATGTAAGCAAGATCCCTCATTTCAAGCCAAACCTGATTAGAATAAGAACATTTAAAGAACAAGTGGTTATGTGAGTCAAAATCCGATATGCAAAGAGCACAGCACATCATATTCATATTTTTGCTTCTAGCTAGGCTCCATTTCAAAATTTTCCTGCATAATGAGCCACAAATTGAAAGCATGTCGTGGAATACACTGAGAAAACCAAACAACATTTACCCAATTCACACTCTGCTTCCTGCTACGTATTGTGTTCCATACAGTAGATGAAGAGAATACACTCTCCACATCATTTACCTTCCAAAACAGCTTATCACTCGTGTTCTCTAGAAGAGGAGCATTTGGAGCATTGTTTAGGACAGGGAACAAATCAAGCCATGCAGATGGCCATAACCAATTACCATTATAACATAGATCCGCCACCACAAACAGCACTCCACGAAACCTTAGCCTTACCTTTCTGCATCGGGCCTTGGCACCACAAAAAACCCCGCATTGTCTTTTCAAGATCCTTAATAATCCTATCAGGAAGAATGAACACCGAAGACCAATATATATGCATAGATGAGAGGACAGAAATAATCAATTGCACTCTACCAGCAAACGAAAGAAACTTGTTCCTCCAATCAGTTATTCTCTTCTCCAACCTCTCTACTAAAATTTTGCAATCTTTATATAAGAGTCGAGAAGAAATGAGAGGAACACCCAAGTACCTTACCGGAAGACTACCTTCTTCAAATGGCAGAATATTCAGAATAGAAGATTTAGTGGCTTCTGGCACATGACAGAAAAAATCGTGCTCTTTTGTAAACTTGGAACTAAGCCTGACATCTTTTTAAAAGAGTCCAGCGATTCCATAATAATACTTGCCGATTTAATGTCACCCCTAGCAAAAAGAAACAAGTCATCCGCAAAACACAAATTAATGATCTTCTGTTTCTCACACTTGTTATGGAATCTGAAAGATGAATCCAACCGAACAGAGTGCTACAAAATAAGAGTCAACACTTTCATAACTAGTGTAAAAATATAGGGTGAAATTGGGTCACCTTGCCTGAGACCCCTTTTACCTTTAAAATAACCATGTAGCTGGCCATTCACACTTACCGAAAAAGAAGTAGATGATACACAGACCATAATCCACTTAACCATAGTAGGATGAAACCCAAACCCCAGCAAGACAAGTCGCAGAAAATTCCAATCTACTGTATCATAAGCCTTTTGGATATCAACTTTAAACGCACATTTTGGTGGACCAGCCTCTCTATGATAATTATGCATGATTTCTTGTGTAAGAAGTATATTATCTGAAATTCTCCTATCAGGCACAAATGCAGATTGGTTGATACTAACTACCCCTTTTAGCCCCTTTTTAAGATGTACGTGCTAGAAGACCCTGCTGGACAGTATTCCAACGGTGATTTTTTTAGAGTTGAGCTCGAAGTTGGGAACATCATTACCAAGCTCAGGGAAGGACGCTTAACATACATTCTCCATGTAGAAAGGGAGGACCAGATAACACATCTTAGGGGTACGAATTCGTTCTATGTAGATGGCTTTAGGAGAAAGGGTAGGCCTAAAGAGGTAAGGGGATAAATCAGCAAATGACCCAAACGAGGTTTGCCTGTAAAAGGACATGACATGTGATAGGTATACGTGGAGAACTAGGATTAGAGTAGAGAAATAAGTTATGTAAATCTCCTTTTCGGGACTTAGGGGTAGGTTACTTTCTATATTTGCCTATATGATGTATGCATGCATGACGAGCTTCCCATATGCTTATATGACATGCTTAGGAGAGTAAAAGGAGCTTTGTATATGCCACACATAATAGTTGTGTAGGTCTTGTATGCTTGGTATAAATGAATGTTATGTTTAATATGTTTATATGTTTTGTTTATATGTTCTAATATGCTTCTATGTTTTGTTATTTTATCTTATTTTATTTTATTCAGATAATACTCCACTCATAGGTATGGTTATCTGCAAGTTTCACTTATTCCCACTTTTACTTTCACTTTTTACCGAAGTCTTGGAAGTAGTTTCTCAACCCCTGGGTAGAGGTAAAAATGTTTACATTACACCTCCCTCATACACCGCTTATGCCAGGATTGGGTATTGTTGTTGTTGTATGTGAAACTCCAAGCGGCTATTATACAATGTGGGGTCTAATCTGCAAGTCACTGTGTATATCTTAAGCTATAAACTTATGTATTTATAACTTCGGGACCTCTAAAAGACTTTGTAACGACTTTGTAGAGGAATCTACATTGTAAAAGTTAACAAATGTTTCCACCATGATACTATCTACAAGTGTTTATCTAATGAAGTGACATTCAGTCTATGTGTTCATTAGGGATACCTTTTATGACAAACTAGATTAGAGGCAATGTGCAGGGCAATATTGTAGTCATAAATGAGTACATTAGGGATACCTTTCAACACTGAAGTTCAACTATGGTTGGGTGGTTAGGTGAGCCCTAATAAATTTTGTTCTGAAAACATCTCTTAACGCCCCTAATATTGTCGTGCTGCCTTTCCTCGGGTTGGTAGAATTTTCGAAAGTTCTTTCTTCTTTCTTTTTCCAAAATTCAAATTGAAAATTTTGCATCTCATTTTACAGAAAACGCGTATTTTTCAGTGTCAAAGAGTTTCTTTAACCGTATTCATTTTTGTTATGTGACCCATACAAGCTCGCATATGTTGGTTATATGCCTCCGTGCTTAATCTAGTCATCACATTTTGTGGTTATGTCCCTCTGCTTGATCACACAATCACATTTGCTTCTTTCTTTTTCAAGAACCTTGTCTCTAGACTAGACATAGAATTCCTAGCTCGAAATTTAACTAAAGGGACATATATCCTAATCAATATTCGAATAGCCATCTTGGATGAGCTAGAGTTCCACCAACTCTAATAGGATAAAAATTGAATCTAAAGTTTCAAAAAAATATAAATTATGCAGACAACTTATCATATGAAATAAAAGAAACACTAAAATTATTACAAGTGAATTTACTTTTTTTGGAGCGAAATAGGTAGATCTTGCATAATGAATGACCATTGGGAACATAACCCTTTGTAGTGCTAGGAAAGTCATCAAATGCATCATTAGGAGGGTGTACCTTCAATGATGGCTGTACTGTGTTGCAAGGTCCCCGTGGATATACATGAAGAACAGTTGGCGGAATGTTAGGCTTTTATTTCTGCCCATAATCGGGTGTAAAAAGAGTACGATGATCTACCAATGAGTAGCCTAGACTAAGTAATCATTACTTTCTTTGTGGTTGAGGCACACATGAAAAGTTAACATCTTCGTGAGATAATACAACAATGATGTGAGGGAGAATGTAAATTTGATTATGTTAAATGAAAAGTAGTTACAATTACAACTAGTGAGCCCCCTATATATAGGAAAAATTAGGTACTTAACTAAATTAATAATTACATAGGAGGTCCTTAAATTAACAACTATATACAACTAACACTCCTCCTCAAGTTCGAGCATAAATGTTAATCATGTCCAACTTGTTACGTATGAAATCTATATATTTCATTCAGAGTGGTTTGGTAATAATATCTTCAAGCTGCATCTCTGTCTTGACATGCATCGATTGAATTGATGGAGGATCAACTTTAGTTGCTACGACTCGATCTCTAATAAAGTGACAATAAACCTCAATATGTTTCGTTCTTTCATTAAACACTTGATTCTTCTATACGTATAGATGGTTCACTATCACAGTATAGCCGCATCAAGTCATCAGAAACAACCCGGAGTTGATGATTATCATCTCCGATGTGACATCTTCCATAACTCTATATCATCTCCGATCTAATAATGTGTGTTGCTTCTTACTCTTCTTGGACACAAGGTTTCAACCGACAAAATCACAATAGCGAATTGTATATCGTCGTGAGGTGAGACATCCTGCCCAATATGCATCGGAGAATCCTGATATCCGTCTATATCCTTTCTATGTAAAAGCACCCACATGATAATGGCCCTCACAATAGAGGATCTTAAGACCTAGTGTAGTCTTGAGATATCTCAATACAAGAAGGGAAACATCCCAATGTCCAATATATGGTTAGGCTATGTAGGGGCTCAAGAAACTTTTGGCAAATGAGATATCTGGACATGGTGATGGTCAAATAATTATGTTTCTCAATCAATCGTCTGTATCATCCTGGATTCTTCATCGGCCTCACATTTTCTGGAAGAAGCTTCTCTATAGGAAACATTGGGCTATCAGCTAGCTTATAACCTAATAAACCACATACGGATAACATTTCCTACACATAAAATCAAAATAATTCTTTAGCCTTGACGGTGTCTGCAAAATATACAATGATCATATGCACTACGAATCATCCCAAATTCTTCCATAGCACTTGAGAACTGACCAAGCCATGCTCCATGAGATTGCTTAAGGCCATATAATGATCGACACAATCTGCATGTTTTCGAGGCCTCCACCTTAACAATAAATCCGGGTGGCTGCTCCAAATAAACCTCCTCAATAACACAATGTAGAAATGCGTTCTTGACATCAAGCTGATGGAACGGCTAATAATTAATAGCAGCCAGAGATATACAAATGCGAACAGATGATATTTTTGCAATTGGAGAGAATGTCTCGTCATAATCAATGTCGTAAGCCTGACAATAGCCGTTAAAACCAACCGGGCTTTCAAGCGTTGTTGGGAGCCATTAGGATTGAGTTTAATAGTGAATACCTAACAACCAATAATATACTTCCCATGTGGGAGCGGCTCAAGCTCCCATGCATGATGAGTGCCCTTATCGCTTCTTCCATACCCTTTCTTCATCCTAGGCATTTAAAAGTTGTCATCGCATCTTTAGGAACCGGGTATGAGTCAATAGCAATGGTATAGGCACTAGATTTAGTGGAGAGATGAGCATAGGAAACATGATGTTAAATATGGTAACGGTTGGATTTCCTAGGTTCTTGGTGAAAAGCCATAGGTACCCGGCTATAGGGCTGTAAACGATCTGAACAGTTCATGAACAGTTTAGCGGGAAGATCGTTCGTGTTTGTTCATTTAGTTAAATGAACGAACATGAACACAAAAATTTGTTCGGTTAGTTAAATGAACGAACATGAACAAAGCTCTCGTTCGTTCGTTTATGTTCATGAACGTTCGATAATCTGTTCGTGAACAAAGTTCATGTTAATGAATAATCGTAATCTTATGTTCATGAACATTCGTTCATTTATATATGCTAATACCTACTCAACTATACCTTAAAAATAGTTTAAACATAAATATTTCTTTTATATCATATACATATGATATATATTAGATATATATTTTCAAGTGTTTAGAGTTACCAGCAAACCCAATGCCACGAACGGGGTACGCGAACTGGTGGTTTAGAGATATTATGGAGGCAAGAGAGGATACCTTTATTCTCAGTCATGTGATGAGTCATGAATGGCTCCATAATCAATAACCCAGATGAATGAAGAATAGGAAATGTAATCGAATGAACAGAGTTGTCTTGTAGACAGATACTACCGGTACATCTGCTTGAACTGAACAGACTCCTTTTGGCTGAGAGTGTAAGCAGGGCTCGAGTAGTAGATATTCTGGCTCAAGGACGTGGAGGTAGGTTAGAACAGTGGGACGATTGGGACATATATACTTTGGGTGTCCTTTTCCTTTGCAATAATGACTATTGTTTGGGTAGTTGTACTTCGCTTCCGCAGGCTGATGACACAAATGAAAGACTATATCACTGCCTTGTTTACTATTTCCCTGTCTAGTGCCTTTATTCAAAAAACTTTGTTCCGTACTCTGACTGAACATGGCAAATGCATCATTAAGAGATGGAGAAGTATTTGGACCATGCATTGCTTGCAAGAGATGATGATATGTGGATGCCAGAAATGAAATAGCAACATAGTTATTGATCAACAAAGGTATGATACTCAAGCAATGAACATCATGACATCCATTTCCGTGTTACATTCCTCCTGAACCTTTAAATAAGCAATTGGTGGATAGAGGGTGCGTAATTCATCTTGAAGCTTCGATGAAAAGAAACGATACTACCTTGCCTTACCGTAGGGAGGTTTTGAGCGATTGTGAGATCGAACTTATGACTCCATGGAAGTCGGATCAGGCGGTGGTTTTTTCAGATTTTTCTTTTTGGCTACTTCAAGACCCTTATGAACAAAAAAGCTGCATGAACTCTAGTTACTAGAGCCCTATAAGAATATATAAACCGAGGTATAATCAATAAGTGATTTGCATAGTGCTCCCGGAACCCTACTAGTTATGGTATGAATTCTGTATTTCCTAAATTATAAAAAATTACATTTAATGCTCATTAATTAAATTGACAATTACCATTTTATTATATGAATAATAAATACATGTTTTTATATTTAAGAAAATTGACTTCATTAAATGTACCATAACTTGTGCCCAGTGCCCCAGGGGCACTAGTTAGCAAATCCCAATTAATAATACCCTGGTTCTTTATAGTGTTTTTGGTACCTCCTTTTGACAAGATGATACCGAATCAGAAGACACCGAAATAGTTGGTATACAAAGACGAACAAACCAATGCAAAAAATAAAAGGTGACCAGATCAAGATACTAATCTGATACTGGAGTGGTATTCCGACGAAACTGTGGAAAACGATAGCCAGAGGCTGAGCCACACGCTCTCACGCGCGAGTGTGTGGAACACAATGACATATGAGCGGCGACGCATAGCAAGTTTGGGCGATGATTTTTTTAAAGGTTTTGAGATCGGTTCGGTACGAGTTCAGTGGTGGTGGCTGTATAATCTGATTCGCAGGAAAAAATGGTCCGATATGAAGAAGTGGGTGACAATTGTGGTGGTTTTGGACCTTCTGGTTATTTGATCGGATTTGAAATTGGCGGAGGTGATGTATGTGTTAGTGCGTACTAGTGTGAGAACAACAGTCTAGATAATTAGGAATTCATTAATCACGTCTTGTAATAGCAAGTGTTTTATGAGATTAATGAATATGCGAACTCATTAATATAATTTATATTTTACGAACTTAATAGTATGGGTAACTGTTTGCGAGGTTATTTCCTATGTGAACTTAACCTAATATATTATATATCTTTATTTATGAGGTTAATGATTTATGAGGTTAACGTGAGAGTTTGAGATGTGAGCCCATTGGACTCGCATGACAAGGTTAATATAATAAACTATAGTAGTAAAACGTGAAGTAGGTTAACTTTTCCATTATTCAGGATATTGTGTGTGTTCTATGTTTGTCTTGCCTTAGGATAGTATTGCAATCTCTGCAATTGATTGAAAGGTTGTTTGTTGATATTATTCGTGTGTCAAATATGATTAAAGTATTAGGTAAGGTTGATCGGTTATCTTGTGAGGATTTTACACTCCAACATAAGCTTACTATCCCATTATCGATCCGATAACCGGGACTTATAGTATGTATTTGAATGGATATGGAATGTGTTTTAGAAGCAGAATAGGCGGTGACCAGAAACTTAGCCAGAAATGGTCACCTGGAAGATAGAATAAGTTTCTAAAGTGGAAGTTCAGACAAAGTTACAATCACAAAGCATACTAAGAAATTCTAAAACCGAGCTTTGATACCATATATAGAATGAAAGTAATTACAACTAGTGAGCCTCCTATATATAGAGAAAATGAGGGACTTAAACTAAGTTAATAATTACATAGTAGGTTTTAATCTACTGACTATATACAACTAATAGAGAAAAAACACTAATCTTCTTTTGAAGATGTGAAAATCCAAAAGGGACACACTTAACAAACTTCAGAATGTAACTTAGTAATGTGAGATCGAATGTCTCATATAAAACAAGTACTATTGAAGATCTTAGGCTAGCAAACAAAACAAAGCTTTTATAGGAAAATAAGGTAGCTGATACGTATCAGGAAGTGAGGGTTGAGTTTACAGTAGATATTAAGTAAAGAAAGTTAAGGGTGGTTAAGTGTCCAGTTTCAGAAGTTATTTAATTAATTATTATTTACTTCGAAGTTAAGTTACGTTATGTATCTCCTTATTTAAATAAGGGTTGTGCCCATTTGTTTAGGTGTGGATTTAGTTTATTGTTATTCTACTATTTTAAAATTATGGAGCTCTGGCGTTCGAAACAAGCTTATCGTTTTAACAGCCGACTTGCTTCGGCTTTATTTGTGTTTATTTTTTTACTTTGTGTGCGAATCTTGGTTGATACATACAATTGGTATCAGAGCATCGATCTTGCAACCTGTGCTTTTGTTAAACAATGGGATCAAGGACGATTGTTGATGTTGATGCTGATTTCCAGCAATACCGTGCATCTACTGAGGCTTGGTTGGATAGAATGCATGCTCGGATCAATTGTTATCGAGAAGCCACTGCGTGATTTCAGTTAGCCACTCAACAATTTCGGTTGAGGACTACAACTAGGTCGGATGAACTTGAACCGATTGTGGTTGAGGTACAACAACAGTTTGATGCATTGGCGGCAGTGGCAAACCAGCCTCTACCCCAACAATCGATGACTCGGGTAGGTGTTACACTGTATGTGTCCAAGTCTGTTTGGATTTATGTCCAACAACCGGTGAGACAGGAAGTTGTTATACCAACCATCCCTACAACTTCACCAAAAACAAATCACTTTGGGTTGAAGCAATTGAAGGTTTCACAAGCAGGGGTATCCTTATCCCAGACAACTTCGGATCTTTCAAGGAATAATCATCCTGATGTGAACCAAGAACGGGGAGCTGAACAAAAATTGAAAGACATAAGCAATGCTTATGAAGTTCCGTCAGAGGATAAAAAGCGGTCCAGATATAACAGGATTGGGGAGGCTGGGCTTAAAGGTGCAGGTGTTGGTTTAAGGGATTGTGCAAGAGCTGATGAACATTTTGGTGTGATACATATGATTGAGTTTGTTAAACAGCTTCGATATGATCAGCAAGCTATGGAGTTTCAAGTCAGAATTTGGGATCCTAGAATTACCCAGGGCAACTTTTTAAAGCAACACCTTGAGGACAAGGTGTTTTTGGGGGCGGGAGTAATGATATGTATCAGGAAGTGAGGGTTGAGTTTACAGTAGATATTAAGTGAAGAAAGTTAAGGGTGGTTAAGTCTCCAGTTTCAGAAGTTATTTAATTAATTATTATTTACTTCGAAGTAAAGTTAGGTTATGTCTCTTCTTATTTAAATAAACGTTGTGCCCATTTGTTTAGGTGTGGATTGAGTTTATTGTTATTATACTGTTTTAAAATTCCGGAGTTTCTGGTGCTCGAAACCAGCCTATCAATTTAACAGCCAACTTGCTCCGGCTTTATTTGTGTTTATTCGGTACTTTGTGTGCGAATCTTGGTTGATACATATCAGTAGCATGGAGAAAGATCCTTGTTTAGGCTACTCAGGGAAAGTCGGGCCTTTTTGCTCTGTTGAACGCAATATAACTGGGCGGTTTTTCACGCTTTGTTTGTCGGGCATCCCAAGGTGTGACAGTGGTTTCCTTTATTTTTATCCTGGCGATCCCAATATGTTAACTTAGATAGCTTCAAATCTGGTCTCTTATGAAACCTTATGACTTAGACACCTTAATGATGATCAAAGCTTAAATAGGAGATAAGAATTAAGAATTGAAAAGGAAGCTTAGAGAATGGTAAAGGTGTTAAAGGCATATAGATAATGAGAAAGCAAGAAGTTAAGTCAATATCAATACAAAATGAAGAGTTTTCATGACCTTTTTAAGGATGGTGTGTCTAAAGAAGATTCATCATGAGAATGTCACACTGAAGTAGTTTCATATATCTCTAGTTATTTTTATGCTTTGTTTATCAAAAAGAATTGTTCATCGAGCTATCACTTCCCACTTGGACTATTCATTCATGTGATTCAATACTCTTCAAGAAAGTTTGTTGGTATTCTTACAAAAAAAACAAAAAATTCAACTTCCTTGGTATATTCATGACCCTCACTATACCTTCGACCATGATCACATGTTTATCTTAATTACAAAAGATATTAAAAAAATAAATTTTATTACTGTTAGGAGAATCATCATCATTACACCATTAGGTTGTTTATCAATTTGTAACTTTTCTATATTCTCGTTGGTTATCTATTTCTTGTGAATAACACGGTACTCTGACTTATCTAGATGATGTAACAACAACAAATCCAACAAGGCAACAACTATGCAACAACAGTGGGTGAAACAACATAATGAGCATTTGCGGGAAAACCCGCTCAAATCTTGGTAGTACCCCTTCATTTTTTATTTACCATACAACCCATAAACCAGGAAATACCCCAATACCGCAACCTAATCGAGTGACCGACTTTAGAACTGAAAGGTGGAACTCTTTGTCAATTAGAGGACCTGGTGAAATACTGTGAAAATCAACAACGATATTTAAGGCCTAAAGTTAAGTCGTCATTCCAAATATTCTCTTGATCCTTGCTCCTTAGACAATGAAGTCTTCTTGGATTTAGTTTATAAAACTAAGTAGTAAAAGGAACTAATAGATAACAAAGAATCCCGACTCAATTATGGGGGATTCATGTTTGTGTATTTCTTTCTTATTAATTACAAACGTTGAATCTATACTCGAGCGTTCAACTGGGCCCTGACAGGATAGGTGAGGAATCACTCTTGATCTTTTTTATTGAGGCCTACAACTTCTCCTGCATCTTACCAAAATTGTCAACCACTATCTTGAAGTATATTAGAATATTTTAAAATGGTTGATACCATATGTAAGTGAAAGTGAAAGTGATTGTATTGCATTAAGCAAATTTTCATGTAAGTGTATGTCAGGCTTAACCTTACTATACTCTAACAATATTTCTACAATAAATATATCATTGAGGATAAATCATACATTTATGTCTTTATTTGTTGTATCCATGGTGGATATATTAGGTGATTGCAGACAAACTACCCGAACTCCTAGATTTCTCCAAGGAACTTAGCAGTTTGGAACCTGCATCAAAGGTAACCAAAATCCGCAAACCTTTAATTATAACTTATGTTAGTGTACGTTTTTTTTTTATTAAGTGCATTAGTTATTTTCTTCCAGATACAATTAAAGTACTTGCACGAGGAAATGCAAACTTTTGCCAAAGGATTGGATGGAGTAATCCATGAGCGGAAAGCATGTAATAAAGAACATGCGCCTAAACGGTTTCGCAAGGTACACATGATTAGGGGACTTCCATAACCAAATAGGTGACCTAACGAAATGGGTATGGGTTATATGCGTCACTTATTCTGGTTTTGAATCTTTAACCCGAACCCAGATGTTTTCAATTGTGTGGTATATGGATTGAACATATAATGATATAAGTATTGCGTGACCCGAATAATTCATATAAATTAATCATTTTCTATTGCATTGGGCTTACAACTTTGACCCAAAATTTAGTATTAAAAAAGATAAAACTAGTAACATTAGATTTTCTATGTTTAAGATCATATATGCCTTAATGGCTTTTTTGAACTGTTTCAACGAGAACATAAGATATGACCTTATTATTATAGAAGCTGACTTTGTTCTGAGTTACAATTTAAGTTGTTGCCTCATGGCGACAACAATAAAAATTAAAATAAGTTCCCATCATAACATAAAGCATGTAAAAAAGATCTACATGTGCCAAAACGGTTTCGTAAGGTACACATGATTAGGGGTCTCTCATACTCAAACAACCCGACTCGATTTAAATGGGTATGGGTTATATGGGTCATCTTATTCGGGTTTTGTTTGGGTAATTTGGGTAACCAAAACCCATATTATTTTTATGGTGTGGTATATGGGTTGAACATATAAAAAGTTTTTTATGAGTTTGCGCTCTTGTTTCTATTGCATTGGGCTTACAACTATGGCCCAGGTTTAGTAATAATAAAAATAAAAACAAGTAATGTAAGAATTTTTACGATTAAGATTAATATCCATGATTACCATTTTTTAATTAACTCTTATTTTTATTTAGAATGAGATGCTTCAGTTACTTTTTTTTGTTTAGGTTATGGGTTAGGTTATCTTATCTTATATATGCTAAAAGACAATTAACTTAATAACTATTGATCAATCAAAACTCTCAATTATTTAAAATTAATTAAATCAGCACATGTCTAAATTAATTTACACTTTTTTGTTTTCCATCACCAATTTACACTTTAACCCAATTTAAAAATTATTAATATTTATTGTATAATGTCTATCTAATAACAAAATATATCTAAAAATTAGAGATTTAGATTAATACGAATTAATATTTATATCAATATTTTATTTTATATTATTTTTATTGTAAGACTTATCGACAATAGCTTATTAAAATATAAATAAAATATTAATAAATATTATTCTTATTGTAAGACTTATCTATCAAATATGAATAAAATGTTTATAGTTAAAATTTTTTTTTAAAACTTAGATATTATTTTCAAATGATTAAATATATATAAAAAATAAACAAAAGTTATTAATTAAAAACATAAAGTTAACATCATTATCAAGAATTGCTAATATAACATAAACAAAACTTAATTTGAATTTATAAGGATTTTTTGATAAATAAATTTAATATTCATCTCAATTATGTGATAAATAATCCGTGTATTTGACACGGGGCTAAATCTAGTATTTATGAAAAACACAATAACCGAATAATCCGACCAAATAACACCCCGCATATGATTTTATTTTTGTAGAAGTTGACTTTGTATTGGTGACAGAATCTCAAATAATCATGGAAGTTGTTGCCTCATGGTGACAACGATAATAAAGTACTCGTAATATAAATGAGTTTGCATGATAACATTATTCAATCATTTATACTGTATAGATATTCAAATTTGTTAATATTGTGGTTTTCTATTTTCAGAATCTGAAAAAGTTTCTTGCTTCTGCGGAAGGTGAAGTCAAGTCCCTACTATCACTGTACTCTGGGGTGGTATGTATCAGACGTTCTTGTAGACAAAGATGGTGGCATGATGAGCTGGTTGGGTAACCGGTTAAAATGGGTCCAGAACTTTTTGTCCATTATTATTATTATTATCTTTTAAGAAAACAATTTAGATGGTGTACACATTAATGACTTTCAACCCTTCAGAGTTCTGACCAAATTGCCAATGAATGCTGCCAATTCCAGGTTTGTTATAACATTGCATTTTTTTTGTATAGGTGAAAAGTGTGGAGGCCTTAATTATTTACTTTGGTGAAGATCCTGTTCGTTGCCAATATGAGCAAGGTAATTATAGAGAAAACGAAAAAGTTGATTATAATACAATTGCTGTCATTAGAACAAACTGATTCAGTCTATGTAGTTATAGCGGCCAGAATCAAGCGATATTTGAGGTATCGGTTCTCGCGGTGGGGTAACTGACGAAATATTTGAAATATTATAAGTCAAGGTTAAAATTATCAATCCATTAGTTTTAATACTTGCACAAATGAGTGTTTCTTTAAGTTTGGGCCAAAAAAAGAAAGAAAAAAAAACGCTATAACACCGCTATTTTAACAACTATTTGGACCACTATAGCACCGATATCGGTAAAATAGCGCCAATTATAGAGGGACAACTATTGTGACCGCTATTTAGCCTCAGGACTGCTATAACTGCTATAGCGCCGATATTTAATTTCTAGTATCTCTAAGCAGAGTTCCATATTTTGGTATTATTTTCAGTTATTTCAACGCTCAAAGAATTCGTGAAATTGTTTAATCAATCCCATGATGAAAACCTCAAGCAGATAGAGGAAGAAAAGAAGAAGGCACAGAAGGAGGCTGAACAAGAAAAGTTAAAACTACAAAATCAAATGAAAAACGAGTCAAAACTAGAAGAAAATACTAATGATTCAGCGATAAGAAATACTCATTGAAAGTGTTGAATAATATATTTTTGTCTTTCAATCCAAATGGTGGCGATCAAAAAGGGCATGTCAAGCTACCCAATGCATGTGCTTTAGCCAATTATTGGGATGCTCATGATACATATATGCCATATATGTAAATTGTATAATACCACAGTTTTTACTGCAACTCATAGTGCTCCAGTGTTATTCGACTGAAGGTATGTCATTTCCACCATTTTTAAATAAAAATTCCTCTTGAAAACTCAATATATTTAATGTCAATTGGTTTGAGTGTATTGATGAATTTGATGTGCTTTGCAGCAAAAACTAATGGGCACATGTACGTAATCCACTGTTGGTAGCCTGTAAATATATAGGAGTCTTGGTGTGGCAGCTAAAATGGTAAGATGGATCCCTCTTTCTATAGTGATAAATTGCTGATAGATGGGCTGGATAAAGAGACGCAACCTTTAGTCAATACTGTAATGTACATCCGTGGGTTCGCCTGTCAGAAATATGTGGCTTTGGTATATCTTATATTGTGTTTCAACTGATTCTTTAGGATCCATTCTATGTAGGTGTTTAGTAAGATAGCATCTTAGTTCACCAACTTATGTAGAAAGTAACTAAATTATATGTTAGAATATATATTTATTGTAAGAGAGCCTGAGGATTCTGATGACAAATGCATATATAGTATTCAAGATATAACGCACTGATACGGTTATATGGTTTTTTAGAGAGAAACTTTGACGTTGATCAGTACTTGAAATTTGAGGAGTGCTGTTGCTAAGATTTACGGATCTTGTAATTCGTGTTAAATTATGAATATAAGTATGGTATGTGGCATTCATCATGGAAGCCTGGAATACACACCTGAGCGATTGAGTTATGAGGTGGCATGACTCATTTGTGGACTCATTATAACCCCATTGGATTTACGCGATATTTGAATTTGGATTGATGGTATCTTCAAGTCATTTTGATGCTCAGGTCGGAGTAGTCGGAAATTGTCCACTATCAAAATTTTGTAGTAAAATGACGTAAGGCTTGTATCATTATCAAGTTATGGGTCAATTCTTATCTGATAAGTATAATGTTACAAATTTATAAGTCTAGGAAATAAACTTCGAATTAAAAGTTTCGTAATACCCGTCACCTAAAATAAATATTTGTGCAAATTTGAAGTAAAAACATTAACTAGATTGTAATGCTCAATATTAGCTAAACTAACTAACCCTTTAATTACACATAAGTATTTATAAAATCTTATTTAAAAGCATTATAAAGTTTTAAAATTAATAACTAGTTTAAATTAAAACAACATACATCCGTAAAAAACCTTATCCTTTAAATATTGTATATATAATCTCATTAAGCGAGAGGCTAATGAACAGTAGTTTTTTTGTTTTTTTCTGTAATTTTTTTTTTTTTTGAATATATATATATAATAAATGGTTTAAAGAACAAAACATGAACTAGATGGGCTTGTTTAGGATTCTACCCTTTATGCAGAGAGCGTGGGTTCAAGTCCCCCTATTAGCATCTTTTTGTTTTTTTCCCCCCTTATTTTCTGCTTTTTTGGATTTTACATTTTTAACCCCTCAAGATTTTACATACATAACCCTGACCTTTTACACTTGATTGAAATGATGTATTAATCTGGTTCACTTTGTTTGTTTTTTTTGATTAATATGTTCATATAAATATATATAATATATATAATATTATTAATTTGTATTCTTTATATTTTTTAACAAATATAACATTAGATTGGTCTTTTTTATGTTTTTTGTTCAACATGTTTTTATATATACATATGATAATATATTTTACGAGTATTATTGTTATTGTTTTATTTCATTATCAATATTTGTTTTCCTTTGTTTTTTTGTTTTTTCATTTTGTTGTACAAACATATATATTTTATATCTTATATTATTTTGTGTATTTGTTGTATTGCATTTATATACATAAATTTCATATGATAAATTTTATTTCATTTTTTTAACGGTATAACATTTTACTTCTACTCCTAAATTACACGAATGCTAGGATGAAACCCAAAACTCTCGAATAATGACAAGCTTATAATTAAACATATCTATGATAAAGTGGTTTTTGTTGTCATATTGTTCTTAATACATATAAATTTGCTATAGTGTTGCCTTTTAAATAGAAACATGATACCCGCGGCAACGCGCGGGTTAAGCATTTCTAGTTTAACTGAAAATGTAGGCTAGTCAATGATGGGTAGTCAAAGACCTGCCGATTTCAAGCAAAAAAAAAAACCACGTGGCACTTTACGGACTAATATAAACTTTCGAATTTATAATGTGTGTTTCTTCTTTACGTATACGAGATCGGAGATACCCCTGAGAAAACTCCATTAAAACACAACCTGAAATTTTATTTTCATATTTAACTTCACCATGACTATATAAAACATCTTCTATCATTATAAAAAGGTAACCTTTTTACACAAGTTTCCTGTTAAAGGGAACCTATATAGTTTTCGACTATTTAAATGACTCCATTTCTAAAAATTTCTCAATGAAGGGTATGTCGTTAGTTTTTGACAGGCGACCCCCGTTAAGTGCCACATCATCAGTTTTGCTGACGTGGCAGTTGACTTTGACTAACTCATTTCGTAACGTGACACTTAACGGGGGTCGTCGATTAAAAACTAACGACATACCCTTTATTGAGAAATTTTTAGAATTGGAGTCCTTTAAATAGACGAAACTAAATAGGTTCCCTTTAACAGAAAATTTGTGTAAAAAAGTTACCTTTTTATGGATTTTTCCCTAGTTATATTGATCATCTGAAATGTGTATAATACGGAGTAACCACTCTAGATTCAAAACATGCTTAGATCTAGTTTTGATAAACCCAAAAAATTTCTGCCCCTGATTATTTGTTGCTCAGGGCTGTCGCCCAGCCCGCCCATGGCCAGGGCCGGCCCTGTCTGCATGTAGGGGTTATTTGATCGAGCCGAGTTGACGCTTGTGAAAAGCATGCAGGTATAGGCTCAACTTAGCTTGACTCAACTCGTCATACTCATGTGTTATCAAACTTGATCTCGATATGAATTTGCTATTTTCCTATGAAAAAGTTGAAGTAGAGTAATTATATCAAGTATCACTAGTGAGTTGACAACAACACATTGACAAACAGAGATCGAAGTTTTCAAATGTGACAAGTTTCATGCTTGAAAATACTGTTTTCTATCTTGTACACATCGAGTTTAAATTTGCTGGATCAAACTTCTAAAAGCTGGGCCCTAAACCATTGTTGCTATGGTAAATGATAATGAAGTGATTAACTGTTTTTTGTTTGCAAGATCCATAGCTCTGTTTCATCACCATGCCAAACAATTTTTATTGTCTTTAAGTGAAATGAATTCTGAAGTGTTGATTTTTTTACTTAAAAGTGATAAAAGAATGGATCGTAACATTGCACCATTTAGAAATGGATTTCCAGAACGCTTTCGCTAGTTGACGCTTCTGTTTCTTGCTCCTCGGTGCATATTGGCCACCTTGTATGCAACGCAGAATCCTTAGGGTCGAGGTCGAATCTTGTTGGAAAACGTTTGGTAAAAATTCTCTAATTAGAATTATTTGGAAGTACCTTCTACAAATTCAAAATATACTTCTTCGAAACCGTTTTATTGTATGAATAAGACGTGATATTAGACAGACCATTAATAATTTGAAGTAATTTAAAAGACATGTAGAAGCATACGAAACTGTCAAATACAATATACAAGTGAGACCTGCACTGTGCGCAAGCTGTGCGGAAAACCTACCAATCGTATTGGATAATGGATCTCTACCGATATCAAATCCAATCCAATTTTAATACAATATGAATTATATGTGTTTAGAAATCCAATAAATTGCTCTATGTTATGAATGTATAGATTTTGGATCAACGATATGCACGAATAATGATAAGAAGATGAAGAATAGAGAGAAGCAAATATGTGATAATTGTATATCTCAATATCTACCAATATAATAAAACAAGATTGCGTATTTTTTTTATCGATACTTGCCGCATTCCTTGCACGACATGTGTCACTTTTGGTGTAATTAATAAAAGATTCCTAATTCATAATTAACTAATTGTAATCAAATACTAATCTTTCTTTAGATTTAATATAAAAAAAATTTTTGATCGACACTTGGCGCATTCACTACACGACATGTGTCACTTTGGTGTAATTAAAAAAAGATTCATAATTCATAATTACCTAATTGTAATCAAATACTCATCTTTAGATTTAATATATATATCTCATTATATATTTTATTATTATTATACTAAGTTTTCATATATATGATTTATAAAGAAAAACTAATAATGTTAACAACTTATATATATCAATACGGAACACAAATATCTTAAAAGATAAGATATGTGAACAAATATATATTATACTATTCATGTGATTTCATATAATATGTGAAAGGATTTATATCCAAAGTTCGGTATCTAATAGCTACATATTCTTTATTTTTTATATAAATATAATTGTATCATCATATATTATATAATCCGTACATCGTACGGGCATTAAGACTAGTTGTGTTATATAAACAATAGGGTTTTACCCTTATATAATGTTCACAAAGCTTAGGGAATAAGCTAGGGGTAAAATGGTCATTACATATATATTTGTATATATAACACTCCCCCTCAAATATATATCACTACACATTATACACTAGTCGTTATGTTGCCTCATTAAAAACCTTACAAGAAAACCCAGTGGATAAAACTTAGTTAAGGCAAAAAGAGTGCAACGTATATAATGCTCCCCCTGAATTCACAACTTCTTTCAATCTCGAAGCCCAATCTTGTGTGACAACTGTGGGTTTTTTATTAAGTATACAACTCTTTGTATCAGAAATGGATATTCATAATTTGAAAGGACTTCAAATTAGTTTATTCAAAACTTAAGGTTTAAAGTGTAAATAATTAAAATTCAATTTAATTAATCCTAGTCGAACTCAACTTCCTTGAAAAGGGTTGCCAAATTCGAAACCCTAATTATTGAGTAGGTCGAATTCGACTTCCCTTGTGAAGGGGAGGTCGAATTCCAAACCCTAATTGTTTCACAAAACGTTTAATTAAAACCTTTTAATAAAACATGAACATCCTAATTAATTACGATTAATTAATTAAGCAAATAAATTAATCTAGTTTAATTTATTTATGCAATAATTAATTAACATAACTAATTATATATGCGGAATAAGTTAATAAAACAATTAACTAATTAATTCATTAAAACGATATATCATGCATGTAATATAACCAACTAATAAATAAATAAATAGACAAAGAAAGAAAGCTAACCTATTTGTAGAAATCCGAAGACGAAAACTCCGCCACGTACTAAAGCCCAAAGTAGAACTCCTCTCTAGTCTCGTACACACGAACGGATCTTCGGCACTTACCTAAGTAGGTAAGTGCTAGCTATAACTTCAACGTTATAACAAAATACCCACCGAATATAAAAATAACTAGAAAAGCTAGCTCAAAATTCTCCTCCAAAGAGGGGAGAATTTCGACCCATGCTTCACAAGAAAGAAGAGAGGATTGATTGGAAAAAGGGTTTTTGGCCTCTATTTATAAGAATAGAAAACCCTTAGGTTTCCTTCTTTCAATCAATGTGGGACAAGAGAATGTTTCCAAAAATTTCTCTTTCCTTTTCTCCTTTTGTGTGTGGCCGACCTAATGGGACCCCATAGGTCGACGCATGGTGCTTGATGTCTGATCCCGTTTTCGACCCGACACGCGTTTCCGACCCGCTCGTCATTTCCAAAAACTATTTTTAGAAACTTCTAATTATTATTTTTTTCTAAGTGACGCTCATATAACTCGACATATTGCTCGATCAATCGAAAAGAAATGAAACAATCCAAATACAACTACTTAGAACACATTCAAGTAATGTACTCGGGGCATGCCATGTTTGGAAAAACACGCGTTTGGAAAAACACGCGTTTGGAAAAACACGCGTTTGGAAAAACACGCGTTTGGAAAAACACGCGTTTGGAAAAACACGCGTTTGGAAAAACACGCGTTTGGAAAAACACGCGTTTGGAAAAACACGCGTTTGGAAAAACACGCGTTTGGAAAAACACGCGTTTGGAAAAACACGCGTTTGGAAAAACACGCGTTTGGAAAAACACGCGTTTGGAAAAACACGCGTTTGGAAAAACACGCGTTTGGAAAAACACGCGTTTGGAAAAACACGCGTTTGGAAAAACACGCGTTTGGAAAAACACGCGTTTGGAAAAACACGCGTTTGGAAAAACACGCGTTTGGAAAAACACGCGTTTGGAAAAACACGCGTTTGGAAAAACACGCGTTTGGAAAAACACGCGTTTGGAAAAACACGCGTTTGGAAAAACACGCGTTTGGAAAAACACGCGTTTGGAAAAACACGCGTTTGGAAAAACACGCGTTTGGAAAAACACGCGTTTGGAAAAACACGCGTTTGGAAAAACACGCGTTTGGAAAAACACGCGTTTGGAAAAACACGCGTTTGGAAAAACACGCGTTTGGAAAAACACGCGTTTGGAAAAACACGCGTTTGGAAAAACACGCGTTTGGAAAAACACGCGTTTGGAAAAACACGCGTTTGGAAAAACACGCGTTTGGAAAAACACGCGTTTGGAAAAACACGCGTTTGGAAAAACACGCGTTTGGAAAAACACGCGTTTGGAAAAACACGCGTTTGGAAAAACACGCGTTTGGAAAAACACGCGTTTGGAAAAACACGCGTTTGGAAAAACACGCGTTTGGAAAAACACGCGTTTGGAAAAACACGCGTTTGGAAAAACACGCGTTTGGAAAAACACGCGTTTGGAAAAACACGCGTTTGGAAAAACACGCGTTTGGAAAAACACGCGTTTGGAAAAACACGCGTTTGGAAAAACACGCGTTTGGAAAAACACGCGTTTGGAAAAACACGCGTTTGGAAAAACACGCGTTTGGAAAAACACGCGTTTGGAAAAACACGCGTTTGGAAAAACACGCGTTTGGAAAAACACGCGTTTGGAAAAACACGCGTTTGGAAAAACACGCGTTTGGAAAAACACGCGTTTGGAAAAACACGCGTTTGGAAAAACACGCGTTTGGAAAAACACGCGTTTGGAAAAACACGCGTTTGGAAAAACACGCGTTTGGAAAAACACGCGTTTGGAAAAACACGCGTTTGGAAAAACACGCGTTTGGAAAAACACGCGTTTGGAAAAACACGCGTTTGGAAAAACACGCGTTTGGAAAAACACGCGTTTGGAAAAACACGCGTTTGGAAAAACACGCGTTTGGAAAAACACGCGTTTGGAAAAACACGCGTTTGGAAAAACACGCGTTTGGAAAAACACGCGTTTGGAAAAACACGCGTTTGGAAAAACACGCGTTTGGAAAAACACGCGTTTGGAAAAACACGCGTTTGGAAAAACACGCGTTTGGAAAAACACGCGTTTGGAAAAACACGCGTTTGGAAAAACACGCGTTTGGAAAAACACGCGTTTGGAAAAACACGCGTTTGGAAAAACACGCGTTTGGAAAAACACGCGTTTGGAAAAACACGCGTTTGGAAAAACACGCGTTTGGAAAAACACGCGTTTGGAAAAACACGCGTTTGGAAAAACACGCGTTTGGAAAAACACGCGTTTGGAAAAACACGCGTTTGGAAAAACACGCGTTTGGAAAAACACGCGTTTGGAAAAACACGCGTTTGGAAAAACACGCGTTTGGAAAAACACGCGTTTGGAAAAACACGCGTTTGGAAAAACACGCGTTTGGAAAAACACGCGTTTGGAAAAACACGCGTTTGGAAAAACACGCGTTTGGAAAAACACGCGTTTGGAAAAACACGCGTTTGGAAAAACACGCGTTTGGAAAAACACGCGTTTGGAAAAACACGCGTTTGGGAAAACACGCGTTTGGAAAAACACGCGTTTGGAAAAACACGCGTTTGGAAAAACACGCGTTTGGAAAAACACGCGTTTGGAAAAACACGCGTTTGGAAAAACACGCGTTTGGAAAAACACGCGTTTGGAAAAACACGCGTTTGGAAAAACACGCGTTTGGAAAAACACGCGTTTGGAAAAACACGCGTTTGGAAAAACACGCGTTTGGAAAAACACGCGTTTGGAAAAACACGCGTTTGGAAAAACACGCGTTTGGAAAAACACGCGTTTGGAAAAACACGCGTTTGGAAAAACACGCGTTTGGAAAAACACGCGTTTGGAAAAACACGCGTTTGGAAAAACACGCGTTTGGAAAAACACGCGTTTGGAAAAACACGCGTTTGGAAAAACACGCGTTTGGAAAAACACGCGTTTGGAAAAACACGCGTTTGGAAAAACACGCGTTTGGAAAAACACGCGTTTGGAAAAACACGCGTTTGGAAAAACACGCGTTTGGAAAAACACGCGTTTGGAAAAACACGCGTTTGGAAAAACACGCGTTTGGAAAAACACGCGTTTGGAAAAACACGCGTTTGGAAAAACACGCGTTTGGAAAAACACGCGTTTGGAAAAACACGCGTTTGGAAAAACACGCGTTTGGAAAAACACGCGTTTGGAAAAACACGCGTTTGGAAAACACGCGTTTGGAAAAACACGCGTTTGGAAAAACACGCGTTTGGAAAAACACGCGTTTGGAAAAACACGCGTTTGGAAAAACACGCGTTTGGGAAAACACGCATTTACAAATCCTAATTTCACGTGTTTACTTTTGATCACACGCGTTTAGCATAGACTCGCGCGTTTGAAGATTGGTCCACGTGTTTGACCAAGGCCCACGCGTTTGGTTTAAAACTGTGTTACTAGCACGCGTTTGAGTTTGGAGCTTAGCACGCGTTTAGGTTCTTAAACTCGTGGCACTGTTCACGAGTTTACTGAAAAAAAAAAAAACGTGTTTGAGTTGTAGAAATGGAATCGAGGTTCAAGTATGTTTCAGTGTGGAAGGATCACAGCAGAAGACAACGATACATTGAAGCATAGAAGACAGGGTTGTAGAAAAGCAAAAAAAAAAAAAAAAAAAAAAAAAAAAAAAAAGTATTTTGGCGGGAAAAATAATTTTTGTCCATGGTCTTAAAATGGCATGATTCATGGAGATTTGAAGTTTGGTAGCGTTCGAAAAATTTTCGGTCCGTTTTTGTGCGATTTCGGCACGTTTTGGATGAAAATTTTCGGCAATTATCAAATTTTTCCCACGGTCTTAGAAATAAAAATTTACGTGAATACCAATGTTTCACGTAAATGTGTTTTCCTCGGAAATTTGGAGGGAAAACGAATATACCCTGTTTGGCGAAGAGCTGCTGCTGTAATGAGCTCTAGGCCATTTTGAAGAACCTCTATGAATAGGAGATCCTGTAACCTAAGCTTATACTACCTTTCCAAGTTTTGCAGAGAAAAGGGGGGGAGATACTTTTATCAACCAGATTTCTGAGCTGAACTGGTAATTGGTATATCACAGAAGGGCTAGATTTCAGAATTTTACAGAGAAAAGGGGGAGATAAAAAATTTCAGATTTCTGAGTAAAATTCTGTGCTACTTGAGAGACAAACCAAGATCTATGTTTAGATGATGGTGTGCTTAATGTGAAATATGCTCAAGTATCAAATAGATAGCAGTTGTGGAAACTTTGTCGAAATATTAGAGCAACGAAGTTGGTCATCCGTTGTTAAGTAATTGAAGATTGAACCTATTTATATTCCAAGAATAGAGATGATTATCAGGCGATCATTTATTGTGATTGCGAGATTAAGATCTTTATATTTGGCGGTGTATACAACTGAAGGGGAGATCTGATAGGAAAGACTTCGGGTGGTTGGTGGAATTGTGAAGGTACAAGACAAAGTCAGATGCTGCTAGTTGAGACAGGATTTATGGTACTGCAGTTTGTGATTCAAGCTACAGAGTTTCTTATTTTTGTGAGAGCTGATTGATTTGATGCTGATTGTTGGAAATTCAACTTCTCTATTATATGCCGGTTAAGCAAGTCGAGGAATGTCTCGAGCAAAGTTCCAAGCAGGAAGAAGATTGCATATGTTTAATTCGGAGATGGTTACTGTTGAGGGGGAGAACTACAATGAGAAGTGTTAGGTTAGTTGGTTGTCACAGAGATACAGAGATTTTGGAGTTTGAAGATCAGAGTGTTGTGTCAGAAAATCGAGTCTCAACAAAAGAAGACCCGGTATCATTAGTTAAGGGGGAGTTTGCTTTTGCAGGTTTTCGATTGCTAATGATTATCGGTGAATGAATTGAGTGCATCGGTCAAGGGGGAGACTGTAAGTGCACGTTCTGGTGCACATTGTGTGTCCGATGCATCTCAATTAAAGGGCTGTTACTTTACAGAGATTATCCAGACAACTGGACAAACTCGTGTGAACAGTACCACGAGTTTGGACAAACTCGTGTGAACAGTACCACGAGTTTGGACAAACTCGTGTGAACAGTAACACGAGTTTGACTAAACACGTGTTACTGTAGCACGTGTTTGGAAGCCCACGAGTTTTGAAGCCCAGCCCGTTTTGTAGCCTATAAATAGAGATCTTAGGTTTCGGTTTTAGGTTGATGATTTTAGTTGCAACAGATTTCATTCACTAGGTTCTCGAGGTAGAGATCTATACCTCGAGATGCCGCCCATATTATTCGATTATCAAGAGTCGTCTCGTTGATTGTAATCCGTAATCATCGTAGATGTATTGTAAACGGATTTATTCATTGTAATCATTCGACTAATGATAAAGGAATTAGATTTATATCTCCTGTTCTTATTGATTTCGTGTTTTCATATTTATGTGTTTCATTCAATTACCTCAATAACGATTATGTTTGAATTCCGCACTTACATAGTCGTTGGAATCGCGAATCGATCGATTCACAGGAACTTTCACCATGCACTTAATCAGTTCCTTTCATCGAGTGGCCGCGTATATCTTTCCAACTCTTTGGCGAACAAATCCTTTATTGACAACATACGTCCCTTCCATATTTCACCTCACACCCAAAACAGCCCATACTACTGTCGGTAAAGATGCAGGTTTGATACTGAATCAAAGCATGAGACTACGTACTCCGGGACACGCCTATGTGTCTCAAGTCGAAGGACAACTAGACACTACCACTTCTCAAGATTCATGTATGTCAACATGATCCACATGATTACTTGAGGAATGAGTCTTATCCCAATATTCAACTCTCTCTCTTGAATAGTTGTGAAATGATTGTACCTCTATACACATTATTTACGCAACGCAAATAATATATCATCTCTCACAATTACCTTTATTCATTATTACTCCCGTAATCAATGAGCGGTAATGGGCAACGTTTTAGAATCATTTACATGACTCATGGATTGGTTTTAAGCATGCAAATATAGAACTCGGAGCTTATGATTGAGAATGCTATTATTCTCTTCAACACTTCCGATAGGTTCCAATATTCCAATACTAAAATTTTATCAAAACGTGATTAATCAGCAAATCTAACCCCAACCTCTTAGTCAATTCACATTAACCAAGAATATGCCTTTCTTCTACTTCATTGGAAGAAAGTGCTAATGGGGATACTCCTTCTGTGTTAAATCAAACTGATCAGGATGTAAAGAATTTGGAAAATAGTGTGGGAAAGAAGGAGCATGGGAAGATGGGATTGCTTGTTCCGTTATTAATGGTGAAGAACAGATTGTGAATAAGCAACATAATTCTATGTCATATGCATCTGCTGTGAATAATACCCCTAAAAGTCGAAAAGTTAACTTCAGGGATTTATCTAATGTGAATTATGTGGCTGGTGCGGACGTGGTTATTCCTTGTGTTTTGGTGGATGAGGTAAACAGTAGGTTCAACAACACTCTATATGGATTCTTTCTAGGCAATCGACTTGCATTTCCTATTGTGGAGAATTATGTTAAGAATACTTGGGGAAAATTTGGTCTTTGTAAAGTGATGATGAACACCTCGGGGTATTTTTTTCTTCAAGTTTGATACAAAGGCTGGTATGGATCAAGTTTTAGAGCGTGGTCCATGGATTATAAGGTCTGTTCCTATTATTTTAAACGTATGGTCTCCAAATTTGATGTTAGCTAAAAAAAGATTACTAAGGTGTCGGTTTGGGTTAAGATGCATGAAGTGCCTTTGGTTGCGTTTACTGAAGATGGGCTTAGTATGTTAGCAACTAAGATTGGAAAGCCGATTATGTTAGATTCTTATACTAGTAATATGTGTGTTGACTCATGGGGTAGCCATAGTTATGCTCGAGCTTTGATAGAGGTGGATGCTTCTAATGAGTTGCGTAAAGAAGTAGTTGTAGCCACTCCAAGCTTAGTTGAGGATGGATATTCAACGAAATCGGTTAGGATAGAATATGAATGGACACCGCCGAGGTGTAGTGAGTGCAAAGTGTTTGGTCACTTGGATGATGTATGTCCTAAACTTACTTTTGAAGTTAAAGGGAAGCAACAAGAGGTGGAAAAGGATGATGGCTTCACTTTGGTGAGCAGGAAGAAAGGCAAATCGAAACAAGTGCAAAATGCAAGGCAGGTTGAGGGTATTCGGTTATCTAAATCGAAGCCTCAATTTATTTATAGAGTGAAACAAAAGGTTGATCAAAATAAACCACCTGATGGAGGGCCTGCTCCTGCGTCATCTTCCAAAGTGAGTTAAGAGATTCCTTTAAAGAATCTGTATTCTTTGCTTAATGACTATGGTACTCATGATGAACCTTTATTTCAAAAAGTGGATACTGCTACTAATTCTGTCTATAATTTGAATAAAAATAAAGGGTTTGAGGATGATAGTGATGATGATGAGGTTGAAGTTGTGCATGACGAAACATCTAACTTTATGGTAAATAATTCTGAGGGGGCAAGCACTCCCGGTGTGGATGTTTCTCATGTATAGTATTGCATCATGGAACATTAGCGGTATGAACCAAACCCCTAAACAACAAGAGGTTCGTCAGATTATTGTTGATAATAATTTGTGTGTTTGTGCTATTTTGGAATCCCACGTAATGCTTTCAAAATTAGATTCTATTTGTTCTACTATCTGTCCAAATTGGAGATGGGCTTCGAATGGTGCTGTGTGTTCTAAGGGAGTTCGAATCATTCTTGGATGGAATCCTGACATCGGGGATCTTATGGTTTTGTCACAATTTGATCAAGTAATGCACTCTCAAATTTTGGTCAAAAATGATAATAAGATGGTTATGTGTTCATTTGTATATGCACATAACAAGTATTTGGATAGGCGTATTCTATGGCGTGATCTTTCATTGCATAAATTGTTTGTTTCTAATAAACCTTGGTGCATTTTGCGTGATTTTAACGCGGCTTTGAATGTTGAGGATAAAGCTACTGGTTCGTCCTATCTTAATATTGCTATGCGTGAGTTCAAGGAGTGTATTGATTCTATTGAAATGTCTGATGTTAATAAGTCAGGCCTCCGTTTTACTTGGACTCAAAAACCGCATGGTCTTGATGGAATCTTAAAAAAGATTGATAGGGTTATGGCGAATGAGGAGTTTTCGGATACTTTCATTGGAGCTAATGCTATTTTTCAACCATATCGTACTTCAGATCATTCCCCGACTATTTTAAGGATTCCTATGATGGTTACTTCAAAGCGTAAGCCTTTTAAGTTTACTAACTTGCTAGTGCATCATGCAAATTTTATGTCTATTGTGGAGCAGGCTTGGAAGGAGAATGTGAGTGGGGTATCTATGTACCTTGTCACTAAGAAGCTTAAAAGTTTAAAGAAACCATTCAGGAAGTTGTTGTTTGATAGAGGGAACATCCATACTAAGGTGATTAATTTGCGGGTGGAATTGGATACGGTTCAGAAAGCTTTGGACTGTGACCCAAATAATGTTGATCTTCGAGAAGAAGCAGTTGTCTATTTGAATGCTTACAAAGATGCTGTTATAGATGAGGAACGATTTTTAAAACAGAAAGCTAAAATTAACTGGCTAAGAGTTGGTGATTCTAGCTCGGCGTTCTTTCATAAAGTAGTCAAAAGTCGTGCTTCTAGGGGACGTATTGACTCCATTCAGGATGTTCATGGGTCTCGTTTTGATGGTAATGATGTGCCTAAAGTGTTTGTTGATCATTACATGCAGTTTATGGCTAAAGCTGAGTATTCCCAACCTCTCGTTATTGATGGACTTTTCTCCAAGAAGTTGTCTCCTGCTCAAGGAATAAATTTAATTCGTGATGTATCTGATGAGGAGGTGAAGACAACAATTTTTGCAATGGGGGATGACAAAGCACCTGGTGCGGATGGTTTTTCTGTGGCGTTCTTTAAGGCAACTTGGTCTATTGTGGGAAGTGATGTGATTAAGGCTGTCAAAAACTTCTTTCCGACCGGTAAGCTTCTTAAGGAAGTTAATCATACTATTATCTCACTTTTACCAAAGGTTAGTACGCCTGTCAGAGTTAATGATTTCAAGCCTATATCTCTTTGCAATGTGTTATTTAAGTGCATTACTAAGATTATTGCAAATCGTTTAAAGGAGTATTTGGCTGATTTGGTTACGATTAATCAATCCGCCTTTGTTCCGGGTAGGAGAATAATTGATAATATTTTACTTACTCAAGAGTTGATGCATAACTACAATTTAGATAGAGGTCCACCTCAGTGTGCGTTCAAAGTGGATATTCAAAAGGCTTATGATACAGTAGATTGGGGTTTTTTGAAAGTTGTTTTGATCGGTTTTGGTTTTCTGGATAGAATGATTACTTGGATCATGGAATGCGTTTCATCAACTTCTTTTTCTGTGTGTATTAATGGGGCACTTCACGGTTTCTTTAAAGGAAAAAGAGGCCTTCGCCAAGGTGATCCGTTATCTCCATATCTGTTTACACTTGTTATGGAAGTTTTATCTCTAATTTTGCAGCGTAAAATTCGTGCAGCGGAGGAGTTTCGATATCATCAATTCTGTGATGATTTGAAAATTACTAATCTTTGCTTCGCAGATGATTTGTTTATTTTTTTGCGTGGTGACCCGAATTCTGCTATAGTGGTTTGGGAATCTTTGGAAGAATTCAAACTTGTCTCTGGTTTAGCACCAAGTCTTCCAAAGAGTACTACGTATTTTTGTAATGTGTTAAATCATGTTAAGCTTGATATTTTGAATATTTTACCTTTTGAGGAGGGTAGATTCCCTGTGAAGTATTTGGGGGTGCCTTTAGTCTCTACTAGGTTGGTTTATAGGGATTGTAAGGAACTTATTGATAGAATTCATAATAGGATCAATAATTGGAAAAATAAGTTTCTTTCTTTTGCGGAGCGTCTGCAGCTTGTGCTGTAATATCCGTGAATTTTGACCCGTTGACTTTATGTGTAATTTGACTAACAATTTATGTTAATGTAATATTCGGGTCGTTTTAGTGACTAAATGGTTATGTGGAAGTTATTTGGGTCGTTTTATGAATTAAATGACAATGTGTTATATTCGGGTCGTTTTAGTGACTAAATGGTTATGTGGAAGTTATTTGGGTCGTTTTATGAATTAAATGACAATGTGTTATATTCGGGTCGTTTTAGTGACTAAATGGTTATGTGGAAGTTATTTGGGTCGTTTTATGAATTAAATGACAATGTGTTATATTCGGGTCGGTATTATGTTTTGATCGGCGTTTAATCGTGTAACGATTGTAATTTGACTTGAGAAGAGAAACGGGTCGGCCCGTGGGTAGTCCACGACCCATCAGCCCTTGACCCATTTCTCCCCCCTTATCCTTTCCTCCTCCTTTCATTTCTATTCTATCTATCTCTTCTCTTTTCTATCTTTCTATCTCATTTTCTCTCAAGTAAAAGAATAAGCAAGGAAACCATTTCATTTCTTCACCTCATCTACATCAACTTGGTGATTTGGAACTGATGTAACATTAGGGTCATCGTCGTTTGTACCTTCTCATCGTCTATTCGAAGAATCAAAAGTCCAAGTTCTAGCATTTTTACCCATTTTGCCACTAATCGGGTTCTAGCTCGGGAAAGAAGTTTTGGTAAGTCTAATTCATCCCATTTACTTCTATTTATGTTAGTTTATGCATTTCTAGTCATCTTGAACGTTTACAAGTCCTAAATCGGCTTAAATCTTGTTTTGGGTCAAATTAGGGTTAATTAGGGTTTGAATGATTTGGATGTGATTATGATGTTATGAATCGAAACTAAGATATGGGTTATGTTTATTTATGTTGAAATATGTTTGTTTAAGCTTCAAAATGAGTCTTGAAACATCACTAGTCGATTTGGTGATCAAAAATTGAGTTTGGGTTGAGTTTGGTTCGTGTTTGGCTTGTTTGGAACTGATCTGGGCATTTCTGAGCATTTGGTGCGTCGCACCTCCTCTTTGGTGCTCCGCACCTGGCTTGGTGCGCCGCACCTCCTCAATGGTGCTCCGCACCTTTCCTCCAGAACAGCAAAACCTGATTTATTTTGAAAGATCGTAACTTTTGATCCGTAAGTCCAATTGAGTCATATGACCTATAGTTGGAATCGTGAGAGAGTCTACTTTCTCATGGTAAAGTCCTTTTGATCTGAATCCTTTTCCATTTCTAAAAATGTCGGGTCAAAGTGTTATAGTTCATGCTCGGGAGAGTCATTAAGGCGTTGTGGGATTTTGGCGCGACTCAAACTTACTTAACCAACTTGTGTAGGGTTATAGAGTTGATTTTGATGACACCATGATATATATTGATAGGTTGTGGGCACGTGGCGGTCGTTGGACATTTATAGCTCAATATTAACTTGTCGTTTGCTTGGAAATCAAGGTGAGTTCCGTAGTTCCCTACTCGCTTGAGATTCGGGCTGAAAAGTGTAAACTTATGTGATTACTTGTTTATTTGTGTTTGTAAATGATTGTTGGTGTTGTTCGATTTTACTCACGTACAAAATGTCTAGTTGGTGACATTGGATGAATGATGGATAGTTTTGCTTTAGTGTTTGATGGGTTTGTATGAGATTGTGATATTGTTAAATAAATTAGGATAGTAGTGTATACATAGAGGTTGGTTTTACTTTCAAAAGGTTTTAGATGTGGTGGGAAGGCTGCGGGTGACCCTATACATAAGCATCTAGAACTCGATGAAGTAAAATCCTCCGAAGTGTATGTACGCGTTGTTTAGAGTAAATGATGGACTTTGGGATTACATTTGAGATAGACATGAATGCCTTGATATACTTGACTTGTGTGATACGCACTTATTCATACTTTTAACGTTGTATTGATGAATTTATGAATTATTGGTCGTCGATTGAATGCTTGACTGAATGGTTAAATGATGAGTTGTTGGACACGTCTGATTGATTTTCGTAAAGAGTTGTGATATGTTTATATTATTATTATTATTACTACATAGGATAGACCTGCATACATGGAAGTCGGTTGTGCTTTCAAAGAATTCTAGATGTGGTGGGAAGGCTGCGGGTGACCCTATATATAAGCATCTAGGATTCGAAGAAAGTAGAATCCTCCTAAGTGTATGTACGTATAGTTTATTTTAGTTTGGTGTTTGATGATTGACGGACTTGTGATGTATGGATGTTGTTTGATGCATAAGTATCGTATACATCCCACTGAAGAGGATGTGAGCTTATGTTGTGTATCTATCCCACTGAAGAGGATATGTTGTATATGAATCCCACTGAAGAGGATATGTTGTATATGAATCCCACTGAAGAGGATATGTTGTATATCAATCCCACTGAAGAGGATATGTTGTATATGAATCCCACTGAAGAGGATATGTTGTATATCAATCCCACTGAAGAGGATATGATACCTGTTTTGAGTTGATGTTATGTACGTTACTTGAGTATAATGTTAATTCGCGTTTTACTTGTTTTGTGTACCTTGTTGTGGATATTGTTGTGTTGTTCATAGAGGCTCACTGTAAGTCATGTTTTGCCTCTACTCGTATATTATGATGATTGGCAATGGTTTCTAATGGACCATTACTACGAACTCACCAACCTTGTGTTGACTATGCTTAGTACACTTTTCAGGTAACCAGGTTATCCAGGACGTGGAGTTTGATTTGTTTGCTTGCTGTCAAACCCGGACTGGACTTATATGGATCAAGGATCCATTTACCTTCTGTTGCATTATACTTAGGATTGATAGCTTTCTTTTGATGTTGTTTTGTAACTTTGACGATTACTTGTTTCTGCTATATTTTTGATACTTGTTTATCGTTCGGTAAGGATTCACTGAATCCTTTATTTGCATTTAGTCATGTTCTACATTAATTCCACCTTGTGCTATATGATTTCCGTAATATTTCGAGCCCTGGGCTTGGGGTGTTACAGAATGGTGGCCCATGCGTGGTCGTAGAGAATTAGGCGGTTTGACCTAGACTACGGCTTAAGTTAAAACTCTTCATATAGCATGCATGGTTAGGAATTTGTGTGCAATGTGAATTATGTGAACCCTAGAAAGTGTATATTGTGAGTTCGTAGTTAAGACCACTTATGTGATGGCTTGAATTCAACGTGATGAATGTGAAATGGGTACAATGTGGTTAAGGTGTGCATTGATTAAATTTGATTGTCATTGATACGGATTGTTGTTACTGATTGATGTTAGTTGGATGCTTAGAGCAAAATGAAGTTATGGTATTAACTTAGTATAATATTGTGGCAACACTAAAAGAACCCGATCAACTCTTTTATGGTCGCCCAACATTATAAAAAGTTAATGACATCATGGATTGCGCATGTATGGCTTAGAGTATAATAAGGAACCGATATGCTTAATGGAAGTTGATTGGGTGGAGGGTTAGCCGTTGGTACACCCTGTATACATACCCGGTCAATAACTAGAAAGCATATCGAATTCGGATTATACCTTGAATCATTCGTGTTAGTTGCTTGGCTTAGTGTATAATAGGGAACCGATATGCTTAATGGAAGTTGATTGGGTGGAGGGTTAGCCGTTGGTACACCCTGTATACATACCTGGTCAATAACTAGAGAGCATATCGAATTCAGATTATACTTAGCCCAATTGTGTTAATTGTTTGATTTTATGATGTATTGAGCATGATTACTTGAGTAAATAATGAACAATTGTAATGAAGTTGACATGATAATATGCTAAGTAACAATCTCATAGGATTCTAGCACTTTTGCCTTAGCTTAATGATATGAAATGAGTGTGTGGTATCGGTAAGAGAGCATTGACCACTTGTGTGACTAACATGTGAGTATTTGAGACTAACTCTAGGATCAACGTGTCACTTGTTTTATAGAAATGGTGAGACCAAGGAGAACCGGAATGAACTATAGGGCTGAATCGGAAGAATCTCAACAGGAAGCTCAACCGGAGGTACAAGGAGGTAGGGGCCGTGGTAGGGGCCGTGGTAGAGGTCGTGGTAGGGGCCAAGGAAGGGGTCGTGGTGAAGTTCCTGAGCCAAACTTGGCTGAGTTAATCGCTCAAACGGTTGTCGGTATCATGCCAACCATTATTGCTCAAGTCACGGCAAATCTTGGGCAGAACAATGTGGCTCAAAACAATGAAGCCCCAGAAAATATGAATGATGAAAATGCTCAACCTCAGGACATAGAAAACGAAGAAGAGGAACCCGTGAGAGTTGATAACCGTATACCCATGTATAATCAACATGGAGAGTACCGTCAGGGGTGTATATTTAAAGACTTCAAAAGCTGTGGGGCGCCGGAGTTTAATGGAAGAGGCGGTCCCACAGAGTGTATAAGGTGGTTTGAGGAGATCGAGGCAGTGATTGAAAGAAGTCATTGCACATATGACGACCGGATTTCTTATGCATCCGGCATGTTTAAAAATGACGCCTTAAGTTGGTGGAACCAAGAGATAACTTTGGGGCGAACTTATAACTTGGAATGGATCGATTTCAAGAACAAAGTGAAGGAAAAGTTTTGTCCTCCCTATGAACTACAAAACTTGACCATTGAGTTTGCTAATCTCAATATGGAGGGAGCCGATTACAAGAGTTATGTTAGACGATTTCAAGAGTTGTCTACCCTCATTCCTCACTTGGTGGATTCTGAGGCTCGGGCCATCGAGAAGTTTGTATTGGGCTTGAATCCTCAAGTCCGATCCTATGTGAATTCTAACATGCCTACTTCTTTAGCCGATGCTGTCAACCGGGCCGGTAGTGTGACTGAAGACTTGTTGAGGAGCGGTGTTTTGAGTAACTCCTCAACAAACAAGAGAAAGGAAGTGGGCGAATCAAGTGGGGTGAAGAAAGTGGGAGGTTTGATCCCAAAGATGCTAATAGGGGTAGAGTGATGGCGGCGGTGGGACCGGTGAAGAAAGCTTATGTAGGACCTCATCCGTTATGTGAGAGATGCAACAATCACCACCCCACCAACGTTCAATGCAGGGCGTGTTTTAATTGCAACCAAGTTGGGCACATGTCCAAGAATTGTAGAGCACCGAAAGTGGCGCCATTGAATGTAGTACCCCTTCAAACTATTCATCCTCAAGGCAACTTTCCATGGGTTACGTGCTTTAAATGTGGAAGCCCTGATCACTACCGAAATAATTGTCCGCAATGGATTGGACAACAAGTTGAATTGGCGGTCCATCCGAATCAACTACAAATTACCGGACCGAACCAAAACCGTGGCCAGCAAGGCCATCAAGTTCATCCTCGTGGCCGAGCTTTTGCGGGAATTGGCAATGGAGGCCAAAATGATCCAAACGTTGGTTAAGGTACATTCTTCTTAACAGTCGTTATGTTATGACACTATTCGATATTGGAACAGACTATGATCTCGTTTATCCTAACGTTACTCCTTTGAATTACGCTCGTTCGTGTGTTTTGGAATTATATCTGAATCCTTTTCCATTTCTAAAAATGTCGGGTCAAAGTGTTATAGTTCATGCTCGGGAGAGTCATTAAGGCGTTGTGGGATTTTGGCGCGACTCAAACTTACTTAACCAACTTGTGTAGGGTTATAGAGTTGATTTTGATGACACCATGATATATATTGATAGGTTGTGGGCACGTGGCGGTCGTTGGACATTTATAGCTCAATATTAACTTGTCGTTTGCTTGGAAATCAAAGTGAGTTCCGTAGTTCCCTACTCGCTTGAGATTCGGGCTGAAAAGTGTAAACTTATGTGATTACTTGTTTATTTGTGTTTGTAAATGATTGTTGGTGTTGTTCGATTTTACTCACGTACAAAATGTCTAGTTGGTGACATTGGATGAATGATGGATAGTTTTGCTTTAGTGTTTGATGGGTTGTATGAGATTGTGATATTGTTAAATAAATTAGGATAGTAGTGTATACATAGAGGTTGGTTTTACTTTCAAAAGGTTTTAGATGTGGTGGGAAGGCTGCGGGTGACCCTATACATAAGCATCTAGAACTCGATGAAAGTAAAATCCTCCGAAGTGTATGTACGCGTTGTTTAGAGTAAATGATGGACTTTGGGATTACATTTGAGATAGACATGAATGCCTTGATATACTTGACTTGTGTGATACGCACTTATTCATACTTTTATCGTTGTATTGATGAATTTATGAATTATTGGTCGTCGATTGAATGCTTGACTGAATGGTTAAATGATGAGTTGTTGGACACGTCTGATTGATTTTCGTAAAGAGTTGTGATATGTTTATATTATTATTATTATTATTATTATTACTACATAGGATAGACCTGCATACATGGAAGTCGGTTGTGCTTTCAAAGAATTCTAGATGTGGTGGGAAGGCTGCGGGTGACCCTATATATAAGCATCTAGGATTCGAAGAAAGTAGAATCCTCCTAAGTGTATGTACGTATAGTTTATTTTAGTTTGGTGTTTGATGATTGACGGACTTGTGATGTATGGATGTTGTTTGATGCATAAGTATCGTATACATCCCACTGAAGAGGATGTGAGCTTATGTTGTGTATCTATCCCACTGAAGAGGATATGTTGTTTATAAATCCCACTGAAGAGGATATGTTGTATATGAATCCCACTGAAGAGGATATGTTGTATATGAATCCCACTGAAGAGGATATGTTGTATATGAATCCCACTGAAGAGGATATGTTGTATATGAATCCCACTGAAGAGGATATGTTGTATATGAATCCCACTGAAGAGGATATGTTGTATATGAATCCCACTGAAGAGGATATGTTGTATATGAATCCCACTGAAGAGGATATGTTGTATATGAATCCCACTGAAGAGGATATGTTGTATATGAATCCCACTGAAGAGGATATGTTGTATATCAATCCCACTGAAGAGGATATGATACCTGTTTTGAGTTGATGTTATGTACGTTACTTGAGTATAATGTTAATTCGCGTTTTACTTGTTTTGTGTACCTTGTTGTGGATATTGTTGTGTTGTTCATAGAGGCTCACTGTAAGTCATGTTTTGCCTCTACTCGTATATTATGATGATTGGCAATGGTTTCTAATGGACCATTACTACGAACTCACCAACCTTGTGTTGACTATGCTTAGTACACTTTTCAGGTAACCAGGTTATCCAGGACGTGGAGTTTGATTGTTTGTGTACCTTGTTGTGGATATTGTTGTGTTGTTCATAGAGGCTCACTGTAAGTCATGTTTTGCCTCTACTCGTATATTATGATGATTGGCAATGGTTTCTAATGGACCATTACTACGAACTCACCAACCTTGTGTTGACTATGCTTAGTACACTTTTCAGGTAACCAGGTTATCCAGGACGTGGAGTTTGATTTGTTTGCTTGCTGTCGAACTCGGACTGGACTTATATGGATCAAGGATCCATTTACCTTCTGTTGCATTATACTTAGGATTGATAGCTTTCTTTTGATGTTGTTTTGTAACTTTGACGATTACTTGTTTCTGCTATATTTTTGATACTTGTTTATCGTTCGGTAAGGATTCACTGAATCCTTTATTTGCATTTAGTCATGTTCTACATTAATTCCACCTTGTGCTATATGATTTCCGTAATATTTCGAGCCCTGGGCTTGGGGTGTTACATGTGCAGTCGATCTTATCTTCCATGCATGTTGTTAGAAATCCAAAAATAGTGATAAATTGTAATCTAGATTAGAGGAATTTCTTGTTATTAAATCATAGATAAATGATCACTAAGGTTGAGGGGCTAATTGTGACAATTAGCATAATTGTGTAGTTAGACTATAAATAGCCCTCTCATACCTTATAGATTATAACTTTTGGATAATCCTTTCATACTTTTAATACCTGATAACTTTAACACACTGTTCTCTCTCAAAACACACACAAACACCAAGAACACACACTCACCAAATCCACCATTGATGACTTGAATTCGGTGTTATAAATCGTGTTATAACAAGTGGTATGAGAGCAAAACATCGATCTGATGACGATCCATAACTGAATTCAATCACAAATTCATCAAAAATCAAAATTATTTACAATTTTTGTTCGTCTTTTTCACCTACTGGTTCATCAAAATTCACACTTCAAATCACATAAAATCATAGTTATTTGTTCACCAATAGATTCGTGGTTGTTGAAAACATAATCCTGTCAAGTTTCAAGTTCCAATTCAATCTAATTCTCGAGATTGAATTTTGTGTTTTTGGCGCGAATTTAAGGGATTTGAATCTGTTGTGTTTTATGTTGAATTTTGTTCATAAATTGGTTGCGGACGTGAATACAATCAGTTTGCAAGTAATTTCGTGATTTAACTCCCAGTAATTCAAAAGATATTGAAGCTTTCTGAAGTTGTTAATGGAGTTTTTATGGAAAACTGATGTAATGAAGAAGATGACCCTAAGACGATCTTCCCAAGATCGTCTTAGTCTTTGAACCTCTCATTTTATCATTCTAAGTGCTTTGTGGCTTGTTGGACGATCCTCACAAGATCGTTCTTGACAAGTGTGTGTTGTGAAGTGTTTGATTGTGGCTAACTAATCCGGAAGGATTGGTTTGGTCAATTCAAATTCTTGGAAAGTATAATACTTACAAGTTTTGGGAAAGAAACCTAAGACGATCTTCACCAAGATCGTCTCATTTCTTCGAAACCTAAGACGATCTTCACCAAGATCGTCTCATTTCCTCTGAACTTAAGACGATCTTCAACCAAGATCGTCCCAGTTCTTTGAATCGTTTCATTCCAAAATCACTTTAATTCAAGATCATTTCAATTCAAGATCATTTCATTCAAGATCATTTCATTTCAAGACCGTTTTATTTCAAGATCGTTTCATTTTTAGACTTAACCAAATTTCATCAAAAATCCTAGGACGATCTCACCTAGGACGATCTTGCTTAGGACGATCTCACCCAAAACGATCTTACCCAGGACGATCTTCTCAAGATCGTTTCATTTCTTGTTTCTTCAACTCTTAATTCAATTCAATTTTTTAAATCAAATCAAATTCAAATGGCTTCTCGTGAAGCATTGGCATTGGGTTCAGACACAAGACCTCCAGTTCTCTACCGTGGTTCCTATGGACTATGGAAGAAAAGATTTATGGACTATGGAAGAAAAGATTTATGGACTATGTGGAAAGTCAAACAAATGGTCATATGATGAAAGATTCCATCCTTAATGGACTTGCCGTTCATCGCCATCCCACTACTGATGCAATAATTCTAACTCCTGATCTTTTGAATGCTGAACAAAAAGATCGAACAGCTGCAGATAACAGAGCTAGGTCATGCTTATACAAAGCTCTACCGGATGAAATCTATGGCTCTGTTGATTCTTATGATACGGCCAAGGAGATATGGGATGAGGTGGCTAGACAGATGGAAGGAGCTGATGTGACTTCGACGATAAGATTGACCAATATTTTGACTGAGTTTGACAACTTCGCCAAATTGCCTAATGAATCTCTTGAAGCTGTCTACTACAGATTTTGCAATGTCATAAATGAACTGAGGAAGAACAATGTCAAGAAAACAGAGATTGAGTTAAACATCAAATTCATCAAAGCTCTTGGCCCAGAATGGGAAGATTTTGGAACACAGATCAAGCAACATCAAAATCTGACCAAGTTCACCATTCATACTCTTTATGAATCTTTCAAACTAAATGAAAACCAAGTCCTAAACAAGCTTCATCAAACAAAATGCCAGAAGTTGTATCTTCTGATCCTTTGGCATTGATAGTTGAGAAGAAGATTTCTGAAGCTCTTAAGAGGCAAATGGTAGTTTTTTCTTCATCTGATGAGGAGGGAGATGATCTGATGGCTACAAGAGATGGTGTTTCAGATGAACTATATCAAGCTCTTGCCGCGGTAACAAAGCATATCAAGAGGAAATTTTACAAAGCGAGGCCAACAAACAACAATCTCCGCACTTCTTCTGCAAGTGCATTTCCCAAGAAGGAACACTATCATCCTAAGAGTAATGAGCTAGGTGAAGCTAATGGATCAAGGTATGGTGAAAAGAAGGAAGTATATGAGAAACAAGTTGTTGAGAAGGGTAAGGCATCAGACAAAAAGTGCTACAATTGTGGTATTCCTGGACATTTTGCTGTTGATTGCAAACAACCTCGAAAGCGGAACTATGAGTATTACAAGCAGAAGATGCTGTTAGCCAAACAAGTCGAAGCAGGACATGCATTGCTAGCTGAAGATGACAAATGGCTGTTACTCACAGATGATGAAGATCAAGATCTCTCTGCTAATATTTGCTATATGGCAAGGTTGGCCAAGAACAATGTCTTTGAAGCAGAAAGCACTGATGATGAATACCCAGATGATGAGGTAAATCTCGACTCTACTTTTTCTTTGATTAAGGACAAAGAGTCATGTAGATTAGCTTTATCAGATTTAACAACTCATATCAATTCTTTAGCCAACAAAAACAAAAAGTTGAAAAATAGCATTTCATTTTCTAAAAGTGAATTTTCAAACCTTCTTGAAGAACATTCAAAATTACTTTTTGAACATGATGCTATTAAACAAGATTTTCAAGCTTACAAAGATAAGATGTTGGTTAAAGAATGTGAGTTGAATGTCTCTCTTGATTCTAAGTTATTACAAAAATGTCAAAATCTAGAAAAGACCATTCATGATCTTGAAAAGACCAATCAAGATCTTGAAATTCAAAAGTCCAATGAATGGCTTCGGGCAAATGCAAGACAAATGGATGTTGATATTCTCAATAAAAAGCTTCAAGAAGCTAAACCAAACAATGTTGAATTCGAAAGGAAGATTTCTGATTTAAATCATAATTGTTTTCTAAAAGGCTTTGAGATTGAGAATCTTGAAAAACAAGTTGAGGAACTTAAAAAGTATATACTTTTCTATCAAGAAAAGTTATATAAAGTTGAACAAAATCCTCTCTTAAATTTCACTGCCTATTTCAACAAGTCAAAAATTGACAAAACAGAACTTCTTCTCGGGTTGGGATTTGAGAATATCACACCATTACAAAAAGCCAAAGAGGAAATTGAACCCTTGTATGATGAAAATTCCTACGACTTGGTATGATACAACAATTTATTCGTCCATTGGATGACGAATTTGAGACTGATGAAGTTGAGAGAATACCAAAACAAGAATTTTTGGTTAATTATGAAGCAATAAATGATTCATACAAAACTAAGGAATCTTCAATTTTCAAATTGGAAGAAATTGAATCAAATTTTCAAAACCAAGAATCTGTCGGTACTCCACCTAAACCAACTAAAATGTACTTTCCAACCACATTTTTGGAAAAACAAATAGAAGGTTTACAACAAATGGTGGAATCTCAACAAAAAGTTATTAATCACCTCAAGTCTCAAAGTCCGAATTCAGAGGATAAATGTATTGTTGTTGATACTAAGAAAGTTTGTGAGAATGTTTCTACTCAAACTAACCAAAGTGCTTTAGTAGACAATTCTACCCAAACTACTTGTGATTCATCTACCAATACCTCTACCCAGACCTTGACTGATTTTCTTCAGTGTACTTGTCAAAATACTGCTACATTTATAGCTGATGATTATGTGCAATCTGAATTATCTAATGAAGAACTTGCACATAGTTTAGTTTTGATATGGTACTTCTATAGGTTTTTCACATGCAACACTGTTGATGAGTTAGTTGTTCACCCTAAGCCTAGTGCTAGTATAGGTGTTGATACTTCTACTCAATTTTCTTGTGAAACCAAAGATGTGTCAGTTAACCTAATTTCTGAGACTACCCATATTGTGAAGTTGGACACCAAGATTCCTGATTGTTCAAAACTTTCAAATGAATCTGAAACTAATCAATCTCCATTGAAATTTTCTTTTTCCAAAGATTTCACAAAGAATGATTTTGATAAATTCATGGAGGGAGAATATGTTTTTAATTCAGAAACTGAGAAAAAGATTGAATCTACCAAAATCAAAGTGGAATCTCAAAAACCATGGTCCAAAGCTCCAACGTCATATTACTCAAAGAAACGAGTTAAGACCAAACTAGTCAAGACTGAACCAAAGACCATTAAGTTAGAAACCTTTATTGCTACCCCAGTGAAACATGTCAAAAAGGAACAAGCTGAAACCCCACTCAGGACAAAGTACACCAAAGTGAAACTTCCGAAAGACTATCCTAATGCTTCTCAATCTAGCTCTCAATCTAGCTTTATACCTAAAGTGTCTAAGTCTAGCTCAGTTTCGCTAACTAAGGATACATCAAATGGTACAACTAGATATAGGGATAGATATGGATGGTTTTCTCATGATAAACCAAAGAAGCAAGAAGTTTCCTCACCTCCAAAAGATTCCATAAAGATGAAAGTGTTTAAAACTCCTAGTTCTAATCTTCTTAGTTTCAATTCAACAGGTGGAAAGAGCATAACTAGTGGTGCTAAATGGGTCGCTAATACATTAGTACCTAGGATCACTAGTAATCAAAAGGATGTTGAGAAAAAGAAGAAAAGAAAGAGAAAGGCTGTTAATAGGAGGAAGGGTGTTCATGTTAATCAAAACAATTTTTCTTTGTCAAATATTGTTGAAAATGCCAAGGCAAGACCTTGTGAGCTTGTAAACAATCTTAATTCTCATACTTGTGTATCTGATGATGATGCTTGTAAACATGTTACCTTTAATTCTCATGTGAATGTTCGTACTTTTTATTCAAATGTGTTTGTTGATAATGTGCTTGTTAATGCTTATGTTGATTCGAAAACATGTTTGAATGCATATCCTAAGTTATATACCCTGCCTGATTTTAACTAACCATAAAGGACCCGTCTTCAAGTGGGTACCTAAAAATAGTTAAATTTCTGTGATTGCAGGAAATAACCATCTGTGTTTGGATACTCGATTCCGGGTGTTCGAAGCACATGACTGAAATAAATCTTTGCTCAAGAATTTTGTTGAAAGATTCATGGGAACAGTTCGCTTTGGAAACAACAATTTCGCTCCTATCTTAGGTTATGGAGACATTGAAAGAAATGGAATTATCATCAAGAAAGTTCACTATGTTGAAGGATTAAGTCACAACTTGTTCAGTGTTGGACAATTCTGTGATAACAATCTTCAAGTTCTGTTCGAAAATCTCTTTGCAAAGTCCAAACTCTAGATGGAGTTGATATTCTTTGTGGTGACTGTGATGATAATCTTTTTACCGTCAATCTCGATGATAACCAACCAACCGATAATATTTGTCTCATTTCAAAGGCTACTTCAAAGAATTCTTGGTTATGGCATAGAAGGCTATCGCATCTGAATTTTCAAACCATCAATATTTTGGTCAACAAGCATCTTGTTAAAGGCTTACCTGACTATAAGTATGAAAGTGAGCATGTTTGTCCTTCTTGTGCTGTTGGGAAGATTAAGAGAGCTTCTCATAAACCGAAGAAATCTCCAAATTCTTTAGCACCTCTTCATTTGCTTCACATGGATCTTTGTGGGCCGATGAAAGTAAAAAGCCGAAATGGGAAGAAATACATCTTGGTTATTGTTGATGATTATTCAAGATATACTTGGGTCAAGTTCCTTGCATCCAAAGATGAAACAACTAAGATGTTGATAGATTTCATCACTAATACTCAAGTAAATCTTCAACTTCCAGTTCGTTACATCCGTTCGGATAACGGAACTGAGTTCAAGAATGCTGTTTTTGATGAATTCTGCAAATCCAAAGGTATCACTCATCAATTCTCAGCAGTTCGCACCCCAAACAAAACGGTGTTGTTGAAAGGAGAAATCGATCGCTGGTGGAAGCAGCAAGGACAATGCTTGCTTATTACAAATTGCCATCCAATATGTGGGCTGAAGCTGTTGACACTGCATGTCACACTCAGAATCGGTCCATTATCAATCAGCGTTTCGAAAAGACTCCTTATGAGGTTATTAACAAACGCAAACCCAACATCAACTACTTTCATATATTTGGGTGTGTTTGTTATACTTTGAATGATCGGGAGAATCTTGGAAAGTTCGAGAAGAAAGGTGATGAAGGATATTTTGTTGGTTATTCCAAAACATCAATTGCCTATCGAATCTATAATCGTCGAACCAACACAATTCAAGAAACAATTAATGTTTGGTTTGATGAGATGTCAGGCATGATTTTTGAGCAAGAAGGTTTGTTGCCAACAAGTAATGATCCAAGTACTTCAAGTACTTCTACAAGGAATTCTACCTTAGCTTCTATATTCAAGAAGTTTCCAACTCCAACAAGTGATGAATTAGATATTATTTTTGAAGAATTCTATAATTCAAAACCGATTCATGATCAAGAACCTCAGGTCATCTTTGAACCAATTCAAAACAATGAACCTCTTCATAACAACGATCCAGTTCCTGACAACATTCATGAATCTTCATCAAGTTCTTCAGAACAAGAATCCTCTTCTACTGATATTTCTCCACCATCCTCTCAGGATAATTCTTCTCAAGTGAATGTTCAAGAACAACCTTCTCGATTAACTCAGACAAAAAATCCATTAAACACTCCAAATGTGTATGTACCTCTTGATTTTGATCATCCAGCTTATGAGGAAAGAGTTATACCAAGTTATGACTCCATCTCTCAACAAAACTCAAGTTTTAATGATGGTGATGTTGATCTTCAACAACAAGATCCTCTTCCTCATGCTCACAAGTGGACACGAATGCAGAAAGACCATCCTACTGATCAAATAATTGGAGATCCACAAGCAGGAGTAACTACTCGTACCTCAGTAAATGAGTGTCTTGTTGCACTTTCTCTTAGCAATATTGAACCCAAAACGGTATCTGAAGCTCTTCGTGATCCAGAGTGGGTTAAGGCAATGCAAGATGAACTCGCACAATTTGAAAGACTGAAGGTATGGAGATTAGTTCCAAATCCTAGAAAAGATGATCCAATCGGTACAAGTGGATATTCAAAAACAAAAAGGATGAGAATGGAGTGGTAGTAAGGAATAAAGCTCGACTTGTTGCAAAGGGTTATTGCCAACAACCTGATGTTGACTTCGACGAAACTTTTGCTCCAGTTGCAAGAATGGAGGCCATTCGAATATTCTTAGCTTATGCAGCATTCCGAAACTTTACTGTGTTTCAAATGGATGTGAAGACTGCTTTCTTGAATGGTGACCTCAAAGAAGAAGTTTACGTTGATCAACCAGAAGGTTTGTTGATCCTCAAAGGCCAAACCATGTCTACAGGTTAGACAAGGCTCTCTACGGTCTTAAGCAAGTACCCCGAGCATGGTATGATTCTTTAACTACTTTGTTACTAAGAGGTGGCTTTACCAAAGGCACAATTGACCCTACCTTGTTCATTCGCAAACAAGGTAAGCACGTTCTACTTGTTCAAATATATGTTGACATTATTTTTGGGTCGACCAGTCAAACATTTTGCCGAAACTTTTCATCTCTTATGGTTAATCATTTTGAAATGAGCATGATTGGGGAAATGAATTATTTTTTGGGTCTTCAAATCAAACAATTACCAACTGGTATTTTTATATCACAAGGTAAATACATAAATGATATGTTGAAAAAGTTTGACATGACTTCATGTTCTTCAATTTCTACTCCGATGGCTGCTCGAACAAACATAAATACTGATACAAATGGAAAACCGTTTGACCAAAAGAGATATCGAAGTATGATTGGTTCGTTGTTGTACCTAACAACATCTCGCCCAGATATAATGTTTGCAACATGTATGTGTGCTAGATATCAAGCTGCTCGAACTGATTTACATTATCAAGCTGTGAAACGAATCTTTCGTTATCTGAAGGGGACACCCGATTTAGGTCTCTGGTATCCAAGGGATACTGGATTCAATCTAACTGCATATTCAGATGCAGATCATGCAGGTTGTAAACTTGATCGCAAGAGCACTTCCGGTACTTTATAATTTTTAGGCGATAAAATTGTGAGTTGGTCTTCCAAGAAATAGAATTGTGTGTCTCTATCAACGGCTGAAGCAGAATATGTGGCTGCGGCTAGTTGTTGTGCTCAAGTTTTATGGATGAAGACACAACTAACTGATTATGGTCTGAAATATGATCATATCCCTATCTATTGTGATTCTTAGAGTGCCATTGCCATTGCAGTCAACTCAGTAAACTACTCTCGCTCAAAGCATATTGATGTTAGATATCATTTTCTCAAAGATCATATTGAGAAAGGTGACATCGAGCTCTACTTTGTGGGTACTGACTTTCAACTTGCAGATTTGTTCACAAAACCACTGGATGAAAAGAGGTTTAACTTTCTTATCTCCAAGCTAGGTATGTTAAATCTTAAACCTTAACTCTTTTGAAGGAATTCTTGACACAATCCAGAAAACCAAAATACAAAATTGCATATTTTCAAAAATAAACAAAAAGATATATTTCAGTGGCTTGCATATACTATGTATGCAACCCGTTCTTAAATGATATGTTGAAAAAGTTTGACATGACTTCATGTTCTTCAATTTCTACTCCGATGGCTGCTCGAACAAACATAAATACTGATACAAATGGAAACCGTTTGACCAAAAGAGATATCGAAGTATGATTGGTTCGTTGTTGTACCTAACAACATCTCGCCCAGATATAATGTTTGCAACATGTATGTGTGCTAGATATCAAGCTGCTCGAACTGATTTACATTATCAAGCTGTGAAACGAATCTTTCGTTATCTGAAGGGGACACCCGATTTAGGTCTCTGGTATCCAAGGGATACTGGATTCAATCTAACTGCATATTCAGATGCAGATCATGCAGGTTGTAAACTTGATCGCAAGAGCACTTCCGGTACTTTATAATTTTTAGGCGATAAAATTGTGAGTTGGTCTTCCAAGAAATAGAATTGTGTGTCTCTATCAACGGCTGAAGCAGAATATGTGGCTGCGGCTAGTTGTTGTGCTCAAGTTTTATGGATGAAGACACAACTAACTGATTATGGTCTGAAATATGATCATATCCCTATCTATTGTGATTCTTAGAGTGCCATTGCCATTGCAGTCAACTCAGTAAACTACTCTCGCTCAAAGCATATTGATGTTAGATATCATTTTCTCAAAGATCATATTGAGAAAGGTGACATCGAGCTCTACTTTGTGGGTACTGACTTTCAACTTGCAGATTTGTTCACAAAACCACTGGATGAAAAGAGGTTTAACTTTCTTATCTCCAAGCTAGGTATGTTAAATCTTAAACCTTAACTCTTTTGAAGGAATTCTTGACACATTCCAGAAAACCAAAATACAAAATTTAAAAAAAAAAAGAAAAAAAAAAAAAAAAAAAAAAAAAAAAAAAAAAAAAAAAAAAAAAAAAAAAAAAAAAAAAAAAAAAAAAAAAAAAAAAAAAAAAAAAAAAAAAAAAAAAAAAAAAAAAAAAAAAAAAAAAAAAAAAAAAAAAAAAAAAAAAAAAAAAAAAAAAAAAAAAAAAAAAAAAAAAAAAAAAAAAAAAAAAAAAAAAAAAAAAAAAAAAAAAAAAAAAAAAAAAAAAAAAAAAAAAAAAAAAAAAAAAAAAAAAAAAAAAAAAAAAAAAAAAAAAAAAAAAAAAAAAAAAAAAAAAAAAAAAAAAAAAAAAAAAAAAAAAAAAAAAAAAAAAAAAAAAAAAAAAAAAAAAAAAAAAAAAAAAAAAAAAAAAAAAAAAAAAAAAAAAAAAAAAAAAAAAAAAAAAAAAAAAAAAAAAAAAAAAAAAAAAAAAAAAAAAAAAAAAAAAAAAAAAAAAAAAAAAAAAAAAAAAAAAAAAAAAAAAAAAAAAAAAAAAAAAAAAAAAAAAAAAAAAAAAAAAAAAAAAAAAAAAAAAAAAAAAAAAAAAAAAAAAAAAAAAAAAAAAAAAAAAAAAAAAAAAAAAAAAAAAAAAAAAAAAAAAAAAAAAAAAAAAAAAAAAAAAAAAAAAAAAAAAAAAAAAAAAAAAAAAAAAAAAAAAAAAAAAAAAAAAAAAAAAAAAAAAAAAAAAAAAAAAAAAAAAAAAAAAAAAAAAAAAAAAAAAAAAAAAAAAAAAAAAAAAAAAAAAAAAAAAAAAAAAAAAAAAAAAAAAAAAAAAAAAAAAAAAAAAAAAAAAAAAAAAAAAAAAAAAAAAAAAAAAAAAAAAAAAAAAAAAAAAAAAAAAAAAAAAAAAAAAAAAAAAAAAAAAAAAAAAAAAAAAAAAAAAAAAAAAAAAAAAAAAAAAAAAAAAAAAAAAAAAAAAAAAAAAAAAAAAAAAAAAAAAAAAAAAAAAAAAAAAAAAAAAAAAAAAAAAAAAAAAAAAAAAAAAAAAAAAAAAAAAAAAAAAAAAAAAAAAAAAAAAAAAAAAAAAAAAAAAAAAAAAAAAAAAAAAAAAAAAAAAAAAAAAAAAAAAAAAAAAAAAAAAAAAAAAAAAAAAAAAAAAAAAAAAAAAAAAAAAAAAAAAAAAAAAAAAAAAAAAAAAAAAAATGAAAAATAGTGGAGAGCACCCCAGGTGAGGCACCACAGGAATAACTCAAGTACAAAACCAAGATAAAAATAGAAAAAAGAAAAGAAGAGGCGCGTTGAGCAGGAACAAAAGAAGCCAGCGAAAATAGCCGGAGGGACGCCACAACAGACCTAAATAAACCATCCAGGCAAACCAAAAGGAGCTAAACAAATAGAAGAGTGATTCTCATCATTGCCGATGAATTCTAACCACGGAGTATTCACTTCTTTCATTAGATAGTGAGGGTATTTTGAGTGATGTTGTTTTGTGCAAATAGGATGGAGGGAGTAAAGTCGAAAAGTGAGAGGTTAAGGTGATATGATGTGAGAAAGGGCTAAAATAAACAAAAGCCCTCCCTAAATTCACAAAAAGCCGGGTAAACACGTTTCTATCGGATTTCATTTGTTGATTTCTTGATATTGAAGAAGTCTTCATGGACCCACTGAAGCGATGCACATCTTTACCTAACCACTCAAGTGTTTCTTAACAAATACTTGTTTCATTTCTCACGGAGATTTTCACATTTCTATTGACTCTTCATTCGGAAGATGTTGATATTGCAAAAGGGCGACATTCTACTCTAGTCTCCGACTTCATTTGATCACACTGTGTCTAGAGCTATTTTGATTGATCATTAATTTGATCATCCTTTTTTTTAGGACACATGAGAGTCATGTCTTTGTGATATTATTGCTTATCTTTGTGATATAGCCGGAACATTTGTAGTGATATCTTAATTGATATTCCACGATGATCGAATGGAAATCCTACCGATGCTAACATCCTTTCCAACATTGAACGTAGGTCTCACATTTTCATTTTATGAATTTGTTGAGTTAACGACAAGTCTATGTGACCTCAGATGTTATTTCCCAAAAGTCTTTGAGGATAGTAAGACATGGTCATCGAACGCCTTTGTGACACTGACCATGAATTACATTCTTTAAAGCACTCTCGTGGTTGAAAAGCCCCAGATCGAACTATGTTAGAGAATTGTTTTGTGCATATCTCAATGATACATAGGAAATCCGGAAAATGTTATACATTTCAATCGGTCATTTCATTAATCCTTTTGATTTTTGAACATGCTAACGGATCATTTTTATCCGGTTTCACTTCTCATCACACAAACACAGAAAACACTAACACCATGATATAACGTTCGTACCAACAACTTCGATCTTACATTTTAGTCACCCCTAGGATTTCTTGGGTTGGGCTAATGGTTTGGTTGATGTTTTGATGGTTGACATTTCTTCATGTGCTCATGTTATTCCTTTTGACATTTAATCAATCAAATGTGTACATAATGACATTGGTTCCCAATTTGTCATTATGAGGGGGAGAAAATATTATGATTGATTTACTGATTGATAAGGAAACAAGGAGAAAAGTTTGTGTTTGGTTGTTTCAATAGGTTTTAGGTTTTTCAAAGTTTGTGTATAGAGGGAGAAAATTCTTCATGATGTGTCAATAGTATCTTGTATTCAGATTTTCACTAGATTTTAGTTGATTGAGATTTTGGCTTTAAAAAGGGGAATCTGAATTAACTTCAAAGATAAGAATGAAACCGAAGATGAAAGATTTTCACTTAAGATGCTTCAAAAATCCAAAGACACTCCAAAATGTTTATACTCATGGATTGAGGGGGAGCATGATTACTTCATAAGAATTTCATCCAAACTTCATTCAAATGCTTACTCTCCAAAGTGTTCAAGTTGATGTGAAAAGGATCAAAACTTCAAAAAGGTTGAAAGATTTGTCAGAAGATTCAAGTCAAAGAAGTAAAGCTTCAAAAGAGTCTTCATCAAACACATTTCATGCAAGATCTTCAATTCATACAACTACATTTTATCAAGAAACTACAGTGCATACATCAAGGGGGAGAGTACATATTCATGAAAATTTATTTCAAGAAGATGAGATTCACTCAAGAATCAAAGAATGAAGAATCGATAAGTTGAATTTCACTCAAAATTCGAAGATTGAAAAATCAAAACCAACATTCATACCTTCCGCATTTCAAAAGACAACTCTGATTCATGATTCAACAATCCTCGAAGATTCAAAACACACACATTCATTATTCTCTGTTCAAAAAGAACATTGAGAATCATCACATGATTTAATTTCAAGAAGTCCAAGACCAAGACCGAATCAAGTTTTCAAAGACAAAAGAGAAAGCTTTGAAGACTTGTTTCAACACTCCAATTGTCTTCACCACCGGGCTCATCAAATTCATTCCTACAAGAAAATATAACACGTACTTCATTCATTACAATGTATCACTAAGGGGGAGAATGTTAGAAATCCAAAAATAGTGATAAATTGTAATCTAGATTAGAGGAATTTCTTGTTATTAAATCATAGATAAATGATCACTAAGGTTGAGGGGCTAATTGTGACAATTAGCATAATTGTGTAGTTAGACTATAAATAGCTCTCTCATACCTTATAGATTATAACTTTTGGATAATCCTTTCATACTTTTAATACCTGATAACTTTAACACACAGTTCTCTCTCAAAACACACACAAACACCAAGAACACACACTCACCAAATCCACCATTGATGACTTGAATTCGGTGTTATAAATCGTGTTATAACACATGTTTACTGGTCATCGGTATTTATGCTACCTTCTAGAGTGACAACCGAAATTGAACAAATGCTTCGTGGCTTTCTATGGAGTAAAGATTCTATTGGAAAGGGGAAGGCGAAAGTTGCTTGGGATGTTGTTTGTTTGCCTAAGCAAGAGGGAGGTTTGGGAATCCGTCGGTTGGAGACTAGTAATATTGTTCTTATGGTTACTCACATTTGGAACTTACTAACCTTGAAAGAGTCTCTTTGGGTTAAATGGGTTCATATGTACAGATTGAGAGGTAGAAGCTTTTAGGATATTCCATTGAGAGGTAATATGTCTTGGAGTTGGAGTAAGTTATTGCAGATTCGACCGTTAGTTCGTCGTCATTTTTGGCATATTCTTGGTGATGGTAAGAACACATCGGCATGGTATGATGTTTGGGCTGAGTGTGGACCGTTATGTAATATTGTTACCCCACGAATGATTAAAGATGCAGGTTATGATATGGAAGCAAAAGTCGCAGATATTATTGATAATGGAGTGTGGAGACTGCCTTTGACGTGGGATAACGGTATTTTAAATACTAATGTTCCTTTGTTGCAGGATAATATTTCAGATTCGATTAAATGGCGTACCAATGAAGGCACGCTGGATGTATTCTCAGTGTCTTTGGCTTGGGATGATTTGCGCAACCGCGCTTCGTTGGTTGATTGGTATCATATTGTTTGGTACAAGCAATGCATTCGCAAACATTCTTTTTTGTTGTGGCTGGTCGTTAAAGGAAAGCTCAAAACACAAGATAAGCTTCGACAGTGCGATATACAACACAACAATAACATGGTGATTTTATGTCCTTTTTGCAAAGCTCAACCAGATTCACACTCTCATTTATTCTTTGATTGTTCTTATTCGTCAAGGGTGTGGAGTGGAGTCAACCAAGTTGCTGGATTAAATATGAGGTTAGGAGCTTGGGATGATATTTTACATGATCTAAAGCCGAATTCAAAGCGAAACTCTTAGTCAAGTGTGGTTTCAAAGCTAGCATTGGCAGGTACGGTTTATACTATTTGGCAAGAAAGAAATAATAGGTTGTTTAAGCAATCTATGAGATCAGGAAATCAGGTGATTGAGTTGGTGGTCTCGACTATTCGTTTGAAGTTGATGACTTTGAGATTCAAGAAGAACAAAAGAGTTAAAGACGCCTTTGTCCATTGGAAGCTTCCCCCTTATTTACTTGTTTCGACGTAGCTTGGATGTTAAACCTATCTAGTTGTTTGTTTTGATTCAGTTACATTTGTAAATCTAGATAGGTTAGTGCTTATGAGTGGAGTGTCATTCGTATGTGGTGTTTGGTTGTTGCTTTTTAGCATGTCTTTGTAAAAGTCAATATGATACCCACTCATATCTCCTGAACTTTAATTGTTTTTAGGTATATAATACAGCTAACCGGGGCAAATTTTTGTCCTCTTACCCAAAAAAGAATATGCCTTTCCCTTAGAGGTCTTGCTTAATCCATCACTTGTATTGAAGCTTTTAGAATATCCTCGCGATCTCTCTCTCAAGCGTGTCGTAAGTATCTTGTAAATATGATAATATATCATACATCTCACAAGACCTTTCCATATGCTTCTAAAGCGGTGATATATTCTATTATTCCAATAATGGACTACTATTGTCTTACACTAAGATATTACAAAAAATCCAAAATCTCTTCCGTCCATAAGAAATTTATTCCTTTCCGCCTATCGACAATCCAAGACTCTTGGATCTCGAATATAGTTTAGACTATCTAACCAACTTATTTGAATTATATACATGAACCACGACATACCCAAGAAACTTCATGTCATGAGTAACTTTCTCATAAAAAATGAAGTTTCACTTTGAGTATCTACTCAAATAATGTCACGGGTTTCATCTAAAGTGAACATTTATCTAGAGACAATTCTAGACACGATCATGTAATCTTACTTAAGCTAACATTCATAGATTAAATTCCAAGTCTATACACAATACCCTAATTGTGTTTATATTAACCAATATAAACGCGTTAATCCATTATGCTTTTAAAGAGCACATTCGGAATGTTGATGATTTGTAGTTTTCCTATCATATCTCAAGATACTATATAAAGGTTTAGAATAACCTTTAGGTTGCACCATTTATCGTACTCGCTAAGGTGACCTTTTATTGCTTAAAACTCATAACTAACTTATGAGCTTAGGGCAATTAGTATCTTGTTACTTCAAGACTTACCCTCAAGTTGGATTCAGAATATCAATCTTATTGACTTCAAATGCTTTGCAACTCTACAAGCTTTCAATCAACATTCATATGGATCTTTCGATTAACACCTACTAATCTAACATGTAGATATTCGGTTATCCTAAATCCACTACGCCTCTGAGCTTACACTCTAAGGCCCACTACGCGTAATGGCTAATCATCTCAAGAAGGTTGTGATTCGTGTCTCTTGAAACCTTTCAAGATCTACATCGCTCCCACTGAATCTAAGAATTCTATAAATCTTTGATTTTGAAAAGTTTCACTTATCGTGGAAACCGTGGAGATATTTATCAATCAAGGCTAACTCTTGACTAATTCACGAATCATTACTTGTTAGACATATAACAAGATAATTCTCATTAACGCCATGACATATAACCTTCTACCACTTGGAATAAGGTTTAACCAAAAAGGGATGAAGTTATTTTAGATCATCTTGAACCATATCTTGTATGTTTCATATAATAGTGAAGACAAACGAAATGCAAGGCATTCCCATTTTCACATGTATGATCCAAAACAAACTTTGATTATCAACGGAGTAGGAACTTATGAAGTCATATATAAGTAAAATAACTAAGTGTAATACTTTAGATAATTTCGAATACATATCCAAAACTTTGTATATACTACATTCTAAAGAGCAAGAACATTTCTCGTTCAAATGACAAGACTATATCAAGATTCAATCACTAAGGTAAAAATCCGACATGCTCTTTAAGGTTGTGATTCTAGAATCTCGAGTCTTTCGTTTCCTACTTGTTTTCCGATATTGAGCAACTCAATAAATGTTAGGTTGACACCTAGTATCATCCGTCTTAGGAAAACATTATAATCAAAATAGATACTTTACTTAGCGAAGCTTCTATTTGACATAGTCTTGCTAGTAAGATAGTCAAAATTGCTTCACTTCCAAATGACCTATCTAAACCACAACGGTTATAGGTAGTATCTCGTAAGAACCTTTTTTATTACCTTTCTTGTATTAAGAAAAGTCATCGTGAAAACAAAACACATTTGTTCTTTACCCTACCTCTTGTACCTTCTATCGGGTATCTTGACTTCTCCATACTTATCACAACTAAAGCTTTGCCTAGCATAGCTCCATTAGTTGCCTTTAACTCCTGATGCAAACACACTCTTATTCTACCTTGGCACATTAAATATGCTTGTAGGGTTTGGTCGGTGAATTTTAAATTCGTCCCAAACTCCATACACGTAGGTGATATAAGTTGTTGTGATCTATCCATGTACCCGCTTCATAAGGTTACATAGATTGTCTTATCGCATACAATATTAACATGGCTTTCTAGTGAGCTTGTTTCTCGAACATGCTACGAACTTTCTAACCATGAAGTGAGCTCTCGAATGCTCGACTCCTTTTGATCATCAAAATGTATATTGCAATCACAAGACAAACAATCCAACTTCGCTCATTGTATTACTAGAGAATACAAGATAGCAATAGTGTATTTGTTATCTGTAAGTCCCAAAAATGGACTTATGATTTAATTAGTTAAAACAGCTGTTTAAGTACATTTTATCAGCAAGAATTGGTCATGATCAAGTATTAGCATAAATAGTCAGTCGTCAGCAGAAGTCGAAGACAGAAGCTGACAAAGAGACCTTAAAGATTTGTGTAATAAATCTTTAAGTCTGAATGATCACTTGAAGATACATGAAGAGTGCCATCAGCAGCTCTTACAGATAACTGCTGATGACAAGTAAACAAAAGACTTAGAAGAATTTGATGCTACAACATTCTTCAAAGAGACTTGCTGGTCCACAGCAAGTGCTGATGAATAAAGACAAAGATATCTTATCTGGAAGATAAGACAAAAGGAACATAAAGGCATGGTCCAAAGTGTGAGAATATGCACTTGTTAAATCATAGTTGAACAAGTGGCATACATCAATCCCAAAGAAAGTGCTTGTCCAATTAACGCACAGAATTATATATTTGTAACTTTGTGTTTTAGAAATATTATTTCTCTCAAGAACTCTGTCCATCAGCAGTTCTTAGTGTTTGATAAATTCTGTATTTATCCAATCCAACACAATCTGTATTCAGTGACGAGTGATTTAGGATTAGAGTTTGTGTTTTAATCCTTTTATTCCGCATTACTTGTTGTAATTCTTTGATTATTCATTAATAAAGAATTCCATTGAAAATAAACTTTGAGTTCTTAATTTAAGTTTATATTGTTGTCAAGTGTTTAATCGTTCACTAGACGATCCGGACCTACAACTGATATCAGAGCTTTAAGTGGCAAAAACACTTTTGGTTCAAACGTTTTTAAAAAGTTTTCCCTTCATCTTTGAAAAATGGCTTATTTGCCAGTCCTCATAAACAGTAGGGACCATGGATATATCACCATGGCTCCTAAGTTTGAGTTTGATGATTTCAGCTCCTAGAAGGACAGAATGTTGCTTCATTTGGTTGGAATTGAACCATATCTTATTACTATCTTAACAAAAGGTCCATTTCAGCCAAAAGCCCCAAAAACTGTACCAAATACTGATGGTACTGCATCTAGTGAGCTTGTTGATAAACCTGAAGCACAATGGTCTGATGATGAACATAGGCTTGTCAATCTTGACAATAAGCTTAGGGGCATCATCATTTCTACTCTACCCACCAATATCATGAAAAGTGTCATAAAACTTCCCACTTCAAAATCTGTCTGGGATACCTTATGTATTCAGTTTGAAGGAACTGATGAGGTTAAGTCAAATAAGAAAATTGATTTGAAAAGATCTTATGAAAACTTCTTTGCTAAACCAAATGAGTCCCTAAATGATACATACAATCGATTCAAGTGTCATTTGGATGATATGACAAATGCTGGAATTACAATTGATGCTTATGAACTCAATCATAAGTTTCTTGACATACTTCCTTACAAATGGCAAGGTTTGAGACAAATTCTTAGGAATAATGGGTCTCTTAAAGCTCATACTTTGCAATCTCTTTATGGTGTATTCCAATTTGAGGAGAAAGCTACTGCTCAGGTCAAGAGAGCTGAAGCAGATTCCAAAAGAAATAAAAATCCAAACCTATCTCATAATAATAACTCATCCAATGCATCATCATCAAATTCCTTGGCATTAGTTTCAACTAAAACAATGACAACCTCTCCATATAATGTCCAAGAACCTGATGATGAAGCAACCATGAATTCTATCATCCAATTTGCTGGAGCTCTTGACTCTAAAGAGAGAAACTCTCTCTTAAATGAATTCATGGAATTTGCACTTCTTGCTGGATCCAAATATGCAAGAAAATGGAGAAAAGCAGGTCCTTATAATAAACATGCTGCTGGTGGTTATGACAAGTCACAGGAGACTTGTTATAAATGTGGAAAGAAAGGTCACTTTCAAAAAGAGTGTAGAGCTCCTCTTGTGACAAACAAAGATGAAGAAACAAACTTTAAGTCCAAGTACTATAAGTTGAAGGCTCAGATTGCTACTACTTCAGAACCTACTGAAAAAGGTTTTGTTGCTGAAGAAAAAGATTGGGCAGATTAAGATGAAACTTCAGACGATGAAGAAGTCACTCAAATGTGTTTCATGGCACTCACTGATGAAACTGCAGTCAACAAAGATCAAGTTTCAAATGGTCAATGGGTGTTTGTCAAACTTAAAAAGGTAAATCTTTACTCTGAATCCTCCTCTGATATCAGAAATGATATCTATGAGTCATTAAATTGTGACCTTCAGTTTGTTGAACAAGTTAAAACTGAACTTTAAAAAGATTACAAACTGTTGAAGAAAGTCAAAACCTTATGTCATCACAACTCACAGAGTTGAAAGATGTGAAAAAGGCTCTAGAAACTCAGCAATATGTAAATACAATTCTGAGCAAAGAAAAAGATGATTTAAATATTGAACTCAGTAAAACAAAGGATGAACTTGCTGACTTACAAAAGATTTGTCAATCTTGGAGTAAATCAACAAAACTTGTTTTTGACTGTATTGAAAGTCAAGTGCCCCGATATCTTGTTAATTATGAGACGCAGGTTGAAGACTCAAGATCTTCTACAACAATGGGATACTTCTAACTATAATGCCTCGCTATCTTGTTTATTATGTGGACAAGTAGCTGACTCACACAATCACCTATTCTTTAAATGTGATTTTTCTTCTCAAGTGTGGGATACGGTTAAGGTAAAGGCTGAATTACAAGGTACTTCTCATGTATGGCAATCAATTATCAATGGTCTTTCTGGGTTGGCTACATCGAATTCTATTGCAAGTGAGGTAACTAAACTCTTGTTGGCTTCTACTACTTATTACATTTGGCAAGAGCGTAACCAAAGACTTTTTGGCAACAAAAGAAGGATGAGACATCAATTGGTGGGTATAATTGTCAACAGGTCAGATTAAAGCTGCTTACCTGTCGGTTTAAGAAGACTAAGCGAGTGGAGCGATTTCTGATTGCATGGGATCTTCCATTTTCATTACTTGCATAATTTTTATGTAACTGCAGTTTTTGTTTCGCTATTTGTAATTTGGGTGGCATGTCACCCTGTTTAGTTGGATATTGCACTATTTAGTGCTTAGTTTGTAAAAGTCGACTTGGATTTCACCAAGTCGCCTGTTCTTCATATATTTATAAAATCGAGCCAGGCTAATCCCTTTTACCCAAAAAAAAAGTCAAGTGCCCCATCAAGTGCAAGCTATACTTGATGGAAATTTAAAAGGTGCAGTATCATTTTCAGAATTTAAATTTGGGACTGTAAATGATTTTGAAAATACCCCTGAAAAAGCTGCTGATAAACCTAAATCAGATGGTGAAACCACTGATGAAGAGTTTGAGAAATTAGTTCAAAAAGAAATTGAAGAAAGAAAGAATTCAATTCCTATAAAACCAATGGGAAGAGTTCCACCTCCTGCAATTTACCATGACCCTAAAAAGAAAGGAGTGGTTATTGTTGAGGCATCTAGAAGACCTCAACAGTGGGATAAAGTGGCATCAAAACCTATGATGTTTAAGAAACAGCCTCACCAAGCTGGTGCAACTCCCCCAAGTCCTGCTTATAACAAAAGTATACTTAATTCTACTAATTCAAATGGTAAGAAAACTGATGACTCCATCATCAGAGATCTCACCATTAGAATGAATGCTTTGACCAATCAAGTTAAGCAACTTAGAGAAAATGCTAAAAATGGAAAAGGTCAAGGTACTCCTAAAAGAAAATGCTATTTGTGTGGTGAGAAAACTCATGAATCTGATGACTGTCCTGCAAGTGAAGAGTCATCAGCAGAAAAACAAAAGCCGAAAATTTCTTCTAAAGGAAAAAGTAAAAGTGATGAAGAGGAACCCAAAACTTCCACAGGTGAACCCACCACTAATTGTGCAGGGTGACTTTAAAAAGGAGGTTTGGCATCTAGACAGTGGATGTTCCAAACATATGACTGGTGATAAATCCCTGCTCAAGAATCTGAAAAGCTGTCATGGTCTAACAGTAGTTTTTGGAGACAATTCCACTGGAATGACTGAAGGTCATGGTGTTGTCTCAAATGGTCAAATAACATTTACAAAAGTTGCTTAAATGGTTTAAAACATAATCTCATCATCATTTCTCAACTATGTGATGCTGACTTTGAAGTTCATTTTGATAAACTTCAAGGAACTGTTTTAAACATAAACAAGGAAGTAGTGCTGATTGCTCCAAGAACAAAAAATGTCTATTTGTTAGACATGAATCCTATTGTTCCTGAAAGTGAAATTTGTTTCTATGCAAAAGCATCAGCAGATGTGAACTGGCTTTGGCACGACAATCACAACGCAATTTCAAAACCATCAACAAGTTAACAAAAAGAGATTTGGTAATAAGTCTTCCTTTTGTTACTTTTGCAAAAGATAAGCTTTGAGCTGCTTGTGAAAAAGGAAAATCCCATAGAGCTTCTTTCAAATCAAAGCAAAACTTCTCAATAAATCAATGTTTTCACTTACTTCACATGGATCTCTTTGGACCTGTTAATGTTCAAAGTATTGCTAGAAGCAAGTATACATTGGTAATTGTTGATGAATATTCAAGATATACATGGGTATATTTCTTGAGGAAGAAAAGTGATGCTGCTGATAAGATCATCTCATTTGTCAAAAGAATGGAAACACTCAACATCATACTTATCAAAGAGATCAGAAGTGACAATGGAACAGAATTCAGGAATCAAAAGTTGGAAAGCTTTTGTGACAATAAAGGAATCTCACAAAATTTCTTAAATGAAAGAACTCCTGATCAAAATGGTGTTGCTGAAAGAAGAAACAGAACACTAATTGAAGCAGCAAGAACCATGCTCAGTGAATCAAGTCTTCCCATGCAGTTCTGGGCTGAAGCAATTGATACTGCATGCTATACTCAAAATAGATCAATCATAGTAAAAAGACATGGAAAAACTGCTTATGAGATGCTGAGAAAAGGAAAGCCCAACATTAATTATTTTCATATTTCTGGCTGTCCAGTCTTTGTATTTGACAACAGAAACAAGTTGGGTAAATTTCAAGAAAAAGCTGAAGAAGGGTTTTTCACTTGATATTCCAACAAAGGTAAAGCATATAGATATTTTAGCATACCTAGACAAACCATTGATGAATCCATCCATATAACCTTTGATGAAAGTTCTTCTGTTTTACTTTCATTAACCAAGTCAGCCTTCAAACCCTTTCTTGAAAACCTCTTTCCTGAAACTTCTGCTGATGCATCAGCAGAAACTGTCATCACTTCTGAAAAACAAAACCTAGACCCTCAAACTTCTGAGACTCATTCTGAAATTGAATTAATACCAACCTACTCTTATGTTGTTGAACCAAATGTGTCTCATACCAATTCTACTCATTTAAGCATTCATCAGCATGTTTCTACTGAAACTGCTGATGATGTCTCAAATGAAGTTTATCAAGATGCCCTTGATGTAGATGTGAATAATGATGATATTTCACATGCTACTACCTCTGAAGAACCCGAAGGTCAACCACCTCTTGAAAAAGGTCCTGAAATTGTTCATACTGAAATATCTGCTGATGCACCTGCAGAAAGATCAAAAACAATAGAAATGAATATTTCAGTTGTTCCTCAAGTTAAGTGGACAAGAGAACATCCTATTGATTTGGTGATTGGGGATCAAAAGGATGGTGTGGTTACAAGAAGCAAGCATACAAGTAACACATGCTTGCATGTAAACTTTCTTTCGCTGATAGAGCCTAAGAAAATTGGTGAAGCTCTAGATGATCCATGCTGGGTAAAATCTATGTAAGAAGAACTTTCTCAATTTGAATTGCAAAAAGTCTGGAACCTTGTTTCAGAACCAAAGGGAAAGAAGATATTTGGAACCAGATGGATATTTAGAAATAAAATGGATGAAGATGGGGTTATGATCAAGAATAAAGCCAGATAAGTTGCTCAAGGTTTTGAACAAGCTGAAGGAGTTGATTATGATGAAACATTTGCACTAGTAGCAAGACTTGAAGCTATCAGAATCTTTTTAGCATATGCTGCTTATAAAAACTTCACAGCCTTTCAAATGGATATAAAGAGTTCTTTTCTCAATGGCAAACTGGAAGAAAAAGTATATGTGTATCAGCCAATAGGTTTTGAAAGTTCAACTCATCCAGACTATGTGTTTAAATTATATAAAGCAATTTATGAGTTTAGATAGAATTAAGTAGCATTTTATTATCTACTTCTCGCTAGATCCGTCTCTAAGTCTCTCCGTTTATCTTATAGAAATGGTGCGTAATAGCAGGCTAGTGGTAATGTTGGTAATGGGAATCCTCCCAGAAACTGAAACGCAAGGAATGGTAGTCCTACTTCATCAGAGCTCGTTGATTTGTTACGTGCGGTTACTACAAAGTTGGAAAAGACTAGAGCTGAGCTAAAGGATGTAGCTAATCAGAGAGATGCTTTTGCTGAAGCACCCAAAAAGTAAGCTGAGAGGACACCATCCCCTACTCGTTCTGTTACTGGTGACACCTTGTCAGTTCGCCGCGTTCAACGTCGAAATTCTAAAGGTGCTGAAGAAACTGAAGATGCTAATAGACGTTCTGATGCTGGAAGGAAACATGTAGATGATAATGGAAAAAATGGTGGAAGCGGCACTCAGATTCACGAGTATAATAATTTTATGAAGTGCAAGCCAAAGTCCTTTAAAGGTGGTCATGATCCAGTGGTCAACAAACGTTGGATTATGCTTATGGAAGTAGTATTTGAATCATGTGACTGTCTGGAGAATAAGAAGGTGTTATTTGCCTCAAGAATGTTGGAGGAAAATGCTTTGGATTGGTGGAATACTAGACGCACTGCTTTGGGACCAGCAAACATTTCTGCCATGACTTGGGAATCTTTTGTTGAGATGTTTGAGAAAGAGTATTGTACCGATAGGGATTTGGAAGTGTTGGAGCGGTCATTTTGACTCTCAAAAAGAAGGGAAAATCGGTGGAAGAGTACGCTAAGTTCTTCACGGAGAAGATGACATTTTGTCCTCATTTATGTGCTACTGAAGCAGCCACTGTTACTCGTTTTGTTAATGGGCTCCCAGCTGATTATCGTGGTTTTTGTAGAGGTAAGGCTACTTTAAGTTTGGCTATTCATGAGGCCAAACGGGTGGAGGATGATTTAAGGTCACATATTAGAAAAGATGGTAATTCTGGTTTTAAAAGAAAGAATGATGAGGACTCGAGTTCGAGTAAGAGGTCCAAAGGTGGCTCATCCAAACCGGTAGATGATAAGACTTCGAAACAATGGTGTGTGGAATGTAAGTCTCGACATAGTGGACCTTGTACAACTGCTACCCTTCGTTGCAACAAATGTGGCAACACCGGTCATTCTATTAAGAATTGCACAGATGTTTCCCATTGTTATAAATGTAGGGGAACAGATCACAAAATTGCAGATTGTCCTATGATGAAAGAAGAAGATAAAAAGAATGACAAGCCGAAAGCTAAAGCTCGTGCCTTCAACATGATTACTCAAGGAGCTGAGGCGAATGACTAGGTGACTAGTAATACCCTTCTTTAAATTCTAAATAATTCATTGTATTTCATTTAAGTTGAGTGCCAATAGTTTGTTGTCCTACTTTAGTTCGCCTCTCACACTCAGGTACCTACTATTGCTTTTATAAAAAGTTAGTTGATAAGTATACTTTGATTTGGATATAGTCTGCTTTTAAGTGTGTACTATAACTAGTAAGGACCTTGGTGAAGTTGTTAGCAAAATAGGTAAATGGTTACAAGTGGTTATTAAGTGGAAACGACATCTAGAAGTCAAGTGGTTTTGTGAGGTATGAAGTAAATGACGTCATAAGTATATACTAAGCCATTCTGAGTATTGTTGTGTTGATACCGACGATTAAAAGATAAGTTTTCTTTGGAGTTTCGGTTGTGTGATAGACGGGTTCAATTTGAGGTCAGTTTCGTTATAACCTATAACTCGTTCGTAGTTTTAAAAATAGTCACTCTTATTAGTATTAACATCAGGGGTGGGACTAGGATGGCTGAGTTTGTTGCTCGGGTCGGGTTGTGGTTCAAGATTTGATATTTGAGTCGTATATGAAAATATCGTTTTATTAAAGACGATTAAGCGAAAACACCTAGCTAGTTATAGTATAATGAGGAGTTACAACTAAAAGGCAAAAGTTAGTTTTGGTTGTCTCTTTTTGGTTTCTGTCGAATAAGGAAGGAGCAAGACCTTTTTGGTTTGTAATTTAGATCATGCGTGATAAACTAGACATGTTAAGTAGTTTGAAGTTATGATAGCATCTTAATGCCATGTAACTGTATAGGTACTCGGACATTGAAGGATTAACGAGTTGAGTACATAATTATCCTATTCGAGGTAAGATAACTTACTTTTGACACATGAGGGACACAACAAAAACATAGATTTGATAATTAATTACTCCCCATTTTATGTTGTTTAAAAATCTCATGCATATGTTGGGTATGGGATATATGAGGGAGTTGATTGGGGTATTGTTTATGCATGCTTAATAGTTATGATCTCCATTGTGATATTATGGCTTAAAGTAGTTTATGAATGTCATCATTTATGCATGCTTAGTAGTTGTGAGCTATATTGTGATAATGTGGACTAAAGTGGTTTGTGATTGATATTGTGGATATTTGTGGACTTGTACACATAGTACACTAGACATGATTTATGTTGCCATGTCACGTGCACATTAATGGCCCTAATGTGATAAAGTGGATTAAAGTAGACAAAGTGGATTAAAGTAAAGTGGATTTGTGGACATTATTAAGTGTGTAAAGTCTCGAGCACTAAAGTGGAAAAGAGTTAAGCTTAACCCACACTAGTCTAATTGGCTATTGTGCAAAGTGGTTCACTCGGGGGTACCGTACATGCTCTCTCGTGTGACACAACCTAAAGTGGTAGAGTATTTTCGGGTGGCGTGGTTGACCATTAGTGTGTAACGGATTACTCGTGGATATGGTTATGCCTATCCGTAACGACAACGATGGACTACCGTGAAGTCTACCCATCAAGTCGGGTGTGAGGTTTCCTGTGAGGTCTTATGACCGCCTACACACAAAACCTTTAAAGTTGTAAATAATTGGCATAACCTAAAGTGGATCCAAAGTGGATAAATGTTGAATTATTAAGTGGATTAAAGTGGAGTGTTGAGGATGCTAGGCACATTATAGGATTGATGAACCTTTTTATGTGTGATTATGTGGATGTGTGTGATGTGCCTATACATATGTGTGAGATGATTTCTTATGAAACATTTTAATTGGCAATCCTTGTTTTGTATTAACCTGTTAACTTACTCGGCTTTTTAAGCTGACACTTGTGTCTTGTGGAAATGTGTTGTGCCCTCAGGTTAGACGTTGATCAGTGGATTGGTAGTTTGCTTGTGAGATGGGTAGCTTTTACTGGAGCTTATGGATGTTGGCTTTAGTTACCCATAGTTGCATTTATTTAAGTAGACATTATATAGCCGTTTGGCCTTTACTATGTTGGTTATCTTTTTAGTTGACTGTGGATTTCAGTTGAATTATTGTGATGATACTGGTTTTTTTTTCCGGTAAAGGCCGTCACCCCTGGTTATATTATAAATATCAATAAAGATCAGGCAATCTAGCTGAATACTAGATTGACTATTACAAAACATGCCATAAGAGCACTGTTCAGGAAAAGAAAAGTAAAATTTACTTTCCTACATTACAAGGAACATCAATACAGCTTCATGATTTCTTAAAACGAACCATAAACAGCTTCAAACGAACCGTTTGAATAATAGAATCAGCAAGCTGACTCGAAATTCTTTTCTTCTGGCGAAATAATCTTGCATTTCTTTCTTGCCACATAAAGTAAACAGACGCATCAAAAACTAATTTCGTAACAATGCTTTTGACCGATTTCTTATGGGCAAACATCATGATATACCTCATTAACAATATCATCCCATCGGGCTGAAGAGAGTTGAAAATCAGCCTTCAAACGAACAAGATCCCACACCTGCATAGAATAAGGGCACTCAAAAAACAAATGATCATGTGAATCCTGAGTTGTTTCACACAATAAGCACAGCAGCCTACTGGTGCTAGTACCAGCCGCAACATCCCAAGGTTGAAGAAGGTCTTGAGTTTTTAATTTTCTCTTAACCGCAAGCCATAATACAAACGAATGCTTTGGGTTACATTGAGTAAACCAAACCATATGATACCAGGATCACGAGGACGAATATCTTCCAACGCTAATCCAACAGAAAACTCTTCCAAATTACCATGGCGATCTCTCCATAACACCACATCCTCCTTGTTTGAAAGTAAACTCGGAGGATTACCAGCAGAAAAACGAGAATGCCAACTATGTGGCCACGACCAACCTCCATCCATGACAACATCAGACACTTTTGCATTAAGATCAAAACCAGCATTTGCAATCATTCTTGGAGATAACTTATCGATTAAAGGACTATTAACACACCAATTATCAAACCAAGCAAAAGTAGAATTACCATTTCCAAGCTGGTACCAAAAATGATTTCTAATAACTTGGCGAATTTGAAGTAGCTTACGCCAACTCTAAGAAATGCTCCGAGTCGGTTGAATTGACCAAAAACTTTTATCTCGAATCTTGTAATTACGAATCCAACGAACCCATAAAGAGCTTCAAACGAACAAGATCCCACACCTGCATAGAATAAGGGCACTCAAAAAACAAATGATCATGTGAATCCTGAGTTGTTTCACACAATAAGCACAGCAGCCTACTGGTGCTAGTACCAGCCGCAACATCCCAAGGTTGAAGAAGGTCTTGAGTTTTTAATTTTCTCTTAACCGCAAGCCATAATACAAACGAATGCTTTGGGTTACATTGAGTAAACCAAACCATATGATACCAGGATCACGAGGACGAATATCTTCCAACGCTAATCCAACAGAAAACTCTTCCAAATTACCATGGCGATCTCTCCATAACACCACATCCTCCTTGTTTGAAAGTAAACTCGGAGGATTACCAGCAGAAAAACGAGAATGCCAACTATGTGGCCACGACCAACCTCCATCCATGACAACATCAGACACTTTTGCATTAAGATCAAAACCAGCATTTGCAATCATTCTTGGAGATAACTTATCGATTAAAGGACTATTAACACACCAATTATCAAACCAAGCAAAAGTAGAATTACCATTTCCAAGCTGGTACCAAAAATGATTTCTAATAACTTGGCGAATTTGAAGTAGCTTACGCCAACTCTAAGAAATGCTCCGAGTCGGTTGAATTGACCAAAAACTTTTATCTCGAATCTTGTAATTACGAATCCAACGAACCCATAAAGATTGTTTAAGCGTTAACAATCTCCAAATATGAGCAGCCATCAAAGCGATATTAAAAGGCTCGATCTTCCGAATACCAAGACCACCTTCTTCCTTTGGCAAACAAACATTATCCCAGGAAACCTTTGCCTGACCTCGTTTGAGAGTTCCTTGGCTCCACAGGAAGCCCCTCATAATCTGCTCAATCTCTGAAATGACACGGTCAGGTAGAATAAAAACAGAAGACCAATAAACATGCAAGGAAGAAATAACCGAAATGATCAACTGTAAACGCCCAGCAAAAGAAAGAAATTTATTCTTCCAACCAGACACCCTTTGCTTGACCTTTTCAGCCAATACTTTACAATCTCGCAGCATGAGTCTGGATGAAATCAGAGGAACACCCAAGTATTTCACCGGTAGAGTACCTTCTTCAAACGGTAACACATTCAGAATAGAAATCTTCACATGATTAAGAACATTACAAAAGAAAGCTGTACTCTTTGGCAGACTAGGAGCAAGACCAAAAACAGATTTAAATTCCTCAAGAGAATCCCTAGTAACCATTGTTGAAGCAACATCACCCCTCAAAAAAATGAAAAGATCGTCAGCAAAGCATAAATTAACCACATCAATTCGATCACAAAGAGGATGAAACCCAAAATAATCAGCCCTTTTTATATTACGATTAATAATAAGAGTAAGAATCTCCATTACTAATGTAAATAAATAGGGAGATAATGGATCGCCTTGCCTTAAGCCACGTCTACCATGAAAGAAACCATGTAAGAAACCATTGATGCTAAGAGAAAAGAAGGTAGTAGAAACACACTCCATAATCCAATGAATCATAAGAGCAGGACAACCAAACCCTTCAAGAATAACTCTTAAGATCCCCAGTCAACCGTACCATAGGCCTTTTGAATGTCCACTTTAAAATCAGCACGAGGAACACCCCTATCCAAATGATATATTATCAGCAATCCTTCTACCTGGAACAAATGCAGATTGATTGATGCTATAACCAGATCATCCAAACAACCTTTAATCCTGTTCGACTAAATCTTCGTAATACATTTAAAAATAATATTACAAAGAGATATGGGTCGGTAGTCATTAATGCGAGATGGAGAAGAAACCTTAGGAATGAGAGAAATAATAGTGTGATTTACTTCTTTAAGGAGTCGACCACACACAAAGAAATCTTTAACAGCCTTTGTAACATCCGTACCCACAACATCCCATGCCCCTTTGAAAAAAGCCGTAGAGAAACCATCCGGACCAGGTGATTTATCATCACCCATAGAAAAAATCGCCTCTTTAACCTCTTGATCAGAAACCGCAGCAATCATGATTTCAGCCTTCTCAATTGATAACCTATTAGAAAAGAGATCAACAATGTTTAAATCAGAAACAATACCAGGCTGCCCTAGAAACCCGAGATAATGTGCCTCAAATGCCTTCGCAACATCTTCACCATCAAGATGGGTTCCATCAGAACCAATAAGAGAGTCAATCCTATTTCTAGCTTTACGAGATTTCACCACTTTATGAAAGTATGCAGAATTTGAATATCCCACATTAAGCCATTCTAGTTTTGCTTTCTGTTTAAGGAACCGCTCCTCATCAAGAACTGCCTCATTATATGCATTTAAGTAAGCCACATGTTTCCCAACAGTAGAAGAGTTATTCGGACTTATCCATTGCCAACTGAAGATCATCTAGCTCCTTTCGTAAATGGAGAACTTTCTGATGGATATTCCCATAAGAACAAAGTAATTTACGAAGGTTTTTTTTTTTGCAGCTTTAAGCTTTTGGACCAAACAATACATGGGATGACCAGCAACATTGATTTGCGAAGCCTCTTTGACAACATCTTTAAACCCTTTATTATGAATAAGAACATTTGAAAATTTGAAAGGTTTCGGCCTAAGCTTGACAAGGGCAGGAGTACGTAGGACTGCAGGTGCATGATCAGAAATTCTGTAGAGTTGAAACACAGCTGAGGCGCCTACAAACGTATCAAAAAACTCCAAATTTGCCATAACTCTATCAATTTTCTTCATTTGGCCAGCCATACCTCTAGGTTTTTGAACCCAAGTATATTGGATGCCCAACATCTTTACATCAATAACATTAAGATCATTAACACAATCCTGGAAATCCCGCATAGCAATATCAGTAGAAGACGATCCCGCTGCCTTATCTTCCATTTTTAAAGCAACATTAAAATCACCAAGAAGAACCCAAGGACAACTTTTCACAAACAACTTGTGTCTGCGAAGATCATCCCAAAGAGGACGCCTATTTATGTAATAATTATGAGCATAAATAAACGAGCACAATACAGCTTTTTTAGACTCTTTAAAGACAACCTGAGCATGAATAACCTGATCTGATTGAGCCAAGACCATGACATTAACAACATCAGGATTCCAGCCCAAGATAATTCTTGTACCTTTAGAACACAAACTAGTATTTGAAACCCACTGCCACTTCCAAAAAACTTTAGCACAAAGAGCATGAAGCTTATCCGAAGAAACATGTGATTCCAACACTACACAAACACACAATTGGTTATCTGAGATAACCTGTCGAACCTCTTTTTGTTTAGGGGTTTGGTTCATTCCCCTAACATTCCAAGAGGCGATGTTATACATTGGGCACCGATCCAGCAGGAGTGCTTGCCCCTGTTTTAGTGTACCCAAATTCATCATAATCATCTTCTACATCGTCCTCATCAGTATCCTGCAAGAAAGAATTTTTCGGATCACTTTGAACATGTTTAAATAAAAATTCACCCTTCTGAGAATCATCATTCAGAATTCCTTCCTCTTTTCCAATCGGCCTATTCGCAAAAGCCTCCTCCAAAACCGAAAAAGCATTACTAGTACTAATAGATGAAGAACCAGCCCCATTGTTATTCTTTGGGGCACCACTGGATGAACTTGGCTTTTGAGTCGCTCCCGAAGTTTGTTTTTGACGATAAACAAAGTTTGGTTTAGGCTTTGTAAACCTAATACCCTCAACCTTTTTTGCTTTAGCTTTATTCTTCTTACGAGAAACAGTAACAAAACCATCATCATTAACCTCATTAACAGTTTGCTTAACAACCTTCTCTTTAACCAAACTGTTGGTAACACCTTTTGAAACATTTATTACGTTTTATTGATTCCGTTAGGAATCAATTGGGATTTTTAAACGTCGCTTCCGCATTTTGTTAATGAAGTTTTGTTTTAAGTTAAAAAGAATTTTTGAAATCCACATTTTTATAAAGCAGGGTGTTAAAAGATGGTATCAGAGCAGTAGTTTAAGTGAACCATTGGCCATAGGTGTGGGTCATGGACTTAAACTAGTAGCGTTGTTGCGCATATGAGCTTACGTAATTATGCCTTAGCCTTAAGAAGGTTGCTATTAGGACGGGTTTGGGTTGAGTGCGACAGTAGATTTAAGGCTTATATGTATTTGTTGTTTATATGCATATCTATGTAGTTTAGCCTTATTTTCCTTACTTAATTTCATTATATTAGTCGACAAACCTTTATGTTTTGTCGATATACGATGCTTTACGAAAAATTGTGTAAATTTTCTTTGTTGAGAATTGATAAGTGTCATGGTGGAAAATTATGTCGAGTAATGGAGTAGTGAGATAGAAAAGAAAAAAAAAGCTTGGTGTCACCTTGTGTAGATTTGAGTTGGGAATAAAGTTCAAAATAATGTGATATGAGTTGTGGTCGTTGTTTTTGAGCCCACGGAGCTAGTGAAAATTACCCAATATAGATGAAGTATGGGAAGGGTGGTAAAAGAGTGAGTCGAGGACTTCCTAAAGAAAGAGGTATAATTGGTGATCAACAAGAGGTAACAAACATGCATGTGAAATGATACAATTACAATTATGGTCCGGAACATAATTGCAAATGTATCATGACATTAGTGTATTTGTGGCCATGCTTGCATTGACCGGTGTAGGATGAAATTGAGTTAGTGAGATTTCCTGTAGCGGGCATAATGAGTGGTGATGATCCGCTTAGTTGTAACTTAATAATATCGATGTTTGAAATATGCGGAAAAGTTTATTTATGGAGTTAATAGAAAAAAAAATGAAGAGACAAAAAAATTAATTGTTTTTGGTCTTATTCGTTTACTTGTGGCAGATCAAGATACATGATAAGAAAGAGTCAAAGTTTGTTGCTTTTATTGTTTCTTTATTATATGTATATAAAATAATAAAGAGTATAGTCGTAGTTTATAGGATTTGGTGTGAAGCAAATAAAAGAAAAGTAGCATAGTATCCACGCAATGCGGTGTTCGTGCGGTGACGGTGTGGTGGTGGGGGACGACTGTTGGTGGTAGAGGCGGCGTCGAGTTGAGTAGATAATTGATGTAAAGGGTTAATGGAGATATTTTAGAAGATAAAGAATGATACTGTAATATAATTATTAAGAGTATTTTAGACACTTTCTCCCATATAATTTTCAACATGGCTATTCTTTTTATAAGATAGTATAGTTAGATATAGATTGTGACATTGTGTTGTCATTTTGGGTTGGCCAAAAAAAAAAAAACCTATTGTCCTATTTGTAGCTGCCGAACAATTGAAGAGAAAAGGCAAAGTGAATTCCCTTCCATTGTGTAATTTGTTGTCTAATAACAGGTCAAGGAGGGAGTAAGGAAAATGAATTTGTCCCTTAACCTTTCCATTAGTATTTACAGAAAAAATATATATATAAACTGTTTGGTTATTTGAATTTAGTCAAGCAGGATAAGCAGGAGACTAGATAGTATCTTGTTCAATTTTACATTTCATTCAATCATAGTGCAATAGATACAGAATATCCCTACATGAGTCCGTAAATTTAAGTATAACATTTAAGTGGGTCATTCACGTAATAGCATTGAGAGTTTGAATATGATATGTTGAGGATTAAATTATCACTATAGATTAGTAGCATTCGCTTAAAAGTGTGTAGCTGATAAGCTTAGTACAACCTTTTTAGAGGATGCAAGAATAGATTCAAAGAAAAAAAATTATACTTAAAATAAACCCGATGAGATACTTGACCGTAAAAAGAAGAAACTTTGTAACAGCTGACTGATCTTGAATGGTTTTAGTGGAAATAAAATATATCCAAAAACTTGACGGGGGAGACTAGGTGTGTGATGAACGATCGTTACCCTTATTTATTTGTTGCCGAATGGATTCTGGGGACAGAATCCTTTTAAGGAGGAAGTAATTGTAACATCCTAAATTTTTGTCATGACAACTTTGGGTATAATAACGGTTAGCTGTTTGTGTTCAATTATATGTTTGTAAGGTTAATACAAATAATAAGATGTATAAAATGTACTTATAGGTTACTATTTGTAAATTAAGTAAATTATTTATGTGTCTTTTATGTATTGACAAGATAGTGAAGGGACTTGATAGTAGGAATTTTTTTCGGTAAAAGGCCGTCACCCCTTGTTAACTTTTATAAATCACAAATATAGACAGGCGAAATGGTTGAATACGATTTCGACTATACACAATTCGCACCGAGTGCTACAACCAAGACCCAATAAACGACCAGCTACAAATAAGCAAAAATTACAAAGACAAAACGCCTAAGTATTATGAACTAAAGACCAAGGTATCTTCCAATGTCTAAGAGCTTCTTCCACACGAACAGTCTTTTTAAAACGATACGTGAGTAGCTTCAAACGAATCAGCTCCATAATCTCATCAATCAACTGAGCAACAGGCCGCTTCTTATTATTGAATAATCTCCCATTTCGTTCTCTCCAAATGAAATAAGTAGCAGCTCCCAACAAAAGTTTAGATACCGACCTAACTCAAACAAAAGTCACCACCTTTATCTCCAATTTACTTGGAACAACTGTTCGTACATCTGATAATGATCTGAAGGAGATAGAGAGACATGTCAAGGAATTACTTGAACGACCTTGTCTTAATGTGACCGAGCTTGGACAGCAGTTGGCCAGAAGATTGAAGATACCTTAGCTGCCAGAGAAGCACAATTAGTTGAAAAGGTGATGTCTGAGATCACCAAGATTGCTTCTCCTCAGGTTGATCTGGCCCAAATTACTTCTGAGATCAACCAGTTGAGAACTAGTCTGGACACATTGGCTACTAAGGCTTCTGAACACTCTACTGCCATAGACAATTTGGCAACTGAAGTTGGTAAAGAGAAAGAAAAGGAAATTATGAAGGAGTTGGTGAATGTTGGTCTCTCAACTCAAGATGCTCGCTCAGTTGTTGCAAGATCTGAAGACTGCCCAGGACCAAATGTCTAACTGTAACACCCTGCTTTATAAAAATTGGATTTCAAAAATTCTTTTTAACTTTGAACAAAACTTCATTAACAAAATGCGGAAGCGACGTTTAAAAATTTGGATTTCAAAAATTCTTTTTAACTTTGAACAAAACTTCATTAACAAAATGCGGAAGCGACGTTTAAAAATCCCAATTGATTCCTAACGGAATCAATAAAACGTAATAAATGTTTCAAAAGGTGTTACCAACAGTATCATCACAATAATTCAACTGAAATCCACAGTCAACTAAAAAGATAACCAACATAGTAAAGGCCAAACGGCTATATAATGTCTACTTAAATAAATGCAACCATGGGTAACTAAAGCCAACGTCCATAAGCTCCAGTAAAAGCTACCCATCTCACAAGCAAGCTACCAATCCACTGATCAACGTCTAACCTGAGGGCACAACACATTTCCACAAGACACAAGTGTCAGCTTAAAAAGCCGAGTAAGATAACAGGTTAATACAAAACAAGGATTGCCAAATAAAATGTTTCATAAGATATCATCTCACACATATGTATAAGCACATCCCACACATCCACATAATCACACATAAAAAGGTTCATCAATCCTATAATGTGGCTAACAATCCTCAACACTCCACTTTAATCCACTTAATAATTCAACATTTATCCACTTTGATCCACTTTAGATGATGCCAAGTATTAACAACTTTAAAGGTTTTGTGTGTAGGCGGTCATAAGACCTCACAGGAAACCTCACACCCGACTTGATGGGTAGACCTCACGGTGGTCCATCGTTGTCGTTACGGATAGGCATAACCATATCCACGAGTAATCCGTTACACACTAATGGTCAACCACGCCACCCGGAAATACTCTACTACTTTAGGTTGTGTCACATGAGAGCATGTACGGTACCCCCTAGTGATCCACTTTGCACAATAGCCAATTAGACTAGTGTGAGTTAAGCTTAACTCTTTTCCACTTTAGTGCTCGAGACTTTACACACTTAATAATGTCCACAAATCCACTTTATCTACTTTAATCCACTTTGTCTACTTTAATCCACTTTATCACATTAGGGCCCTTAACGTGCACGTGACATGGCAACATAAATCATGTCTAGTGTACTATGTGTACAAGTCCACAAATATCCACAATATCAATCACAAACCACTTTAGTCCACATTATCACAATATAGCTCACAACTACTAAGCATGCATAAATGATGACATTCATAAACTACTTTAAGCCATAATATCACAATGGAGATCATAACTATTAAGCATGCATAAACAATACCCCAATCAACTCCCTCATATATCCCATACCCAACATATGCATGAGATTTTTAAACAACATAAAATGGGGAGTAATTAATTATCAAATCTATGTTTTTGTTGTGTCCCTCATGTGTCAAAAGTAAGTTATCTTACCTCGAATAGGATAATTATGTACTCAACTCGTTAATCCTTCAATGTCCGAGTACCTATACAGTTACATGGCATTAAGATGCTATCATAACTTCAAACTACTTAACATGTCTAGTTTATCACGCATGATCTAAATTACAAACCAAAAAGGTCTTGCTCCTTCCTTATTCGACAGAAACCAAAAAGAGACAACCAATACTAACTTTTGCCTTTTAGTTGTAACTCCTCATTATACTATAACTAGCTAGGTGTTTTCGCTTAATCGTCTTTAATAAAACGATATTTTCATATACGACTCAAATATCAAATCTTGAACCACAACCCGACCCGAGCAACAAACTCAGCCATCCTAGTCCCACCCCTGATGTTAATACTAATAAGAGTGACTATTTTTAAAATTGAACCCGACTATCACACAACCGAAACTCCAAAGAAAACTTATCTTTTAATCGTCGGTATCAACACAACAATACTCAGAATGGCTTAGTACACCTTTATATCATCTAAATTCGACCCATCTCGTAAGCTCAATTACAGAAAAAAAACGTCAAACATTAGGCACCATCATCGATCTCCCGTTTAAGCTCTCTTTTAATTATCCTACGGAATACTAGTTGTTTTGGTGACATGGTTTATTTTTCCATGTTTACTAATGACTTCCATGTGTGATAGTATTATAACTCAGAACAACTCTAACCTCATGAAACTACGCAGCAGAAAACCAACATCCCGGTGACAATCTAGTTCCCCACATCGCTCACATCGTAATGAGATAGTCTAGCATTCATGCCATTAAAGATCTAGAGTCGACTTGCAGGTTGTTGCCAACATATTGGTTGTATCTTGAATGTACCAACAAAAACCAACTCCATACCTTTAGACCCATACTGCTCACGGCGGACCTTGCCCCCCAACATCTTATGATGGGCTTATACGTTTTTCATATATATGTACACAACTTTTCTGAATTGCCACTTCCTAGAGTTGAGATCACACCATAGCATACATTGATCAACATAAACGTACACTCTTTTTCAATCTTTTCGAGTTTTATCGGCGGCACAACTAAACATACAGAACCCTACTTGTTTATTTTTTTGAATGCATATTACCTATCTTTCGTTACTCGTGTATGTTATAATAACCTAATAATTCTCTAGATCTGGAACCGGCGTTTCTTTCTTTTCCCTTTTTAAAACTTATCTACTTGTTACACAATTCCTACTATCAATGGTAATTTGAAGAAGGTTGATTGGAGGTTTTTGAAGAAGGTGCTTGTTGGCTTCGGGTTTCATGCTAAGATGATTGCTTGGATCATGGAATGTGTTACAACTACATCTTTTTCAGTTTGTATCAATGGTAATTTGCATGGTTTCTTTCATGGGAAACGTGGTTTGAGGCAAGGAGATCCGCTTTCTCCATACTTATTTACTCTAGTTATGTCGGTTCTAACGCTTATTATTAAGCGTAGGTTGGCGGATTCTAGTGTTTTCAAGTTTCATCATCATTTCGCTAAACTTGATATTATTAATTTGTGTTTTGCTGATGATCTTTTTATATTCTTACATGGAGATGTTGAGTCTGCAAAGTTGATAAAGAATGCGCTTCAGGAGTTCAAGAATGTTTCAGGTCTTGCGCCGAGTATGCCTAAAAGCACTGTTTATTTTTTTAATGTTCTGAATCATGTGAAAAGTGCTATCTTGAGTATCCTACCGTTTGAAGAAGGTAAACTTCCTGTTAAGTATTTGGGTGTTCCTTTGGTTTCAACTAGGCTTGTTTATAAAGATTGTAAGGAATTGATTGAAAAAGTTGAGAACCGGGTTTCTGATTGGAAGACAAAGTTTCTATCATTCGGGGGGAGATTACAGTTGATTCAATCTGTTTTGTCTTCATTGCATGTTTATTGGTCATCGGTCTTTGTTCTCCCTTCAAAGGTGATTCTGGATATTGAGCGAATTTTAAGAGGTTTCTTGTGGTGCCAAGGTAAATTAAAGCGTGGTAAGTCAAAAGCTTCATGGGATTTGGTTTGTTTGCCTAAAAAAGAGGGAGGGCTTGGTATCCGTAGACAGAATGATTTTAACTCGGCGCTTATATCTTCTCATATTTGGAGCATTGTCGCTGGAAAAGAATCGTTATGGGTTCGTTGGATTCATTCTTATAAATTGAAAGGTCAAAGTTTTTGGGAGGTGCCATGCCGTGGTAATATGTCATTGTCATGGAGGAAACTTTTGCAAGTTAGGCATTTGGTACATCCTTTCTTTTGGTTAACTATTGGTAATGGTAATTCGACTTTCGCTTGGCATGATAATTGGTGTTCATTCAGTCCGCTAAGTAGTTCTATCTCTCCTAGAGATATTTCGACAGCTGGATTTTCTTTAAATGCAAAGCTTTCGGATATTTGTGATAATGATTTATGGTTGTGGCCGGTTGATTGGTTTGATAAATTTCGGAATTTGAATGTGCCGGATCTTGCTCTAAATAAACCTGATCTGCTTTGTTGGAAGGATTGTAATGGTGTGGTCAAGGAGTTTTCCGTGGCTACTATTTGGGAGGATTTAAGGCCGAGAAGTAATCGTGTTCCATGGTATGATCTCGTTTGGTTTGCTCATGGTATACCAAAGCATGCTTTTCATCTGTGGCTAGTGTGCAACAAAAAACTGAAGACGCAAGATGTTTTAGGTGATTGGGACATTCATGCTTCATCTACTGTGGCTAGAACATGCGCATTCTGTCAATTGCAACCTGATACTCATGATTACCTATTTTTTGAGTGCAACTACTCGAGGGAGGTTTGGAAGAGTGTGTTTTCTAAAGCTAATGTTGATTTTATTTCGTGTGATTGGGACGCTATTTTGCAATCTTATTGTGCAAAATAAGCCTCAGTTGACTGGCCAGTAGGAAGAGAAAAAGAAGCAGAAATGGGGAAAGAAGAAGGACGAATAGTGAGATCAAGGGGTTGAATATACTGAGTATTCTCAGGTATATTCAACGGCGGCGGTGGTGGCATGTGTCTATTTCTAGACACAAATGATGATGATAATGGTGATGGTGGTGGTGGCATATCTGGTAATACTTGTAGTGAAGGTGAAACTGAAATTGGAATTTCTGGAGGCGAGACAAGAGATGAAGGGTCTTGATCTTATACAGAAGAGTCAAGTATCTCATTGTCTGAAAGGGTTTCATCAGAATCCGAAGACTCTATCTGAATTTCACCATCATTGGCATCCATGTCCAGATCCATGAATGACTCTGGTGGCTGAACTTGAAGTTCAGTCTCTTGACCAACTTCTCCAGTTTCCTGGTTGGCATGGTCAGTTGAGGGCTCAGTCGTGGTGACTTCATCGCCAGTAACAAGGGTCACTTGGGGTGCCTCAGTTGTCTCCGCCCTGTTTTCAGAGACAACATCACTGGCCAAAGAGTTTGGAACCTCAGTCGCCAGTTGTAACTGGTCAGCGACTTCATCAGTTCGTGCAGTAGCAGTGTTAGAAGTTTGGCCATTAACATTTTGTGCTAACTCTAACTCTACTCTGGGTTGGCCGGACCCTGCATTCTCTTCACCACTTCCTCCTACAGCAGTTGTGGAAGTGGTTTCTTGTGGTTCATACCTTTGACAATCTCCAGCATCCTGTTGGGAGGATACTGGAGGGCTGGTTAGTTTTCTACTGTCAGTGGCTAGTACTGACCTTTGCCTAGGGCGACGGGTTTAATTTATCCTTTGGAGCACCCTGGAGACCTGTTGGGAGGTCTCCAGTGACAGTTGAAGGGACTGGCACGCTGGATCCGGAAGGGTTAGACTGTTGTTCAGGTTCAACAACTGTCACAAGTCCAGTAGACGAACTGGTGGGTCCCTCATTGTTTTGAGGCCCACCCAGTTGTCTTTCCGAGCCACCTGGTATTGGTGCATCGGTTTTAGCGAATGCCAGCAACATTCTACCTGGAATCTCAACCTCATTGTCATGTGAGACCAATGATTCGAGACTCCTTAATAATTCTGGGGCAGTGAAGGGTGATGCAGTATTTTTGTATTCATCACTCCCTAAAATTAATTTAAAGCATAGAGAGAGATACCAGGAGAAGGGGATGCACAGTCCCCTGGTTCCCTTCAGTTTGTTCACCAGGCCTCTGAATATGATTTCAGCAAAATCTACTCTCAAGCCATACCACAAGCAGTAAGCCATTTCTGCTTGTGTGGAGTTAATCTGGTCCAATCCACCAGAACTCCCACCCATGCTTTCTACCAAATGAATGAAGAAGAACCTCCAAGATGGTGAAAGGCCCTTCATTTGCATGGCCCCTTTTGTTTTGAGGGAGCCATCGGCTTCAGTGCATTCATTGTGTCCCATTTCAAGAAGCACTTGCCTGAAATTCACATTTGATGGTAGAACAAATAGAGTCTCTCCTGGCCTCCAGTAGTTGAGGTTTAAAGCATCCCTCAACGTTTCAGCAGTCATGGAACACTGCGCAGTCCCACTCTTTAGAGTAAAGGAGATAGAAGTGCAACTGCGATTTAAAGCAGCAGTGACCTAAAACTCACACAAGTAATCATGGTATAACTTGCGTGGACTAAGTGTCAAGGCACTAAGAAGGGAAGAATCTCTTAAAAAGGCTCTGATTCTCCCAATCAAAGTATCGGCACCTTGATTCCCCAGCAAACTAGCCATGGGATTGTTAGGATTTAATTTGATGTCCCCAAAATTTGTGGGGGCACCAACGGCTAGTTTAACATCTGGAGAGGGATTATATGGGATAGTAAGTAGATTGATGTCTCAACTGCGAGATGATTTTGGTGCCATTTTTCTACAAGTGAAAATTGAAATTGAAAGAGTTTTGAGAAAATTAGGGTTTTTAATTTATGATTAGAGAGAAAGAGGAATTTCGATGATTGGAATTGAATGAAGGAATGTCAAGAAGTAAATGGAAACCGAAGTAAATGTGGGAGTATTTATAAGGGTATAAAATCCCAAAGTAAATACAAAAAGATATTTTAATCCCCAAATTTTCAATTGATTTGATGTTTTGATAAAATGAAAATTTGAAATTCAAAATAAAATTTAATTTCCAGTGTCAACATTTAATGCAAAAAGGGCTGGTATTCTCACACGCCCACTTACTTTTTACAATCCCAAGGAAAAAGTTCATTTGTTTACAAAAATGTCCTTGACACGTCAGCCGACGGTTACAAGTAGGCTTAAGTACTCAATGTTAGAAATATAAATGTAGTAGTTGATTTGTTTCCTTATTGTATATTAGTACTTAGAATGTAAATGTCTAAGTATGGAAGGGGGCTTAGTGTAAATTAGCCATATGTATATAAACCCCTTCCATTAAGCATTTTGTAACCTTTGAACTCATAATACAATCCAATCTTTCCCTGACATCTCTCTACTCTCTCTCTACTTTCTCTCTCTAAAACCGCCATTAACACACACATAAACACACACAAAAGCACGAATTCTAGTGTTTACAATTGGTATCAGAGCACAATCAGCATATCTGAGCGATCCAAAAGCTTATTACAAGCTTATTTTGTGCTTAATTTCAGAATTTGAGTTGTTTATCTGAAAAGTTCATTTGCAGAGCTCACTGTTACAGTGATTCCTGCAAATTAAGTGTGTTTTTGTTCGAATTTTGTTCACCGATCGATTTAATATCAGTATATCTTCCTTTGCTATCAATTTCAGAAGCTAATTTCATCATTTGAGTTGTTTTTGTTCGAATTTTGTTCACCGATCGATTTAATATCAGTATATCTTCCTTTGCTATCAATTTCAGATGCTAATTTCATCATTTGAGTTGTTTTTGTTCGAGCTCTACAAATCGCATGTTCGTGAGGGTTTGAATTCCAATTGAAATTAGCATCTAATTTGTTCAAGGATTTGTGCGCGTTGGTTTTCTGATCATTTTGATATAAAATACGAGTTTTAATTCTCAAAAATGAAGAAGATATCGAAGATTTACAGTCTTCTCTGCAAATGAGGGTTTGGCTGAACGAAGAAGACAACCAGTAACCGACTATTTTGTCGTGTAGTGGTTACTCGTATTTGCAGAGGTCGTTGGTTAAGTGGTGTTCTTACTTGTACTATTTGCAGAGATCTTTGCTCGGCAAATAGGTGGTTCAAGGATTTGTGGTTAAGTATTGAGATTACTTGTGCTATTTGCAGAGCTTTTTGCTCGGCAAATAGTTGGTTTTGAGAATTCTTGATTTGTGACTGGTGCTTCTTGCATTGTTTGCAGAGGTTTAAGCTCGGAAAACAGTTGAATTTGATTCTTCGACCAAGTGACTTTCTTAGTTGTACTGTTTGCAGAGATATTTGCTCGGAAAATAGTTGAATTTGATTCTCGACCAAGTGACTTTCTTAGTTGTACTGTTTGCAGAGATATTTGCTCGGAAAATAGTTGAATTTGATTCATCGATCAAGTGACTTTCTTAGTTGTACTGTTTGCAGAGATATTTGCTCGGAAAATAGTTGAATTTGATTCATCGATCAAGTGACTTTCTTAGTTGTGCTGTTTGCAGAGGGTTTTGCTCGGCATTCAGTTGTTTTTGATTGTTGATTAGAGTACTTGGGTTGCGACTTGGTCACTTACACCATTTGCAGAGGATTAAGCTCGGCACTTAGTTGTTTTTAAGATTCTCAAATCAAAATTTTTCAAGAAAATTTCTCAAAACCATTTTTCATCAATATTCTTCAAGTGGGTAGGAAAATTAAAATTTTTCAAAATTTTTAATTTTCTTACTTGATCTATTTGCAGAGGTTTAAGCTCTGCATTTAGTTGAAATTGAAAATTATCAAATTTTTCTAAGTCTTTAATTGCTTGAAATGGCTTCAAGGGAAGCTTTAGCACTTGGTTCTGAAGGAAGACCACCTGTCTTGTTTAGAGGATCTTATCCTCAATGGAAGAAAAGGTTTAACATTCATGATTTTTACCGTTTGACTGTGCATGTAATTTGATTAACTATTTCAATAAACGGAAATTTGGACATAATTGTGTACATTTATCTGTAAATTGGGCCAATTATAATGTCATATTTGAACTTCTAGAATTAGGGCCATATTAGCAGATTATGAAATTGGCCCAGTACATGTTATGGAAATTATATAATAGATGATAATTGAGTAACTATGGTAACAGGAAAAACGTATATACGAAACCTTAAGTATAATGTACGGTTACAACAGTGTCGGTGAAACAGTGTCGGTGAAACAGTGTCGGTGAAACAGTGTCGGTGGTTAGATGATAATTCCATTAATAGGACAAAAACCGACACAACCTTTATATTATATGAAATGATTTATCCATATTATGGATTTATAATAATTTATAAAAGTTGTACGCTCGTGAGTATTTTTGTTATTAATTTCGGAATCAATTAACTAGTTAGATATATTGTACATACTAGTAAAATAAATATGCAATTGTGTACTTGAACTAGATAACTAATAAATATATAAATACATGTAATTGATTTATAACCACATAGATAAAAGTAATTATACTTATATAGACTAGTACTACATTTAATTACACAAATAATAATCAAGAATCAAAGTTTAGAGTCAACCAAAGTCAATAAGTCAAGTCAAGCTTGTGTTCTTGACATAAACCCCACACAAACTAACCAAGACTTGGATTATAGCTTGTAATCATGCAATGAACATGTTCCTACTAAATTCTAGTTTGTTTTAAGGCCAAAGTTTCAACCATTACACTCAAGGATGAGTTGTAAACACATGATGAACACCTCATGGCCAAGGTGTGTATTCTTGGCACTTAGTTGCAAATCTTGGGCTATATAAGCAAGCATTTGATGATCATTCTATCATTCATCTCTGCTCTTTTCTCTCTCTTTCACATTCATAACACAAAACAATCAAGTCCATAAAGTCTTGGGTTCATCACTTGAAGTTTCAAGTTGAATTTAAAGACTCTATAGGACTGAAATTTTCAGTCATCTTGCAAACATCATAGAAGATTCATCTGGACGAACTAGGAGACGATTCTTATATTTTTGGAAAGGTCCAAGTGTTAGTAAAATTTGATAAGAACGAAGTTTCTTCTGGTTTTGCTCAGAAGAGTGCCAAAAACGATGAATTTCAGAACTGGTCTAATTTTTGACGAGGCTACAGGTTTGTTTTTGTAAAAATCATAACTCTTTTATTAAAGCTCTTCAAGAGTCAAACCTTACATTTTTGAAAAGGCCTTTGAGTGCCCAACAAATGTCTAGAACTAAGTTTTGTTGTATCTGGTCTTCCTGACTTCCCAAAGTCGTTGTCAAGTAGATAACGCAAAGCTGGAAACATGCTGAAAATTCCTTATTTTGCACTTAGGCTTTGTGGTAGCTTATAAGTTGATCTTATACTTGTTCTAGGTACCCGGTAGTACATTTTGAACATAGTAAAGTACTTTGCAAAGTGTTTTGAGCTGTACTAAGATTACCTTGTCACGAGGATTATCTACTGCTCTGATTTGCCACTACAACTAAGGTGAGTTTCGTTAACCCTCCCTACTCAATTGAGATTCGGGCTGAAAAGTGTACATGTTTGTTTAACTGTTGATTGTTGATTTGATTGATTGTATGATTGAATTGTTGATATGGACATGTTAGCGCATTGTTTACGATGTAAGTCGCACCGTTAGCGCATTGTTTACGATGTAAGTCGCACCGTTAGCGCATTGTTAATTATTAACTATGTAAGCCGCATCGTTGTTGATCGTTATTGATTGTTATGGAACGTTGTTGAACGTTATATGGAATCGTTATTATTGAATGTTGACTTGTATTGAATTGTGATAATGTGAAACCTTATAGGTTATCCTTGGATGTGATTAGTTCTCCTAATCCTCACTTATTGTTAACGGTTGTTATCCGACGCGGTTATCCCATATTACTTGCCCTACGAACTCACCAACTTTATGTTGACGTATTTTAGTACACTTTTCAGGTAATCAGGTTAATCAGAGACAAAATGGATGATTATGTGCTTGCATTGCTAGGATTGGACTAGCTTTGGACTTCTGGATCCGTGATCCTTATTTCCCTTTAACGGGTTATGCTTAGGATCAACTACTATCATTTAAATATTTTCATTTAATATTGATTGAGTGTGTATCTTTGATAGATATTGATTATTGTATACATTTGAGTGAGTTTATGGATTGTTTCAATCCTATGAATGCATATAGTTTGACTCTACATAATTCCCATGTCGTGCTGTGCTTTTCTAAGTGATACCCCATGATTCCGCCATGTTGGGGTGTTACAGAATGGTATCAGAGCCGTGGTTGTAGAGAGCTAGGTGGATTGACCTAGTCTATAGCCATTACACCCACATTTCATATTAGCATGCATGATAGGAAATTTTGTGTGCAACGTGAACTGTATGATGCATAAAAATGGTTTAAACTGAGTTCGTAGGTTACTCATAGAAAAGAATAAATTTGACTAAGAACTATCGAAATAGAAATTTCTTTAATTAAAATTGGAGTCTTACAACCTTGAGATACACCGGCTCACCCATTTGAACAAACTCTAAGAGAGGTATAAGTCGGAGTGCGCTAGCCTCCAAAAAGGGCGGGTTTTTAATTGCGTCCTTCGCAAACCTTTGCCTTTGCGCTTCTTTGTGCGTTCAAATGGAGCTACCGAGCTCTCTTGTGTTACTAAGACTATAAAAATAAATTTTATTAAACATTATGTTATGAAGATTTGCATGAGTCTTCATACATAAACTTTTGATTCACATCAAATGCATTACCCATTTAAAGATAAGTCATTACCACAACTTGATGGACATATATGATAGTGTCGGGATACACCGTGAATTGTGGAATTATTGTGATAAACGTTGATATGTGGAATCTTGGAAGTATTTATTATTTGTCCCCCCAGTAAAATGATCTCGTGGATTGCGCCTTGTGGATAAAGTATAGTAGTTAACCCGGTATGTTTAATGAGTGTCGCTTTGATTATCATGTAAATGATAGGCGTATTGGTTAATGATGATTGTCGCTTTGATTATCATGTAAATGATAGGCGTATTGGTTAATGATGATTGTCGCTTTGATTATCATGTAAATGATAGGCGTATTGGTTAATGATGATTGTCGCTTTGATTATCATGTAAATGATACGTATTGGTTAATGATGATTGTCGCTTTGATTATCATGTAAATGATAGATCATGTTAGGCGTATTGGTTAATGATGATTGTCGCTTTGATTATCATGTAAATGATAGATCATGTTAGGCGTATTGGTTAATGATGATTGTCGCTTTGATTATCATGTAAATGATAGATCATGTTAGGCGTATTGGTTAATGATGATTGTCGCTTTGATTATCATGTAAATGATAGATCATGTTAGGCGTATTGGTTAATGATGATTGTCGCTTTGATTATCATGTAAATGATAGATCATGTTAGGCGTATTGGTTAATGATGATTGTCGCTTTGATTATCATGTAAATGATAGATCATGTTAGGCGTATTGGTTAATGATGATTGTCGCTTTGATTATCATGTAAATGATACTATTGGTTAATGATGATTGTCGCTTTGATTATCATGTAAATGATAGATCATGTTAGGCGTATTGGTTAATGATGATTGTCGCTTTGATTATCATGTAAATGATACGTATTGGTTAATGATGATTGTCGCTTTGATTATCATGTAAATGATAGGCGTATTGGTTAATGATGATTGTCGCTTTGATTATCATGTAAATGATAGGCGTATTGGTTAATGATGATTGTCGCTTTGATTATCATGTAAATGATAGGCGTATTGGTTAATGATGATTGTCGCTTTGATTATCATGTAAATGATATATCATGTTAGGTGTATTACTTGAAGGAAAATTTTGATATTCGGGTGTGAATTGTGAGACTTAACTTGTTAATATAATACGTGTGTTCAGGAAAGATGGTTAGAACAAGAAGAGCTAACACTAACTATAGGCGTCAAAATGAGCAAGAGGAGTCGATAGCTCAAGAAGAAATTGTAGGTGGACGTAGTGGTAGAGGTGGTCGTGGAGAAAGAGATAACCGTGGAGGTCGTGGTGGCAGAGGTGGTCGGGGTAATCCTAATCCCCCGATAACCGCCGAGGTTGTCACACAAGCTTTAAATGATCTCATGCCGGATCTTGTGGCTCGAATTCAAACGGCCATGAGAAATGTAAACGGACAAGAAGAACCAGAAAATGAAGCGGTTCCCGTACAAAATGAACAAGAAAACGTAAATGTAAACGGTGTAGGTGTAGGAGAAGTTTTACCTAGACCGGATTATGATGTTCGTCAACCAGGATGCTTGTTTAAAGACTTCAAACTTTGTGGAGCCCCGGAATTTAATGGAGTAAGTGGTGCTACGGGTTGCTTGGAATGGTTAGAGAGCATTGAATCTATCATTGCTCGAAGTGGTTGTGCCTTCCACCAAAGAATCACTTATGCTTCCGGTATGTTGAAAGGTGGGGCTCTTGAGTGGTGGAACGAAGAAGTTGATGAATTGGGGATCGATGCGGCTAATAATCTTTTATGGGGAGAGTTCAAGAGTATGATAACTACTAAGTATTGCCCGGCCCATGAACTGAGAAAATTGCAAGTGGAATTTTCTAAACTTGCCATGAAGGGAGGAGACTACAAGAGTTACACACGCCGTTTTGGCCAACTCTCTAGACTCATTCCTCATTATGTGAGACCCCAAGAGGTTAAGATTGAGAAGTATGTTGCGGGATTGCCACATGAAGTGAGAGTGCTTGTCTCTCACCCCACCATGCCTTTGACTTACAAAGAGGCAACCACCCGTACCGCTAGTATAACCTTGGAACTCATTAGAGGTGGTAAGTTAAATAAGAACGATAACAAGAATGACAATAAAAGGAAGGATGTTGCCGAGTCAAGTGGCACCAAGAAGGATGATCGGCGTGATAATAAGCGCCATGGTCGTGGTGGAAAGGTTTTTGCAGCGGTAATACCAACAAAGGGTCCTCAACGGGTTGGTTACACAGGGGGTAGTCCTTTATGCCCTAGGTGTAATCGCTATCATTGGCCTACCATGAGGTGTGATGCTTGTTTTCATTGTAACCAACAGGGACACACCTCAAGATTTTGTCCAACTAACCCCCGGAATGGTCCTTTAAATGTTGCTCCCATTAATACTATGCGTCCCCCGATGGCCCCGGGTTCTTGTTATGAATGTGGTAGCCAAGACCACTACCGCAACCGGTGCCCAAATCTTATTGGCCAACAAGTCCAAGTGACCGTGTATCCTAACCAGTTGCAAATTGCCGGTCCGAATCAAAACCGAGGAAACCAAGGACAACAACAACAACCTCCTCAAGCTCCTCGCCAACATTTGGCCCCCGTGGAAGAGCTTTTGCCGTGAATGCGGCCGAGGCTCGTGGTGATCCTAATGTCGTAGCAGGTACCTTTCTTCTCAATCACCAATATGCTACTGTGTTATTTGATTCTGGAGCCGATTATAGTCTCATTTCCAATGATTTTATTCCGTTGATCGATGCTAAACCTAGCCCGTTGTCCTATTGTTTTGAACTTGAAATGGTAGATGGTGGATTGTCTAGGATTAGTCAAGTTGTTCGTGATTGTGTGTTAGATTTATGTGATCACCCATTTTACATTGACTTAATGCCTTTTGATATTGGTAGTTTTGACGTGATTGTGGGTATGGATTGGTTATCGGCCATGAACGCGGTAATTGATTGTGGTAGTCGAACTGTGAGGATTCCGTTAGAAAATAGGGAAGAATTAGTGGTTCAAGGCGAAACGACCGAACTATGGGATGGGAATGTATATAGTGTTAAAATCACAAAGATTGAATTGAAAACCGTGCCCGTAGTTAAAGACTTTGCGGATGTATTTCCGGATGACCTACCGGGTTTACCTCCATCTCGTGAACTTGACTTCCGTATTGAACTTATTCCTAACGCTTCTCCCGTGGCCAAAGCACCTTATCGCTTAGCCATGACCGAATTACAAGAGTTGGCCGCCCAACTCAAAGAGCTTCAAGACAAGGGTTTCATTCGCCCTAGTCAATCGCCTTGGGGCGCACCGGTTTTGTTCGTTAAAAAGAAAGATGGCACATTCCGAATGTGTATCGATTATAGAGAATTGAACAAACTAACGGTAAAGAATCGTTATCCTCTTCCTAGGATTGACGATTTATTCGACCAACTCCAAGGTGCTTGTTTTTTTTCCAAAATTGATTTGAGGCCGGGTTATCATCAATTACGTGTTCATGAAGACGACATTCCAAAAACCGCCTTTCGAACGAGATATGGACATTTTGAATTTACGGTGATGCCTTTTGGATTGACTAATGCACCAGCTGTGTTCATGGATTTGATGAACCGAGTGTGTCAACCCTACTTGGACCAATTTGTCATTGTTTTCATCGATGAAATTCTGATCTATTCTAAGACAAAAGAAGATCATTTGGAACATTTGAAACAAGTCTTAGAGATACTTGAAGAGGTCCACTTTCTTGGTCACATAGTGAGCAAAGAAGGAATTCATGTGGACCCAAGTAAGGTTGAAGCAGTAAAGAATTGGAGATGACCCGAAACACCGACCGAAATTCGCCAATTTCTTGGTTTGGCGGGTTACTATAGACGATTTATTGAAGGCTTTTCAAAAATCGTCCAACCTTTGACTCTGTTGACTCAACGGGAAAGAAGGTTTGATTGGGGTGAAAAGCAAGAACAAGCATTCCAATTGTTGAAAGACAAATTGTGTGATGCACCCATCTTGATCTTGCCCAATGGAACCGATGATTTTGTTGTATATTGTGATGCATCCTGGCAAGGATTGGGTTGTGTCTTAATGCAACGGGATATGGTGATAGCATATGCATCCAGACAATTGAAGGTGCATGAGAAGAATTATCCGACTCATGACTTAGAATTGGGAGCAGTGGTATTTGCTTTGAAATGTTGGAGGCATTACTTGTATGGCACCAAGAGCGTGATCTATACCGATCACAAAAGCCTTCAACATATCTTCAATCAAAGCGATCTGAACATGAGGCAAAGAAGATGGCTTGAACTGTTAAGTGATTATGATTGTGTTATCTGGTATCACCCGGGTAAAGCAAATGTGGTAGCCGATGCCTTAAGTCGAAAAGAACGTATAAAACCAAGAATAGGTAAAGCCATGAGCTTTACCGTGTTAAGGGATGTTCGTGACTCCATTATTGAAGCACAAGAATTGGCAACTAGACCGGAAAACTTCATCAATGAAACCTTAAACGGTCTAGAAGAACAATTTGATAGAAAGAATGACAATGGTTTGTATTTCATTGATCGATTGTGGATTCCCGTTCTTGGAGGATGGCGGTTGAAATTGATGGATGAAGCTCATAAGTCAGCCTACTCGGTTCACCCGGGTTCTGATAAAATGTACTTTGGATTGAGAGATTTGTATTGGTGGCCGGGAATGAAGAATGACATTGCAAAATATGTTAGTGAATGCCTCACTTGTTTGCAAGTGAAAGCCGACCACAAGAAACCACCAGGTTTACTAGTCCAACCAGTAACACCGGTGTGGAAATGGGAAGAAATTGCTATGGACTTCATCACGAAGTTACCTAGGACGAGTAGTGGTCGGGACACTATTTGGGTGATAATTGACCGGTTGACTAAGTCGGCTCACTTCTTAGCCATCCGGGAGGACGATAAATTTGACACCATAGCACGTTTGTACATCAAAGAGGTGATATCCAAGCATGGAGTGCCGATTTCCGTGATATCCGATCGGGATGCCCGATTTACTTCAAAATTTTGGAAGGCGTTCCAGAAATCTATGGGTACTCGTCTCGGCATGAGTACGACGTTCCACCCACAAACTGATGGTCAAAGTGAAAGAACGATCCAAACATTGGAAGACATGTTAAGAGCTTGTGCTATTGATTTTGGTGGAAATTGGGATGTGCATCTTCCTTTGGTTGAATTCTCCTACAATAATAGCTATCATGCTAGCATTGGAATGGCCCCATTTAAAGCATTATATGGGAGAGATTGTAGGTCACCGCTAGCTTGGGCAGAAGTTGGTGAAAGCCAACTCGTTGGGCCCGAAATTGTTATTGAAACGACGAAAGTGATCTCACAAATCAAAGAAAAGTTAAGAGTGGCCCGAGAACGACAATTGAAATATGCTAATGTTAGACGACGACCCCTCGAATTTGAAGTTGGTGATTATGTTTTATTGAAAGTATCCCCGTGGAAAGGTGTGGTTCGTTTTGTGAAACGTGGCAAGTTGGGACCACGGTACATTGGCCCGTTCAAGATCTTGGATCGTATTGGTCCGGTAGCTTATCGATTAGAACTTCCTCAAAACCTGAGTGGAGTTCATAATGTTTTCCATGTTTGTAATCTTAGAAAGTGTTTGGCCGATCCAACACTTCATGTGCCCCTCGAAGAAATCCGTGTTGATAAAACGTTGAAATTCGTGGAAGAACCAATAGAAATCCTAGATCGACAAACTAGAAAACTAAAGAATACCCGATATACGATTGTCAAAGTGAGATGGCAAGCTAGATGTGGACCCGAGTTTACTTGGGAACGTGAGGACCACATGTCGGTGGAACAGTGTCGGTGGAACAGTGTCGGTGGAACAGTATATACGAAACCTTAAGTATAATGTACGGTTCCAACAGTGTCGGTGGAACAGTGTCGGTTCCAACAGTGTCGGTGGAACAAGTGTCGGTGGAACAGTGTCGGTGAACAGTGTCGGTGGAACAGTGTCGCGGAACAGTGTCGGTGAAACAGTGTCGGTGGCTAGATGATAATTCCATTAATAGGAACAAAGCCGACATACTTTATGGAAAGTAGGAATACTCGGTGGAACAGTGTCGGTGGAACAGTGTCGGTGGAACAGTGTCGGTGGAACAGTTATATAATAGATGATAATGTGAACTATGGTAACAGGAAAAACGTATATACGAAACCTTAAGTATAATGTACGGTTACAACAGTGTCGGTGGAACAGTGTCGGTGAAACAGTGTCGGTGGAACAGTGTCGGTGGAACAGTGTCGGTGGAACAGTGTCGGTGAAACAGTGTCGGTGTAACTGTGCTAACAGGAAGAAACATATATGAGAAGCCTTAAGTATAATGAACGGTTCCAACAGTGTCGGTGGAACAGTGTCGGTGGAACAGTGTCGGTGGTCTAGATGATAATTCCATTAATAGATGATAATTGAGTAACTATGGTAACAGGAAAAATGTATATACGAAACCTTAAGTATAATGTACGGTTACAACAGTGTCGGTGGAACAGTGTCGGTGAAACAGTGTCGGTGGAACAGTGTCGGTGAAACAGTGTCGGTGGAACAGTGTCGGTGGTTCAGTGTCGGTGAAACAGTGTCGGTGGAACATGTAACAGGGGAAACGTATATGAGAAGCCTTAAGTATAATGAACGGTTCCAACAGTGTCGGTGGAACAGTGACGGTGAAACAGTGTCGGTGGAACAGTGTCGGTGGAACAGTGTCGGGAACAGTGTCGGTGAAACAGTGTCGGTGGCTAGATGATAATTCCATTAATAGGAACAAAGCCGACATACTTTATGGGTGGAACAGTGTCGGTGGAACAGTGTCGGTGGAACAGTGTCGGTGGAACAGTGTCGGTGGAACAGTGTCGGTGGAACAGTGTCGGTGGAACAGTGTCGGTGGAACAGTGTCGGTGGAACAGTGTCGGTGGAACAGTGTCGGTGGAACAGTGTCGGTGGAACAGTGTCGGTGGAACAGTGTCGGTGGAACAGTGTCGGTGGAACAGTGTCGGTGACGATAATTGGTAACATTGGTAACAGGAAAAACGTATATACGAAACCTTAAGTATAATGTACGGTTACAACAGTGTCGGTGGAACAGTGTCGGTGAAACAGTGTCGGTGGAACAGTGTCGGTGGAAAAATGTATATACGAAACCTTAAGTATAATGTACGGTTACAACAGTGTCGGTGGAACAGTGTCGGTGAAACAGTGTCGGTGGAACAGTGTCGGTGAACAGTGTCGGTGGAACAGTGTCGGTGAAACAGTGTCGGTGGAACTGTGCTAACAGGGAAACGTATATGAGAAGCCTTAAGTATAATGAACGGTTCCAACAGTGTCGGTGGAACAGTGACGGTGAAACAGTGTCGGTGGAACAGTGTCGGTGGCTAGTGGTAACAGGAAAAATGTATATACGAAACCTTAAGTATAATGTACGGTTACAACAGTGTCGGTGGAACAGTGTCGGTGAAACAGTGTCGGTGGAACAGTGTCGGTGGAACAGTGTCGGTGGAACAGTGTCGCTGGAACAGTGTCGGTGAACAGTGTCGGTGGCCAACAGTGTCGGTGGAACAGTGTCGGTGGAACAGTGTCGGTGGAACAGTGTCGGTAGAAACGTATATGAGAAGCCTTAAGTATAATGAACGGTTCCAACAGTGTCGGTGGAACAGTGACGGTGAAACAGTGTCGGTGGAACAGTGTCGGTGAGAAGCCTTAAGTATAATGAACGGTTCCAACAGTGTCGGTGGAACAGTGACGGTGAAACAGTGTCGGTGGAACAGTGTCGGTAGAACAGTGACGGTGAAACAGTGTCGGTGGAACAGTGTCGGTGAAACAGTATTGAGTAACTATGCTAACAGGAAGAAACGTATATGAGAAGCCTTAAGTATAATGAACGGTTCCAACAGTGTCGGTGGAACAGTGTCGGTGAAACAGTGTCGGTGGAACAGTGTCGGTGGAACCAGTGTCGGTGGAACAGTGTCGGTGGAACAGTGTCGGTGGAACAGTGTCGAACAGTATAATGTACGGTTAACAGTGTCGGTGAAACAGTGTCGGTGGAACAGTGTCGGTGGAACAGTGTCGGTGGTTAGATGATAATTCCATTAATAGGACAAAAACCGACACAACCTTTATATTATATGAAATGATTTATCCATATTATGGATTTATAATAATTTATAAAAGTTGTACGCTCGTGAGTATTTTTGTTATTAATTTCGGAATCAATTAACTAGTTAGATATATTGTACATACTAGTAAAATAAATATGCAATTGTGTACTTGAACTAGATAACTAATAAATATATAAATACATGTAATTGATTTATAACCACATAGATAAAAGTAATTATACTTATAGACTAGTTACTACATTTAATTACACAAATAATAATCAAGAATCAAAGTTTAGAGTCAACCAAAGTCAATAAGTCAAGTCAAGCTTGTGTTCTTGACATAAACCCCACACAAACTAACCAAGACTTGGATTATAGCTTGTAATCATGCAATGAACATGTTCCTACTGAATTCTAGTTTGTTTTAAGGCCAAAGTTTCAACCATTACACTCAAGGATGAGTTGTAAACACATGATGAACACCTCATGGCCAAGGTGTGTATTCTTGGCACTTAGTTGCAACTCTTGGGCTATATAAGCAAGCATTTGATGATCATTCTATCATTCATCTCTGCTATTTTCTATCTCTTTCACATTCATAACACAAAACAATCAAGTCCATAAAGTCTTGGGTTCATCACTTGAAGTTTCAAGTTGAATTTAAAGACTCTATAGAACTGAAATTTTCAGTCATCTTGCAAACATCATAGAAGATTCATCTGGACGAACTAGGAGACGAATCTTATATTTTTGAAAGGTCCAAGTGTCAGTAAAATTTGATAAGAACGAAGTTTCTTCTGGTTTTGCACAGAAGAGTGCCAAAAATGACGAATTTCAGAACTGGTCTAATTTCTGACGAGGCTACAGGTTTGTTTTTGTAAAAATCATAACTCTTTTATTAAAGCTCTTCAAGAGACAAACCTTACATTTTTGAAAAGGCCTTTGAGTGCCCAACAAATGTCTAGAACTAAGTTTTGTTGTATCTGGTCTTCCTGACTTCCCGAAGTCGTTGTCAAGTAGATAACGCAAAGCTGGAAACATGCTGAAAATTCCTTATTTTGCACTTAGGCTTTGTGGTAGCTTATAAGTTGATCTTATACTTGTTCTAGGTACCCGGTAGTACATTTTGAGCATAGTAAAGTACTTTTCAAAGTGTTTTGAGCTGTACTAAGATTAACTTGTCACGAGGATTATCTACTGCTCTGATTTGCCACTACAACTAAGGTGAGTTTCGTAAACCCTCCCTACTCAATTGAGATTCGGGCTGAAAAGTGTACATGTTTGTTTAACTGTTGATTGTTGATTTGATTGATTATATGATTGAATTGTTGATATGGACATGTTAGCGCATTGTTTACGATGTAAGTCGCACCGTTAGCGCATTATTCATTATATAAGTCGCACCGTTAGCGCATTGTTTACGATGTAAGTCGCACCGTTAGCGCATTATTCATTATATAAGTCGCACCGTTAGCGCATTGTTAATTATTAACTATGTAAGCCGCATCGTTGTTGATCGTTATTGATTGTTATGGAACGTTGTTGAACGTTATATGGAATCGTTATTATTGAATGTTGACTTGTATTGAATTGTGATAATGTGAAACCTTATAGGTTATCCTTGGATGTGATTAGTTCTCCTAATCCTCACTTATTGTTAACGGTTGTTATCCGACGCGGTTATCCCATATTACTTGTCCCTACGAACTCACCAACTTTATGTTGACGTATTTTAGTACACTTTTCAGGTAATCAGGTTAATCAGAGACAAAATGGATGATTATGTGCTTGCATTGCTAGGATTGGACTAGCTTTGGACTTCTGGATCCGTGATCCTTATTTCCCTTTAACGGGTTATGCTTAGGATCAACTACTATCATTTAAACATTTTCATTTAATATTGATTGAGTGTGTATCTTTGATAGATATTGATTATTGTATACATTTGAGTGAGTTTATGGATTGTTTCAATCCTATGAATGCATATAGTTTGACTCTACATAATTCCCATGTCGTGTTGTGCTTTTCTAAGTGATACCCCATGATTCCGCCATGTTGGGGTGTTACAGATGGTCCTGAAATTCCAAAGAACCCAGTTAATGGAGAAGTTTTACCTGAAGAGAGTTGGAACACAGATAAGAGAAACAGAGTTGAGGCAGACCAAAGTGCAATTGCCTATCTTTACCAAGCACTTCCTGATGACATTTACTGCAATGTGGACTCCTATGAAACAGGAAAAGATATATGGGATGAAGTGGAGAAGCAGATGGAAGGATCTGATGTATCAAATACCATAAGGTTGTCGACTGTTTTGAACATGTATGAAACATTCAAACAACAAAAAGGTGAACCATTGAATGAGGTATACATCAGATTTTGCAATGTCATCAATGAACTTAGAAAGAATGATGTGAAAAGAACCAATATGGAGCTGAACATCAAATTCATCAAAAATCTGGAAGAGGAATGGCAAGTGTATGGAACTCAACTCAACCAACAATCAGACTTTGGGAAACTTACCATTCACACCTTGTATGAGAAGCTAAAGCTGAATGTTGAGGATGTTCAGAGGATCCAGAAGAGGAAAGAAGAAAGTTCTCATTCCGATCCATTAGCCTTAGTAGCTGAGAAGAAGACTTCAAAAGTGTCAAGATAAAGTTTTGTTGAATATGACACTGATTCTGATTCAAGTGAAATGAGTGATTGTGATCTTGAAGGGAAACAAAAAGAGATGTACAAAGAACTCGCTTATTTCACAAAGGCTTTCAAGAAGAAGTTCTTCAAGAAGAAACCAACAAATAATCAGCTTAGGACTTCATCAGTTTCTTCGTATGCCAAAAATGCGAATGCTCCTAAGTTTGATCAAAAGAGAGATTTTGTTGGTGGTGAGAAGAAGTATGACAATCAGAAGAAGTTTGAGAATAAGGTAATGGAGAGAAGGAATGAAGATAAGAAGTGCTACAACTGTGGACTTACCGGACATTTTGCAATCAACTGTACTAAACCTCGACAGAAGAACTCCGAGTACTATAAGTACAAAATTTTGCTAGCAAGACAAGAGGAAAGTGGAATTGCTCTGCTCGCTGAAGATGACAAGTGGTTACATCTTTCAGATGAGGAAACAGACGAACTTGCAGCAAATGTGTGCTTCATGACAAAGATCAAGAAATCAAAGGAGTTGGATGATGTTGAGGAAAGTTCTTCAGAGGATGATCAGGTACTAACTCTTCCCAAATCTGTGTTAAAACACTACATGGACATGAGTGAAACAGCAAGAAAAGATTGCAGGGAGTTGAGTAAAAAGAACTTAAAATTAAAGAAAGATTTGGAAGAAAAAGAAAAAGATTTTAAAAGTAAATTTGATTTGCTTCAAAAGGAATTTGAGAATTTGAAATCTGAAAAAGCAGCAGTCACTTTTACTCCCAACTCTAAACTGCATCTTGAACAACAAGAACTTGAGACCAAAGTTCTTGATCTGAGCAAGACCGTCAGACAACTTCAAATCGAAAAGACTAATGAGATGTTTCGAGCAAATGCATTGGATGAGGACATTGAGTCTTTAAATGTGAAATTGAAAGAATCTATCCCTGATTTGACGGAATTTAAAAACAAAATTTCTGACCTAAAATATGAGTGTTGTATAAAAGATTCTCTTAAACAAAAACTTGATAAAGAAAATGATGAGCTTAAAGCTGAAATCAAGTCTTATCAAGACAAGTTGTATAAGATTAATCGATCATATCAACAAATACTTTTGAATAGGCCAAGAAATTCGAAAACTTTATTCAATTCAGGGATAGGTTATGTCAATCCAAATCATTTGCTCAAAGCACAAGAAGAAGTCCCATCATTATATAAGGAATCTTATTTGAGATGTGGGATGACTGACCAGTTTGTGAGACCGAATGATAGTGATTTTGAGACTGATGATTTTCTAAAAGAGGGTGCAAAAGTCTATTTTAACTATGAGTTAATGGATGAGTCATATGATTTTTTCAGTCACCCTGCACACAAAATTCAAAAAGAAAATCATGAGGCTGTAATTCCTGAAATTCTTGAGTGTTTTAAAGAAATACCTTTAGAAGAAACTATTCCAATTCCAAAAGCTGAAATCTTGAGACCTTATGTGCCACAAAAAGTTTTGGAAAAGGTAATAGAGGATCTGCAAAAGTCTCTAGATGAAAAGCAATCTTTGATAGACAATCTGCAGACTCAAAATCACTTTATCATTAACCAACCCAAGATAGACTCCAAAGTTTGTGATCCATCTGGATGTTCTGTGAGTTCTATATGTGAAAGTGTAAATGCTTCAGTCCAAACTGAAAAAGAATCTCAGATCTTTGATATGTGCAAAATTGATTGTGAGTCCCTTTAAGTTCGATGGTTAACCAGGAAAGTGCAAAATACAACAAGTCTAATAAGCACTAGATTGGACTAGTATTACTTTAATATAAATGCAAGTATATAAATAAAGTAATACAAGACTTAAAGCAATAAACAAATAAAGTGGAACATTATGTATTGTTTCATGGGTATTTTATTTATGATGTTAAATAAAACACAAGGTTGTTGCGGAATCAAGATAATACAATTAAGTATATATCCTAACAACCTATGAGTTACAAATGATCTATATTTGTCAAATAACTCTTTAGGATCGAGATACTTAAAGTTGTGAAGTATCCCAGTTTAAGATCGAGAGTATTTGGACAAATTCACTTCAATGCAAAATGAATGCTTAAAAGTATTTTTGTCAAGGAAATGACTTTGTATTTATAGGCAACAAAATTCACCAGTGAATTTTGTGTCGTACAAATATGGTTGCATACATTTAATGATCCGACAAGAACATTAAATGTATTGGATAAGGAATAAGGATAAAGTCACATCAAGTGCAAGTGTATCCTTTTATCCAACCACCTTAACACACGTATACTTTGGTAAAGAACAAGTGGATTGTTTTTTGGAAAGTGTGTAAAGGGAAAAGTCAATCCTTGATATCAGTGTTCAGACTTGCAGGATCTAGAACACTAACAATCCTCCAGTGAACAGATCTGGTAGGACTTTCCAGTGGACTCCGCCATTTGTTAAGTCTTCTTTCTTCAGACTTCAGTCTTTGACTTCAGTCAGAATGTCTTCAGTAGAGTTGATCTGGACTGGGGTGAAGTCCAGTGAGCTAATCTGGAGAATACTCCAGATTTCCTATACAAGTATTTGCTCACTGGTCTTCAATTATTTCTGGACAAATCTTCAGAGGGACTCCAGATTCCAAGTCTGGAGTAGGTCCAGTAGAACACGATTCTGGTCAGATCTTCAGTGAGGCTCCAGTAGTCGCGTCTGGAGCGAGTCCAGTAAATCTGGACTAAATCTGGACCTAACAAATTCCCCCTATTTGTTTAGAAATAATGCAAGTGTTTTCAAGCTTGAATCTATACATTTTGTAAGCTTGAAAAACACAAGTTTCGATTTGTCTAAAAAATCTAAGTTACTGGAAAACACTTTATAGATCATGAGTGTTTTCAGTTTCATCAATTAAGTTCTAACTTAGACTAAATCTGGTCATTTACTTATAAAAATAAAAAAATTGCAACTATTATTACATTCATCAACTGATAAATAGTATACAATTTTCATAAGACAATAATTTACAATAAGTAAACAATAAGAGTTAGGCCCTTCTTTTCGATGTCCTTTCTGGAGCATCTTCAGTAGCCTTTCTCTTTGGTGATGGAGAAGATGGTAATGAATCTGGTGATCTTATGCCCAATGCAACTTCCATCTGTTGCTTTCTTCTCCATACCTTCTCAATCCTTTTCAGAAATGCCTTAACATCAGTCGACACATCTGTCTTCCCCTTGAATGTTAGAGCAATTTCCCTAAGTTCACTCCATCCAAAAGCTTGGACTGAAGTACTTCTCCTCTCATCAGTGAAGTTACCCTCCCTGGTCAACTTTACCTCAAACTTAGACATGCCTTCATGATCTTCAGTCAACTTGATTTCAGCACCAGTGATCCTTCTTGCATCAGCCCTGAAGTTCAACATTTCATTGTATTTTTCTTTCAGCTTGGCTTGCTGGATCAAAGCTTCAGTATCCTTGACTCTCCTTTGCTCTACAGCAGTTTGGAGTTCTTGACGATTTATTCTTCGAGAAGTGTCCAGGGGAATGAAAGTACTTACATCACCATCTCTGATTGCTTTGATCTGTCTGGCAGTCAACTTTGGTAAACCAGTAAGTCTCTTTCTGTACTCTATCTCCAGAGCACCAGCATTCTTTCTTATTTTCTTCTGGAGACTTACCAGTTCAGCTTTTCTCTGTCTGATGAGTTCTGGTACACTCACGCCATAAATAATTGAGTCATAGACTTGCTCTTCTTCAGCGTAGAATGAGCGTACATGAACATCATCTAATGTATTTAGGCATTGATGAACTCTGGGGTCATCCTTCATCCTTTTAAAAACTTCAATATTAATGCCTAACCTTCCAGCATTGTAGGAGTCCAGAGTACCCATATTTGCCATCTCCCTTTGATGGGCCAGCAGTTCATCTTTTTGATTTCTTTTAAAAATCTCAATCATTATGCATTCCTGCTCTAACTTCCTTGAAGTTTCATTATCAACATCTTCAGTTTGCTCTTCCTCTTCACCAGACACAACTTTTTCCTTTCCTTTAACAGTCTTCAGTGTAGTAGGAATATCTGGGAAGGTTTCAAACTGGGGCTCACTGGCTTCAGTACCAGCAGCCTCTTCAGTAAGCCCAGCTTCAGTGCCATATGCTCTTTGTGTTTCAGTAAGCCCGACTTCAGTGCCATATGCTCTTTGTGATTGGTCACCAGACAACTCTTCCCCCTTGGAACGATCTCCAGTTCTTGACTTGAGATCATTCCACATTTGTTCAAGCATAAGTCTGTCTAGTGGACCAAAAGATGTACCTTCTACTGGAGTTGTTTCAGTCACAACTTTCTTTAGTTCCTGCACTTCCTTCTGAACATTTGCAACAACTTTGGGCAAGTGCTTTGGCAACTTCTCATCCAGTAGTTTCTCTACTTGGGGTAACACCCCATCATAAATGCTACGAAGGACAGTCCCAGAAACTTCTTCACATAATTCTTTTAACATGTTGTTTCTGAACTTTCTTGTACATTCATCACTTAGAGTACTAACAACTGCACTCTGGTCCAGTGTGGGCCTACTCTCCAGAGAGCTTACCCTGAAAACCAAATTCTGAACCTCTTCTTTCAGACCTGCCAGTCCACCAATGACTGCACTCTGAACAGAAGTAACCAACCTATTCTCTAATCCCTGGACTGCCACCTTGATCTTTTCAGTGTTGGTGTTTGTGGCCAGTACCCGTTCATCAAGCTTCTCATAAACCAGCTTCTCATTCCCAGCGAAGACATTCATCTCTGAAGCAAGGTTATTTGAAAGTAAAGATTTGAAGTCTGAAATAACCTGAGATGAAGTCTGGAGTGATCTCTCCAGGTCCGCCACCTTACTTAAAAGGCCTTGGACCTCGGTTGAAGAAGAAATGGAGAGACCAGTGGGAGGTTCAAGAGTGGAGGGTAATCTGGTCATTAGAGGAACTTGTGCCCAGTCCTCTTCAGTTGCAGCTTCAGACGTTGCAACTGGTGACTCCGGCGCACAAGGAGGAGGTTGAGATTCTGAAGGTTGAATGGTTGCTGGAGTGAAGTATTGGGTGTTTTCTGGAATTGAAGGTGGTGGTGGTGGTGGCATGTTTGGTTCTGGTGGTGGCATTTCTGGTGTAGGTGTTGGCATTTCTAGTAGATTTTCTTCTTCACCCAGAAAATTCAAGTTCACATCAAAGCCTTCAGACATTGGAGATTCAACAACATCCCATTCTTGAACAATCCCAACTGTCTGTTCACCAGACAACTCACCAGTCTCTATATTTACCTGTTCACCAACCTCAACATTCAAGTCCAGTGGAGCCTCTTGCTCACCAGAAGCATGTTCATCAGTTTGAACATCTTCAACAACTTCTACAACAACCTGGGCAACATGTTCATCTTGTTCATCAGTTTCTTGCCCAACAACCTCTTCAGATTCAAATATTGGTGATCCATCCAGATTCATAACATCACCTGGATGTCTTTCTGGATTCACCTGGATTCCAGCTCTCATCAGACGCCTATTAGTTCTAGGTCGTCTGGAAGGTTCAACAACTTCTTGACCTTGACCTTCTGGAGCAACTTGTCTTATGGGCTGTACAGCCTCTATTATCTGTACATCATCACCAGATGGTCCTTCAACATCTTGAACTCTAACTGGACCCATTTCAACTTCTTCCCTTTGGAAGGAAAGCATGGACTGAGGAATATCTACCTCATCCACTGGAGACCTGAGGTTGACCAGGTCCCTCATATACTCACTCACAGAAAAGTGAGTAGTATTCATATCATACTGGTCGCCAAGTGCATTCTTAAACATCAGTGAAAGGAATCGAATATAAGGCACAAATGGTTTTCTTCCTTTCACTCTTAGGCGCTCAACCAGGTCGTCAAAAAGGATTTGGGCAAAATCCACTCTAAGC
>CM067172.1:18908387-18975219 GCA_034093135.1 Erigeron breviscapus | reverse complement strand
CTTTCAACAACTCCATTTTGCCCTGGAGAGTGTGTTGATGCGAAGTTTTGAGAGATTCCAGTGTCAAAACAGAAGGATTCAAGAGTCTTGTTTTGAAATTTTGTGCCATTATCACTTCTTAACTGACAAACTTTTCGAGTATACTTGAGTTCAATTATTTTGATGAGAGAGATGATTTCAGCAGCAACTGATTAATTTAAGCCCACATGACAAATTATTACGCATACAAGAAGCAAAGGTTCTTGAAGATTTTAAGACTGTATCATATGATGAAGAATGTTTCTTGAAGCCAAAGGCGAAGATTAATTGGTTAAAAGCGGGAGATTCAAACACTGCTTATTTTCACAATTCACTTAAAAGCAAAAATCACAGGAGCAGAATCTCAATGATAAAGGATCTCAATGGTACGGTTTTTGAAGGAGGGGAAGTTTATGATGTGCTGGTGACACATTATAAGGACTTCCTAGGAACCGAAAGTGTTACTAACCCTTTCAATAGTGAAGGGCTGTTCACCACGGTTTTGGATCAAGTTACTGCTGCTAATATGGTTAGGATAGTCACGGCTGAGGAAGTGAAAGATGCTATCTTTTCAATTGGTGAAAATAAAGCGCCGGGACCAGATGGATTCACGTCTACCTTTATAAAAAAGTCATGAAGAATTGTTGGCAAAGAGGTGACGGAAGCTGTTCAAGATTTTTTCTGTCATGGACGACTGTTTTTTTTTGGTTAATGGGTTACCCCTGTAAATTGTATTCCATCACCAAAAACAATACAAATCAAGTAGTATGGCTAAAGCTACCATACTAGTTCATATACATGACAGACCATGTATATGTAATCAAGCGAAAATCGCATACAAGGATAAAACTACACACTAGTTACATTACATAGCTATAATCTAACTAATATGGATGTAAACATAAATCAAAACGAATTAGCTCCCATGCTGATCAAATACCACTAGCTCACGTGGTAAGTTCCAATCTTGAACAAAGCGATTCACCAAGGTAGTATTTTTAAATCGCAAAGTGACAAGCTTCAATCTAACTGTGGAAGAAATCAAGTCTCTAAGTTGATCCACCGGTCTTGACAAATTAGCAAATAAACGTTGATTTCGCTCCTGCCAAATAAAGTAGGCAGTTGCAGCTACCAGTAGCTTTCCAATGACTGTTTTAGCCGAATTTGAGTTCCCACGCATGATCAGCCAATGAGTAATATCATCCCAATTTGAGCTTAAGTGTTGCAAATGAGCCAAATGATTAACTTCCTGCCAAACCTGAGACGAGTAAGAACAATCAAAGAATAAATGATTATGAGAGTCTGGCCCCTGGTAACACAATGGGCAGCACACCAGGTTATAATTCATGTTCCCCCCTGCACTCCACATCATAATCTTATCTTGAGTCTTTAACTTCCGTAGAAAGATAAGCCACATTAAAAAGGCATGTCTTGGTATCATTTGCTTAAACCACACAGCCTTATACCAATTTACTTCCTGCGATCTTGATCTGAGAGTATCCCAAACAATGCTAGATGAGAAATCACACTCATTTCCCTTAACATCCTTCCAAAAAATGTAGTCATGCATAGATCCATTAAGTTGGATATTAGGTAGATTTAATAAAACAGGAAACAAATCCAACCAAGCTCTCGGCCATTTCCAATTTCCATTTTCCACTAAATCTGAAATCTGCATGTTACGAGTAAACCCAGCATTTCTAATGTCTCTATTCGAGACGATATTACTCAAAGGACACACCGAATGCCATTGATCAAACCAAACCGATGTACTTGCACCATCTCCTATTCTCGACCAAATATGGGGTTTAATACCATCTCGCATTTGCAATATCTTACGCCAGCCCCAACTACATTGATTCGGAATAGGGACATCCCAAAAGTGTCTATCTTTCAACCTATATGAATGAACCCACTTTACCCATAAGGATTCTCTATGTGTTAACAAAAAAAAAAAAAAAAAAAAAAAAAAAAAAAAAAAAAAAAAAAAAAAAAAAAAAAAAAAAAAAAAAAAAAAAAAAAAAAAAAAAAAAAAAAAAAAAAAAAAAAAAAAAAAAAAAAAAAAAAAAAAAAAAAAAAAAAAAAAAAAAAAAAAAAAAAAAAAAAAAAAAAAAAAAAAAAAAAAAAAAAAAAAAAAAAAAAAAAAAAAAAAAAAAAAAAAAAAAAAAAAAAAAAAAAAAAAAAAAAAAAAAAAAAAAAAAAAAAAAAAAAAAAAAAAAAAAAAAAAAAAAAAAAAAAAAAAAAAAAAAAAAAAAAAAAAAAAAAAAAAAAAAAAAAAAAAAAAAAAAAAAAAAAAAAAAAAAAAAAAAAAAAAAAAAAAAAAAAAAAAAAAAAAAAAAAAAAAAAAAAAAAAAAAAAAAAAAAAAAAAAAAAAAAAAAAAAAAAAAAAAAAAAAAAAAAAAAAAAAAAAAAAAAAAAAAAAAAAAAAAAAAAAAAAAAAAAAAAAAAAAAAAAAAAAAAAAAAAAAAAAAAAAAAAAAAAAAAAAAAAAAAAAAAAAAAAAAAAAAAAAAAAAAAAAAAAAAAAAAAAAAAAAAAAAAAAAAAAAAAAAAAAAAAAAAAAAAAAAAAAAAAAAAAAAAAAAAAAAAAAAAAAAAAAAAAAAAAAAAAAAAAAAAAAAAAAAAAAAAAAAAAAAAAAAAAAAAAAAAAAAAAAAAAAAAAAAAAAAAAAAAAAAAAAAAAAAAAAAAAAAAAAAAAAAAAAAAAAAAAAAAAAAAAAAAAAAAAAAAAAAAAAAAAAAAAAAAAAAAAAAAAAAAAAAAAAAAAAAAAAAAAAAAAAAAAAAAAAAAAAAAAAAAAAAAAAAAAAAAAAAAAAAAAAAAAAAAAAAAAAAAAAAAAAAAAAAAAAAAAAAAAAAAAAAAAAAAAAAAAAAAAAAAAAAAAAAAAAAAAAAAAAAAAAAAAAAAAAAAAAAAAAAAAAAAAAAAAAAAAAAAAAAAAAAAAAAAAAAAAAAAAAAAAAAAAAAAAAAAAAAAAAAAAAAAAAAAAAAAAAAAAAAAAAAAAAAAAAAAAAAAAAAAAAAAAAAAAAAAAAAAAAAAAAAAAAAAAAAAAAAAAAAAAAAAAAAAAAAAAAAAAAAAAAAAAAAAAAAAAAAAAAAAAAAAAAAAAAAAAAAAAAAAAAAAAAAAAAAAAAAAAAAAAAAAAAAAAAAAAAAAAAAAAAAAAAAAAAAAAAAAAAAAAAAAAAAAAAAAAAAAAAAAAAAAAAAAAAAAAAAAAAAAAAAAAAAAAAAAAAAAAAAAAAAAAAAAAAAAAAAAAAAAAAAAAAAAAAAAAAAAAAAAAAAAAAAAAAAAAAAAAAAAAAAAAAAAAAAAAAAAAAAAAAAAAAAAAAAAAAAAAAAAAAAAAAAAAAAAAAAAAAAAAAAAAAAAAAAAAAAAACAGTGCTCTTAGATAAACTTGGCTTCAATCCTGACATACCACTAAAAGCTTCCAATGAATCCATGATAACTTTAGCTGACCAAGTTTCCCCTCGTGCAAAAATAAAAAGATCATCAGCAAAGCACAAGTTGGTACTCCGTTGCAGATCACACTTGCTATGAAATCTGAAATGCAAGGCATTAGAAACTGCGCTATCCAAAATAAGTGTCAAGACCTCCATCACTAGAGTGGACAAATACGGTGACATAGATCACCCTGGCGCAATCCCCTCCTTCCCTTAAAAAACCCATGCAGATTTCCATTGATGACAAGGGAAAAGGAAGTAGTAGTAACACACATCATAATCCACTTAACCATACCAGAATGGAACCCAAAACCAAGTAAAATTTGGGGGAGAAAATTCCAATCAACAGTATCATATGCCTTTTGAATATCTATCTTAAACGCACATCTTGGTGGACCAGCATTTCTATGGTAATTATGCATCAGTTCTTGAGTCAACAAGATATTATCTGATATTCTCCTTCCAGGAACAAATGCAGATTAGTTTATGCTCACAAGTTCATGTAAACCAGCTTTCAGTCTATCAGTAATAATTTTACTAACACACTTATAGATAGTATTACAACAAGAGATAGGCCTATAGTCATCAATATAGGACGGGGTCGTCACCTTTGGGATCAAAGCAATAATAGCATGGTTGAGTTGTTGCAGGAGCTTACCATTACGAAAGAATTCATTAACAGCCAAACAAACATCTCGACCAACTATATCCCATGCAGCTTTAAAAAATGCAGAAGAATACCCATCAGGGCCCGGTGCCTTTTCTTCTCCAATACCAAACATAGCCTGACGAATTTCACTGTCCTGAACTAGTCTCACCATTGACTGAGCACGATTAGCGTCCAATGTTTTCTGAAATAGATGTGGTGATACCGAAATAGTATTACTGCCCTCCTTTCCAAGAAAATTCATATAATGATCCACCAGTGCTACAGGGGTTGCACCACCCTCATGCATAACACCATGCAAGTCTTTTATCAACTCAATACGGTTACGATGTACTTTTGACTTCAAAGAAGTATGAACAAATTTTGAATTGGCATCGCCTACATCCAACCACTCAATTTTAACTTTTTGTTTGAGAAATTTCTCTTCATCAAGTCGCACTTCATAAAAAGTCTTAAGGCAACTCGCCTCCTTTTCACGTAATTGAGAATCCAAAGGGTTGTGATCTATAGCAGCTTGAATCGCATCCAACTCCTTCCTTGCTGAGTCAACACGTACATGCAAATTGCCTTGCTTGTAAAGAAGTTTACGCAAAGGAGACTTAAGGCTCTTTAACTTCTTCACTAGTCGATACATATGATGCCCCTTCACTTCTTCACTAGTCGATACATATGATGCCCCTTCACTTCTTTCTCCCATTCTTCCATCACAGCCTCTAAAAAACCCTCTTTATTAATAAGGAAATTTGCAAATTTAAAAGGTCTCGGTTTGTTTCTGGTGACAGATGGCAGTTTAAGCACACAAGGCGAGTGATCAGAAATTCGATATGGTTGAAACCACGCACAAGCTGCTGGGAAACTATCAACAAACTTCATATTGCCCATGACACGATCAATTTTCTTAAAAATTCCTATGCCTTTCTTTGGTTTCTGATTCCATGTAAAATGCAAACCAGAGCTATTGATATCCATCACCTCAATTTGTTCTACACATTCCCTAAAATCACGCATTCCACAATTGATTGTCGAGGAACCCATAAGATTATCTTCTAAATGTAAAGATGAATTAAAATCCCCAAGAATAACCCATGGTTGATCAGGAACAAAAACTTTGAATCTATTCAATTCATACCATAATTCCCGCCTTGTTTTATAATAATTCGCTGCATATACAAAGGAACAAAAAAGGATTTTCTTATCCAACTTAAAAACAACTTGAGCATGTAGCACCTGATCAGTTTGAGAAATAACCATCAAGTCTACCACATCAGTATTCCAACCCACAATAATACGAGTTCCCTTACTACATAAACCCCCATTCGACGTCCAGTCCCATGTTCTACATATTTTTTTACAAATATCATACATACGACTAACGTCCACATGAGATTCCAAAATCGCACATACATTCAAATGATGTTCATCCACTAGTTGCCGAACCTCCTTTTGTTTCAGAGGGCGGTTCAACCCCCTTATATTCCATGAAACGATACTACCCATTAAGACCATTTGTACCGGGAGTGCTTGCCCCCTCAGAATTCTTCTTATTATCACTGGAGTCTTTTGTATGCTGAATAGAGTCCTCTAAAATCACTTCTTCCTCATCATCCGAATAGGCTGCAATAGGAACATTATGTATCTTTATCCAAACCGAAATCTCCTTGATTTCTTCCTTAACCAGCTTTGCTGATGGTGACCACAACTTAAGAAACAAAGGCATACTCCTAATTACCCAAGGTCCCTTTTCCAAAACACTATTCATTCCTTGTTTATCCGAGAACTTAAAAAAGAAAAACCCATTTGCATTCATCATGACTTTCTGCAAGCCAAACTTCGTCCAGTTTGATTTAGCAAAGTATTCAACAACTGGATAAGCAATCCTAGTACCCAAAAAATACAACAGTGAGCACACCTTGGTGGTTTCCACTCATATTCCACCTTCATGATTTCCTTCGTGTAACCATCCCCTTCCATATTTGGTATTGCAATGGATAATTCATCCTTGAGCTCCTGATCAGCTGATATTTCAATTAAAGCTCTTGCATAACTGCTACGTCCCCAAGCCTCAGTACACATAGACGTAGTGTATGAGTCAAGGAGTTTAGGATTACCCAATCTCGAAGCTAGCATACTTAAACCATCATCCGAATAGGCTGCAATAGGAACATTATGTATCTTTATCCAAACCGAAATCTCCTTGATTTCTTCCTTAACCAGCTTTGCTGATGGTGACCACAACTTAAGAAACAAAGGCATACTCCTAATTACCCAAGGTCCCTTTTCCAAAACACTATTCATTCCTTGTTTATCCGAGAACTTAAAAAAGAAAAACCCATTTGCATTCATCATGACTTTCTGCAAGCCAAACTTCGTCCAGTTTGATTTAGCAAAGTATTCAACAACTGGATAAGCAATCCTAGTACCCAAAAAATACCCAAAGAGAGTGTTAGCAAACTTATCTTGGACGCTTCTGACCGACTCTTTAGGCAACACCACATCAACATCACCAAACGATATCATGTTATCAATTTTCCTAAAATTCACCACCTGTTTGATGCTACCAGCTTTCAACTTTGCTGCATAGGAAACATTACCATTGTCCTTTTCCTGCTCATTAGCAGAACCAACTTGTTTCGAATTAACATTGCTTCCATCAGAATTTGCAGGTACCTCAATAGGCTGCGGTTCACTCAGAATGCTCTTTTCACTCAAATTCTTAGCAGTATCTTGTGAATTAACATTCAGATCATGACCACCAGATTTTTCAGATTTATTATGATCCCCATCAGGAGTTTGATAAGTGAGATAACCACCACCTGATGATTCATCCAAATTTCCGACACCCCCAACACTAGAAACAGCATCTACTCCCCCATTAACTGGATCTATAGCAGTCGAGGATGGTTCTCCATTTTTAATACCTGTATCAGAAGTGTTATCACCACTATTCAAATCTGAAACAGGAGTTTTAGCATCGACAGAAGGGGTGGTTCGCCCTTTATTAGGGCTGCCACCTTTTTTCTTCTTGCCCGACATGTCTCTTTGAACAAAGGAATCCGATCGTAATCGAGTAAAGCGTCTCTAAAGCTTTGAGATCAAAAGCTGGACAATCTCTCTTCATACAATAAACACCATGCAAACAATAACCCTAATAAACCACAAGCAACAATAAAACAATCAAAAAACCCAAACCCTAAAAACCCTAACTTGTAAATCGATCACCTTAACCCCTTAACAAGTCCGAATTAATCTAGCTAAACTACACTAGGTAGCCGCGATTACAGACCAGGTAAGAGATCAGGAAGAAAGAAATAACAAAACTAGGGTTTTAAAGACGAAAAGAAACGAAACAAAGACCCTAAAAACGTGACTCCTAAACGAAAAATAGTAAAACGAAGATGATTAGATCACCAAAAGAGATACAATGATCACAGTCGATTATCATAATCAAGTAGAAAACCACGAAATTAGGGCAAAAAAAAGAAAAGAATGATAGGTTTCGAAATCGCCATATTAGGGAGAGAGAAATAGGGTATTTTCTATGGACGTATAATCATGGACGACTGTTACAAGAACTTAATCACACTTTTCTTGCCTTGATTCCGAAGATAACAACTCTAGCAAAAGTTACTAACTATCGCCCAATCTCATGCTGCAATGTTATCTACAAGTGCATTAGTAAAATTATTACAAACAGAATCAAGGCTGCGTTAGAAGACTTGGTTGACATCAATCAGTCCGCGTTCATCCCAGGTAGGAAAATATCGGATAACATCCTTCTAGCTCAAGAAGTAATGCACAATTACCATTTAAATAGTGGTCCTCCTAGATGTGTGTTTAAGGTGGACATCCAGAAGGCGTATGACACTGTTTGCTGGGATTTCATGCAGGAGTGCCTTCGAGGATTTGGGTTTCATACAAGAATGATACGGTGGATCATGGAGTGTGTCACAAGTGTCTCTTATTCTCTTAGTATTAATGGTAATGTGTATGGCTACTTCAAGGGAAAACGTGGTCTCCGCCAAGGAGATCCAATGTCACCTTACCTCTTTACGCTTGTTATGGAGGTGTTATCACTAATACTGAGGCGGAACACCACAGATACGGATGTCTTCCATTTTCATGCTCAATGCAGTAAACAGAAGACTGTCAATATTTGTTTTGCAGACGATCTGTTTCTATTTGCGAGAGGGGATGTAATGTCAGCAAAGATACTCATGGATTCATTTACTACGTTCAAAAACATCTTCGGACTGGCTCCTAGTCTTCCAAAGAGTTTAGCGTTTTTCTGCAATGTACCGGACCATACCAGGCAAGCCATCTTGTCCATTATGCCGTTAGAAGTGGGAACCTTCCCGGTACGTTATCTAGGAGTCCCTCTAATTTCGACTCGTTTAATATATCAAGATTGTAGAATATTAGTTGAAAGAATGGAGAGCAGAATTGATAATTGGAAATCAAAATCCTTGTCGTTTGCGGGTAGGCTTCAATTGATCAACTCAGTACTCTCGTCGGTGCATACCTACTGGGCTATGGTCTTCACTTTACCTGCTCGTATTATCAATGAATTAGAAATGAAAATGAGGAACTTTCTATGGAGTCAGGGGTCTATAGCGACGAAAAGATCAAAAGTCACTTGGAATTCAGTTTGTTTGCCCAAATATGAAGGAGGTCTTGGTATTAAAAGGATAGCGGATGTTAACAAAGCTCTAATGGCTTGACACATCTGGTCTATCATTAATAACAGGAAGTCGTTATGGGTCCAATGGATACATGACTATAAAATAAAAGGATCGAACTTTTGGGTTGTTGCACCTCGTGGTAGTATGAGTTGGGGGTGGAGGAAATTGTTACAAATACGAGACATTATTAGACCATTTATCTGGAAAAAGGTTGGCAATGGACTGCATACATTTGTATGGACAGATAAATGGTGTATGGAGAGCCCCTTGCTCAATTTCATAACACCAAGAATGATAGCAAATGCTGGTTTCAATCTGAATAGTAAAGTGGCTGATCTTATTCGTGATAATCAATGGTTGTGGCCGGAAGCTTGGTATAACTTGTTCTTTGTTCTTATTCACACGCCACTACCACAGGTCAATGATAATGAAGATCGGAATGTGTGGAAAGGTTCGAATGGTGTAGAGACTAATTTCTCTTCTAAACTGGTTTGGGAGTCGTTAAGAAGAAAACAGGGTGAAGTGGATTAAGTTAATGTCGTCTGGTTCTTACTAGGGATGAGGAAAATTACCGAAATACCGAAACCGAACCGGTACCGAAAATCGGTACCGATGGGAATTCGGTTTCGGTATCGGTTTTTAGTTTTGGTCATTTTCGGTTTCGGTACTAATCGGTTCGGTACCGGTTCGGTACCGATGAAACCGAATTGAGTACCGATTTGTATGGAACATGAATGGTTTTTTCAAAAATGCTAATATATTTGCCTGAAAAATACTAGCCTACTTGATCCTAACGTTCTTTCTTTTCTTTCATACTATAAATCCTATTTTTTATTTCCTCTTTCACAATTTTGTACGCATACATATATAAATGTATAGCAAAAACTAATAATATGAATAAAAGTAGTCTGTATAAAACCACTAAGCAGACTTGTTATCAGAAACAAACATTGCAACTTGAGAATATATAATAAACAAAAAAATTCGACTGTACATTAGTACATCAACAATAAGTTTTGATTTATAAAAAACAAAAGAATCAATAGTTAAATACTTGTATCTATCTGTATGCAATTACTTTACTTAACTCTCAATATAAAGCTTATTGGATCATCACGTACTATGTATCAGTGCAATTACTATTTACTAGAGCTATATATATGACTGTAGGCTATTAACAAGACAGACTAAAGGAGATTGTATAAGTGTAGGTTGTTAAATCTAGTAGAAATTCGGTTCCATACCGAAAAACTGGTACCGAACCGGTACCGTTTTCCAAATTCGGTTCGGTATTCGGTTTTGGGATTTGACCATTTTCGGTTTCGGTACCAATGGTTCGGTACTGGTTCGGTACGGGATTGGTACCGAGCTCATCCCTAGTTCTTACAATGCATCCCCCGTCATGCCTTCCATTTATGGCTGGTTTTTAGAAACAAATTGAAAACACAGGATCGAATGAAGGCATGGGAGGCAGGGAGCGAGACTAATCTGAAACTTATGTGTTGTCCACTGTGCAAAACAGGGGTTGATTCTCGCTCACATTTGTTTTTTCAGTGTCATTTCTCTGTACAGGTTTGGAGGAAGATTAAAGCGCATTGGCAAACATAAATAGCGTGTCGGAGTCCTGGGAAGATATTGCATAATGGCTCATTCAGAAATCCAAATATAAATCTATTGAAAGCGTGATTGGTAGGATACTTGTTGCAGCGGCTTCCTACTTTATTTGGCAGGAACGGAATGCAAGATTGTTTCCAAGAAGTGAACGTAATGTAGAAATTGTACGCACGGTTCGTTTGAGGTTATGCACCCTTAGGTTCAAAGGCCAAACTAGTTTACTTCAGGAATGGAGAATACCACAGCGAGATGAAGACGAGCACGACTGATTTTGGCTTATTTCCCATTATGTAATATGTTTCGCTGTATTATGTAATGTTGTTTAATTGTTATGATGGTTGTCTAGCTAGGCTAGTTGTTTAAATGTGTATGGCATGTCATACACATTAACTAATGTAACACTCAGTTACATTACTTGTACTTATGGTTTGTTTATAATATAATCACCTGGGTAACCTTTTACCACAAAAAAAAGAAGATGATTTCAGCAGCAACATCACTTTTTGATCTGAGGAATACCACCCAACAATACCTGGTGAATTCATCAACCACAACTAGAGTATATTTCTTGCCATCTCTAGTTTGAACATTCACTGGACCAAAAAGATCCATATGAAGCATGTGAAGAGGTTCAGTGATACTGAAGTTTTGCCTTGTCTTGAAACTGGCTCTTTTCTGCTTGCCCATCTCACACCTGGACATGGCTTTTCTTTCTTAAAAGAAACTAGAGGTATCCCATCAGCCAGTTGTTTGCGAGACAACTTGTTGATATTTTTGAAATTAAGGTGGGATAACCTCTTATGCCACAACCAGTTGGTGTCCTCGTCAGCTTTGGTATAAAAACATTGTTCTTTTGGAGCTGTTTCCATATCCATGATGTACACATTTATCTTTCTAGGAGCAATCATCACCACTTGCCAATCCTTGTTAAATATGGTGCCTTGTGAAATATCGAACAAAACTCTGAATCCATCATCACAAAGTTGACTTACACTGATCAGGTTATATTTTAAACCATTCACAAATGCAACTCTGGTGAATTTGACTTGTCCATTATTGAGCACACCATACCCTTCAGTCTTTCCACTTCCATCATTACCAAACGTCACTGTCGGTCCATCTTGGACAATGAACTCTTCCAGCAGGGGCTTACATCCGGTAATAGTCCGGCCAGCTGCGCTGTCCACATACCAAGTATGCTTCTTTCGATCGCCCTGCACACCCACAAAAATCATTAGTTATTTTTGTGAACCCATCTTTTGATGGGTTCACTGGACTCTCCCTGGGAAGTCACAGTTGGTTGTTGTGGGGTAGAACTGGAGACTGGTACTGGAGCCTTTTTGTCAGCTTCAGTGCCAGAAGTAAAAACGGTTGGTTTGATAGGTTTCTTCCTCTTTTTCTTTTCATTTTTAGCTCCAGATTGAGCTTTTTGTTTTTGATTTGAAAGGGATTTTTCTTTTTGTTGTTTAACTAGAGAAGACGAATTTCCCTCCAGATTTTTGATTCTAGCAGTACAACTTCGAACTTGCCTAGTCAACAGTTGAAGTTGACTTTCCAGTTTGAACAAAAATTCATTTTCAATAGGCAGCTGAACCTTAGCAGGGATCTTAGTCTTTTGAGTCTTGGGCTCTTTGGACTTTTGAGGCAAAGGTTTGTCACCAATGACCTTCTTAACTGGAGCTTTAGCCTGTTTGGCTCCAGTTTTGACCTCAGATGGGGTGGCCTCTTCAGGTTCAGTCTTAACAGATTTAGGCAGATGATATGGGGTCTCATGCCTAAGATCTGGTGGTAAACTGTGGATTTCAGGAATGATGGCTGCCATATGCACATCACCATTGTTATAAGCTTTTTGTTGTGCATCATGAGTTTTTGTGGCAGCATCATAATTTAACCCAGATGATTTAATCCAAGATTTAATCACTTTTTGTTCTTTTTTCAAAGCAGTTTTTAACTCTTGTTTTTCCAGTTCAAGAGCTTCACATTTTAAGACTGACTCTTTGAGAGCCAACTAGACACTTTGTAAATTGGACAATTGTGGTTTGACAATATTAAGCTCAGTTAAAACTATTTCCAAATTGTTGGAATTCGTCTGCCCAAGACACATATTAAATTGACGTGGCTAGTACGTGATGATCCAAGTCGGGTCATACCCAATAACAAGCTAGACAAACACTTATGATATTTATTTATATGATATGATCTTTAAATAAATATCAATACTTGAAACATTTAGAAAGTGGTTTTCTAAATACTTGCACTTGAGCTATGTAAATAAATTATATGGATGATTTATTTAGAGAGAAATGTGAATATGTTTATTTGGTAAAATAAACATTTATGTGTGTTGTATATAATATGTAATATGTTACATAAGATATGTAACAAGTTATGTTACATTTTATATACAAAATGTACAAATAAATGGTTTATAAATTTTGGACACAAAATTGTTTGTGACCACACCCCATGTGGCCGCCCCCCCCCCCATGTGGTGAGACATGCAAGTGAACACTTGTAGTCTTGTATGAGATACAAGACACTACATAGAGTGTATCACTCACACATACACATAAGCTTAATCTCTCTAATTCTCTTAACTTCTCAAGAGCAAAATACTCTCCTTTTCTCTTTTGGGGTTCGGCTACAAGGAAGGAAAAGAGAAGGGGTTTTCAAGTTCAAATCCTAGCATAGTTTGGGTGTTTGTTGGAAGCTTGGGGTATACTAGCTTGAGGTTCTTCTAGGTTGAAGACTTGCCGCTTCAAGTTCATCATCTCCTTCATTCCACCTTCTCATAAGCTTGGAAGAAGGTAGTCTTCTAAAACACCCTATGGTTGTTGTTTTGTATGTATGCTATTCATATACATGGATCCTTATTGTTTGGGTTTTATTTTATAAGTTAAACTTTGAATTTAACTATACCAACATATTGAAATGGTTCAATTTTCCGCTGCGTTTTAATATTATAAGGATAATATTACTTTGATAAAAACCCAAAAATTCCAACAATGGCATCTAGAGCCGGTTATATGGATACATACATCAAAAGTTGATATTTTGTTTGGACAAAATCCAATGTTTTGGCCATTTTGGCAATGGCCGAAACTAATACACAAAAAGGAGGTTCCTTTTTCTTGTGTATTTTAGTGTCACAACTTAGCCAAGAGACCTTGTGAATGTTTGTGATGTGTGGATATGTTTGTATTCTATTTAATTATTAAATGTTTGTAATAGTTAAATAGGATTTTCTTCATTCATTTGGTTATGTAATCTATTTATTTCATTTGGTGTGTAATAAGTAGATTAGTTGCATTTTTCTTGTAAATGTAATCTCCAAGAAGAAGCATCAAAAGGTTTGGGGCTAAAAGTTGGAGGCCAAATAAGAAGACCAGTGAGTTCCCACTGCGGCGCAGTGGGAATGTGTCAAACCCACTGCGGCGCAGTGGGGTTATGCCGCCGAGGACAGTGAGTTCCCACTGCGGCGCAGTGGGAGTATGTCAAACCCACTGCGGCGCAGTGGGGGATAATGCAGCCGAATACCAGTGACTTCCCACTGCGGCGCAGTGGGAGTGTATTAGACCCACTGCGGCGCAGTGGGTTATCAAAATGAAGAAAATTGTACAAATCACATCACAAAAGGTTACTTGAAGCATTTGGATGCAAGATCAAGTGGGAGCTCAACTAACACAATATTTTGTGTTACTTTGTCCCTTAGGTTGAGACCTTTTGACCCACTTGTTTCGGCTAACAAGTGTGGTCAAAATAGTTGGCTAATGTTGTGCACTTATTATTATGTTTGTCATGTTTGTTTGGTTGTTTATTATTTTGTCATGTGGATGCTTAAAAACCAACAAAAGACACACATAAAGATTAAAATTGGTTTTAATATTGACATTGACTTGGTAAAATAAAATGGGTTTTATTAAAAGTTAATGGTCGCAATTATAAAAGTGGATTTTATAAAAGAATCTTGAAATTTGGATTTCAAAATTCATTATGGTACATAGTTTTTAACTAGAATATAAAAACTCAAACGACCCTTTAAAAACAAGTTAAACGCCATCCTTTTATACAACACTTAATTATTTGGGAACTCTTTGTAGGATAAAGGTCACCTAACTACTTTGAGGGAACTTATAAGTTAAGGTAAATTTATTGTACTTATGGGATAAAGGTCACCTAACCACTAGTATAAGATAAATTTACATGTGTGTATAAGTAGGACAACTTGATTTGGGAGCCATGTGATTAGGGTCACCGAAGCATGGTAACCAAAGGCGTTGATGGGATTAAACATGCCAACTTAATATAAGATATTAAACCGGTCCCATACCACTAGAAATTGCAAAGTGTTGCAATTGTCAAACGTTGACTACCTTGTTAATTTAGATCATGGGATAAAGGTCACCTAACCATCATTTAAATGTAACGTTGGATTCTAGGTTTTAATTATTAATTGTCCATGGGACATAAAAGGGTATTAACAATTAAAATTTACATTTGATATCGAAAATACTAATAAAGAACTTTGTTAATCTTGTAGATGGCCGCTAACAATGCAATTAACCCCAACCCAAACGTCCATAACTTTTCACTAAGATCCATCCTTGAAAAGGATCGTCTTAATCAAAATAACTTTGTGGATTGGTTTCGTAACTTGAGAATTGTTCTCAGGCACGAAAAGAAATCCTATATTTTAGACGATCCTATTCCTGATGAGCCCGAAGAAACTGATGTTGAAGCCTATAATGATTGGGCTAAATATGTCGAGGACTCCGTGCAAGTTAGTTGCATAATGCTAGCGAGTATGACTCCCGAACTCCAAAAGGAGTTCGAGCACCATGGGGCGTACGACATGATTACCCAACTCAAGGAAATGTTCCAACAAAAGGCAAGGGTTGAGCGCTTCGAAACGGTTCGAGCGCTTCATGCATGTCGCATGGATGATTCACAACCCGTCTCAACATATGTTCTTAAAATGAAAAGCTACATTGATCGCCTCGAAAGGCTTAATTGTCCCGTCTCAAATGAGTTAGCTACGGATATGATCCTTAACTCATTATCTAAGAGATTTGAAACTTTCGTGTTAAATTATAACATGAATGGATGGGACAAGACCGTTTCCGAGCTTCATGGGATGCTCAAAACGGCCGAGGCTAGTATGGGAGGAAAAGTTCAACCCGTTCTCATGATCAATGAAGGCGGAAAGAAAAGGGCTTACTCCGGACCCAAGGCAAATGTTGCTAAGGGAAAGGGTAACCACAAAGGGAATTACAAAGGCAAAGGAAAGGGAAAAATGGATACCCCAAAAGCGAAGAAGCAAAAGGTTGCTGTCAATGACCCATGCTTTGAGTGTGGGGAGGTAGGACATTGGAAACGTAATTGTCCAACCTATCTCAAAGAGTTAAAAGCTAAGAGGGATGCAGGGCAAACCTCAGGTACAATATTTATGATATATATTGAGCTTAATACTGTTTTTTCTTACATATGGGTATTGGATACCGGATGTGGAACTCATATTTGTAATATGTTACAGGGGTTCATAAGAAAGAAACACATCAAGAAGGGAGACATTAGTCTCTTTATGGGCAATGGTGCATTGGTGCATGTTGAAGCCCAAGGAGACTATCTTTTGAAACTTCCAAATGGTTTGGAAATTGTATTGAACAATGTTTTGTATGCACCTAGTTTGACTAGGAGTATTATTTCTGTTTCCCGTTTAAGACATGTTGGATATGATTTTAATTTTGTTAACAATGATATCCATGTTTCTATGAATGATGTATTTTATTTTAAAGCTATGCCTTTAAATGGTATTTATGAATTAGTTCATGAAAACCAAACATATGATAACTCAATGTACCAAGCTACCACCAAGAAACTTAAATTAGATTTAAGTGAAACCTATATTTGGCATTGTCGTCTTGGCCATATAAATAAGAATCGCATACTAACACTTCAAAAGAATGGTCTTTTGAAAACAAAATCAAATGATTCATTTAATGTATGTGAATCTTGTTTACAAGGCAAGATGACTAAAGCACCTTTCAAAGGCACTAATGAAAGGGAAAAAGATTTATTAGGTATCATACATTCGGATGTATGTGGTCCTTTTAAGCCAATGACCAGGAATGGTGAAAGATACTTCATTACATTCACCGATGACTATAGTCGTTACGGTTATGTATACTTATTAAAACATAAGAGTGAAGCTTTTGAAATGTTCAAAATTTTCAAGAATGAAGTAGAAAACCAACTCAGTAAGACAATAAAAATTCTTCGTTCTGATAGAGGAGGTGAATACCTAAGTGATGCTTTTCAAGATCATCTTAGAAGTTGTGGGATTATCTCACAACTAACTCCACCTGGAACACCACAACATAATGGTGTGTCTGAAAGGAGGAATCGAACTCTATTAGATATGGTTCGTTCCATGATGAGTAAAAGCTCACTACCTCTATCATTTTGGGGATATGCCATAATCTCTGCTGCCCGAATTTTAAATATGGCTCCCACCAAGAAAGTGGAGAAAACACCTTTTGAAATATGGCATGGAAGAGTTCCATCTTTATCATATTTAAAGGTATGGGGTTGTGAGGCTTATGTAAGACATGATGCCTCAAACAAATTAGAGCCCCGATCCACTAAGTGTATCTTTGTAGGATATCCCAAAGATGATTTGGGATATTATTTCTACAATCCTAATGAGCAAAATGTATTTGTTGCTCGAAAGGCTGAGTTCTTGGAAACTAAATTCCTTATGGAAGGAACTAGTTCCAGAACAGTGGAACTTGAAGAAGATCAAGAACCACTGATAGATACACACTTGGGTGACACTAGCATTCAACAAAAGGATGTTGAAGATGATCAAAGGGTTGATCAAGACACACAAAACGTTCGTAGATCTGGTAGAGCTACTTATCCACCTGAGAGATATGGATTTCTCGTGGATGAATGCTACATGGTAGTTTCTGATGAACCTACCACCTACCATGATGCTATGTCCAAATCAGATTCGGACAAATGGCTAGAGGCCATGAACGCTGAGATGCAATCCATGTATGACAACCAAGTTTGGGAATTGGTTGTTGAACCTCCTAATTCCAAAGTAGTTGGAAGTAAGTGGGTGTTCAAATTGAAACACGATATGCATGGAAACTTGAGTACTTATAAAGCTAGACTTGTAGCAAAAGGTTTCACTCAAACTCGAGGGGTCGATTATGATGAAACTTTTTCGCCTGTGGCAATGCTAAAGTCTATTAGGATATTATTTGCCATAGCCGCACATTATGACTATGAGATATGGCAAATGGATGTCAAAACCGCTTTTCTAAATGGATATCTTGAGGAAGATGTCTATATGGATCAGCCTGAAGGTTTTGTCGATCCTAAGCATCCTAATAAAGTATGCAAGTTAAAGAAATCAATCTATGGATTGAAACAAGCATCAAGAAGCTGGAATCGTCGTTTTGATGAAGAAGTCAAGAAATTTGGCTTCATCAAAAACGCTGATGAAGCTTGTGTGTATAAGAAGGCTAGTGGGAGCATCATTACTTTTCTAGTATTATATGTCGATGACATTCTACTATTTGGATATCGGAACACTTGTAGTTATTAACACATTTATATGAATATTGGTATTTTGCATTTAAATTGTGTTATGTTCCATTTTTGCATGTTTAAATCCATGAATAAGTTAATTATTCTAAATGTCCGTAGTCGATCATATTTGTGGGAGCAAATATGAATGTAAGATTATTATGAACTTGGATTGGTAGATATTCAAAAGGTTTTGAATATAGAGCAAAGTGTTGCTACCAAGGTTCATAGATATTTGTGGGATACAAATATTGGACTGACCTGCAATCAAGCATTACTACATGGAATCTCTGTGATTGATCATAAGTAATCTTGAGTTAAAAGGCGAATATCATTGTATCCTCAGACCTGAGATACATATTGGGTCTTGATATTCACTGAATATTATACTTTGACTTAGCTCTTCGCTGTTCTGAAACATGGCAGTACATAAGACTAAGCTCAGGTATGATATAAGGTGATTGTGAAGGACGTATGTAGTCGAGATGGAATTTGTCCCTCTTATTCGTTGAGAGTAAGATGTCTAAGGCCTGCTACAAAGTTAAATCAATAGAGAATGATCACTCTGTGTCTCTAGGATTTAACATGACATCTGTGACAAAAGGATAAATGATCGATTCACCTAAATCATTTCAAGTAAGGGACTTGAAGAGGATGATGTTATTGAATGGTACTTCATCATACGTATTAGGGGTAGCAAACCGTTGTTAGGCGGTATTTGCTGCTTGCGTCAATCTTCTATGAATCTTGTGCAAGTGGGAGATTGTTGGAATTCGTCTGCCCAAGACACATATTAAATTGACGTGGCTAGTACGTGATGATCCAAGTCGGGTCATACCCAATAACAAGCTAGACAAACACTTATGATATTTATTTATATGATATGATCTTTAAATAAATATCAATACTTGAAACATTTAGAAAGTGGTTTTCTAAATACTTGCACTTGAGCTATGTAAATAAATTATATGGATGATTTATTTAGAGAGAAATGTGAATATGTTTATTTGGTAAAATAAACATTTATGTGTGTTGTATATAATATGTAATATGTTACATAAGATATGTAACAAGTTATGTTACATTTTATATACAAAATGTACAAATAAATGGTTTATAAATTTTGGACACAAAATTGTTTGTGACCACACCCCATGTGGCCGCCCCCCCCCCCATGTGGTGAGACATGCAAGTGAACACTTGTAGTCTTGTATGAGATACAAGACACTACATAGAGTGTATCACTCACACATACACATAAGCTTAATCTCTCTAATTCTCTTAACTTCTCAAGAGCAAAATACTCTCCTTTTCTCTTTTGGGGTTCGGCTACAAGGAAGGAAAAGAGAAGGGGTTTTCAAGTTCAAATCCTAGCATAGTTTGGGTGTTTGTTGGAAGCTTGGGGTATACTAGCTTGAGGTTCTTCTAGGTTGAAGACTTGCCGCTTCAAGTTCATCATCTCCTTCATTCCACCTTCTCATAAGCTTGGAAGAAGGTAGTCTTCTAAAACACCCTATGGTTGTTGTTTTGTATGTATGCTATTCATATACATGGATCCTTATTGTTTGGGTTTTATTTTATAAGTTAAACTTTGAATTTAACTATACCAACATATTGAAATGGTTCAATTTTCCGCTGCGTTTTAATATTATAAGGATAATATTACTTTGATAAAAACCCAAAAATTCCAACACAAATATCTTTTACTGTCAGTTCTAACAGTTTCAACAAAAATTAAATCACTATTGAGTGATTTAGCAAGGTCCAGTTTCAGTTCAGGGTCAATTTGATTATCATAATCACACACCTTTTTCAGAATGATGTCCACCCATCTTCCAATAATGACATCATCTTTCACCACATGCTGCTGTTCTTCCAAAGCCATAAAACGCATGTCCCTTAGAGTATTGCAATTGCTCTAATGTTGCTATATAACTTTGTATATTCATCACCCATCTGGATAAGCATCAGAAAGGACATTCTAGAGTGCCAGTTGGTGATTGTAAACATTGTATGAGGTGTCCATTATCATGTAACTGCACGATCATCCTTGGAGAGCATATGGGGAACAAAAAGTACAATGTCACAATCACCAGGTACTGATCAAGCATAAGCCATTAGATCAAGACGTGTGGAAGATAATGGACGTCATCTAAGGCATGGTTGGTGCCTATATAAACCAGCCTTAGAGACTCAAGAATGTGTGCATCCATTACATTAACTCTCACAACGATTAAAGCTATAAGCTTGGATCCGTGTTGTACTCAGCTTAGGCTAGTAGAGTTAATATATAGAGTTGTAACTTGCTATTCAACCAAGTAGTTAGATTTGTAGGCTAATCTGTTCCACAACTACTTGTAATTCTTTTTATTCATTAATAAAAGAATAAGTTGAAATCAGCTTGCACTTTGTTCTTGGACTGCACTTTACTTTATTGTCTTTAATATTCTATTATTTACTCTTTACTATTATATTCATATTATCTCAAACTGATTATGACAAACATGTTAAAATAATTTATATTCCGCATTAAAAGATTAAAAGTTGTATTCACCCCCCTCTACAACTCTTTGAGGCTTGTTAAACCATCCTGTTATCTCTTTGGGGACCTATCACGAATAATAACTCGCCACGTAGGCGAGTTACTATTCATCTTTTCATTCCCTTTAATAGTATAGTAGCACGGTACCCGCGCAATGCAACGGTGGTCGTTGCGGTGACGGTGTGGTGGTGGGGGCGCCGGTTGGTGGTGGAGGCGACATCGAGTGATATAGATAATTGATGTAAAAGTAATTGATTTAAGGGTTAATGAAGATATTTTAAAAGATAAATGATTGATAGTGTAATTTAATTATTAATGTTAAGGGGTAGTGTATGAAAATATTTTAAGGGTGCTAAGTGAAAATATTATATATTTTTTAATATTTTCAAAAATAAAGTGTTATTTTTTTATATAATAGTATAAAGTAAGATAAATATAATATTTAATTTAATTTTCTTAAAAGAGATATAAAGATTAGTGAAGGAAAAAAGGTAAGCTGCCGCATGACAGTTTTTTAAAAGAGGTTTAATTGGGATCCTCTTTTATCAAATAGAAAGATTTATACATTTTACGTATATCAATATATGAGAATATCATATATACGATTATTTTCCAAGTATACAAATCCACATTCATTGATTTAGAAGATTATGCCACTTTTTTCCAGCGTTTTACCACTTGACGTTCATTGATTCAGCTTCTTTTTTTTTTCTTTTCGTTGAAGCTCTACTTTTCTTTGTGATTCCATTAGTGCATACTCCGCATTGAATCTCAAGGTAATATATTTGTAATCATGAATTTAATTCTAAAAGTTTGATGCTGTTTGATAATATGTCCTCATTTTTGGGTAAGAGGGTATGAATGTACCCCGGTTAGTATGATAATATGTCTCTATAAGTTTAGTTTATGATTTTGGGTTTTAAAATTTGATGCTCACAAATTTTCAGATAAAATGTCTCGATGCGTTTAATTTGTGATGTACTACTTCTCGTGGAAGAGAGCAGAAAGGAGAAGATATGTAAAAACAAAAACACATCAGGAGAGGCGCTAGTGAACCAAATTAAGGTTAAGAGTTTCTGATGGAGCTCTGGAAGATTCAAATAGGGCTGTTTAAACTTTGAATTGGGAAAAACGGAGTCTGGAGCAGCAGGTTTCAAGGGAACGCAGAATTTATCAGAGGATTGTTTCTAGGGTAACAGGGAGCGGGGCTGTTGGGCACAGAGGATTTCTCAGAATTGTTTCTAGGGTTTCAAATTTCAGTGAATTCCAATGGCTTTGCTACGTAAATTATTGCCCAAGAAGCCGCCTGATGGACTTGTTTGGGTCTTTGAAAGAATTTACGGTAATTAATTATTTAATGCATGGAGTATTTTAGTATGATATAAATGTGTGTTTAAAATGTTGTTCTTTTACTATCAAATTAGTTCAATGATTTACTCCTAAATTGTCCCTAACATTTCTTAAATTCATGAATGCTACGGATTGATTTTCCCAAAGAGACATGAGCCTCTAAGTAGTAGTTTAAATGACATTATCTAGTGGTTCTATGCTTTTATTTGTGATGGTACAGTGTATTGGACTTCTAGCAAATGACATTCCCTAATTAGTTTTAGGTCTAAGTGTGAAAAATGGTAATTAACTATGTCACACTACCTGTATAAGTAAAACAACCAGGGTAGGATCAGTTATAAAATCTCTTGCCTATGGATACAAACGTCAAGGGTTCGATCCTCACTCATTGCAAAAATGCCGGAGGACCTCTAGAAGTAGTCCCTCTGCATTTGGTAATTAGTGGTAAGACTGTGTACATCTCAATTCTCCAATACCTCCTAGAAGACGGGATTGGGTAGTTATTGAATACTTTTTACAGCATCTGCTCAAGTATTTACAATAACTTTCCAATATCTACTTAGGTAATTAGAATATTGGCTTTTACTTTCTAGAATAGGTGGAGCTATATGACTTGGATTAACCCCGAAAGTTTTAATTACTTAAATGGACAACCAGCAGTTTATATCTTTTTGTTTACTACAGTATGTTACCCATCAGCTTAAATACTTAGGCGTATAGAATCATGATGTATATTGGCTAGATTGCCTGTTGATACATACGTGGAGTACTTTTTACAAGTCACATGCTCACATCTTAAGCCATCTGAACCATAGATGTCTTTCGATAAAATTTGAACTGAATGGTAAACTTAATGATTTTGTTGACGAGTTACCTAAAGTTTAATAATTACTTGAATGGACTTAAAAAGTTATAGTCACCGAGGCAGACAATTCGTTAAAGGCTACTTTATGGCATTTAGCCTTAATTTAAATTTTCCATGTGTAGTTGAAATGTGGATTAGAAAGTGGCATTTTGTGTACAGTCTATGTTTCAATTTACTATATGATGATGCGCATGTTTGGTGTATAGTCTTTGGCTGCTGTTTCACTGAAATCTCGCAACAAGAAGATTATAAAGTTTATTTGGGCAACATACTAAGTCAGTTTAAGGAAATTTATCCTGATTCTTCAATCATGATTCTTGATTTTCGGGAGGAAGAGAAAGAAAGCAGGATTGCCTCGATTTTGTCAGAATATGAGAATATTACCAAAATCGACTATCCTCCGCATTATGAAGGTTGCCCAGTGCCGTCAATGGAGGTGATTCACCATTTTCTTAAATCTAGTGAAAACTGGCTCTCACTTGCACAACAAAATTTTCTTATTATGCATTCCGAGCTTGGTGGTTGGCCTGTTTTGGCATTCATGGTTGCTGCGCTGTCGCTTTACAGAATTTTTTTTTCTGTTGATAACAAGGCCCTGGAGATGGTTCATAAGCAGGCTCCCCAGGCTTTGTTATCCGAAATGTTACCGATGAATCCTGTACCTTCTCAGTTGAGGTACTTACAGTATGTCCTAAGGAGTAGTGCTGATACAGAATGGCCCCCAACAGAGAAGGCACTCACTTTAGATTGTGTTATAATGAGAATGATTCCAGATTTTGATGGAAAAGGCGGTTGCTGCCCTATATTCAGGATCTACGGGCGTGATCCTTTGCTGCATGTTGATAAAAATCCCAAGCTTCTATTCTCAACTCCAAGGAGACGTAAGAATACATGATACTACAATCAGGTAAGATGTGCTTTCTTCATCCCCTTTCTTAATAATTATAAAGTTTTGTTTCTTATTCTTGATGATTATGAGTCCAATGCATTCTAAATATAGCAGATATTTGGGAATTGTTGAATGCACATACTACCTTTAAAATGGTCGGGTAAAATTGACTTGCCTCAAACTAGTGTGTCATGTAAATGTGGATGTAGCACATACAGTATTGCATGAGGTACTTTATTGGGAAGTTGTGGGTCGTGTAGCAACGCCTATATGCCATCTTTGATCTTTGAAGCAACAATATCCTTGGGTTTTGGTTGATGCACTCTATGTTACGGCAATAACTTTTAAGTTGCTGTTGATAATATTCAAGAACACTATTCTTGTGCGTGTTATATATTTGTGTGTGTTGCTCGAGGAAGTCTAAGATTGAAGATGATTCTTGATCATCCTTTGGGAGCTTCAGTCGCGTTTTTGAGAGGCAATGCTATAGTATGAGAAATTTAAAGATATTAGGCTATACACTTTTGATGCAAGTACTCTTCTTATCAGTGGCTATTGTTTATCTGTATGCTTCCATGTTTTAAGTTATACCAATCTTTGTTTTTTTAAAAAAAGAAAAAAAATCATTTATTTTCTCACAAAGTGCAAAGTGCAATGGTTATAATCTTCCATGAGGGATGAAGGGTCTCCATGTCTGCAGTCTGCACACACATACAAATCGTAGTTGACCAAGTACACTCACGAAACAAACAAAAGCATATTATGTGCTTAGGCCTAATGACTTCATCTAGTCTAGGCCCAAAAACATTGTCTGATAGGACATTTTACTGTCCAATCATTCCATATTCTCATTTCCTGTTTATAATACATGCCCAAACTGTACTGTATTGTTAATCACATAAGCAATCCTCACACACTTGCAGTAACATGGAGCATTCTGTCACAATTGCCAAGCAATAGTACCAAGTAATTAATGCTGGATCGTTCAAATTGTCTAGCATCCATTTGGCGTTATGAAGTTTAAGTCTTTTTTCTCTCTTCAACTGGGTGTCAATATATACCACGTGACACTTGTCATAGATAAATGCATGCTCTGTAGGTTTGGACAATAATTATCACTACCGGGCTCTTAGGGAGTTAGATGTATCTGTCTAGGGGTTAGTTATGTCACATTATGTGTTCTTTATATATATGGTTTAGTTACCCGGAGAGCAACTATATTGTTGCCAAAGATTTAGTTTTTGAATTATGGTGGTAGCTTTAGGAAAGCGTCTGATATTTTAATAATCGTAGACTCGTAGGGTCATTAATGTGTTATGTTAATTTTATTTTTAGGAACTCTTATTGCTTACCTCTAGGGGTTCATTGTTAATTGAATTATATGGAAACCGTTGTTTTGTTTTTGTTTACTAGCTTTGATCAATCACAACAAGAAATGGTATTTAAAAAAACAAAAATCCATTTTATCCTTCTATAGTTAAATGCTTGTGGACAATTCTGCAGTTGATCAAATACCAATTAATAAAATGATTTTTTATACAATCGATCTGCTTACACAAGTTAGTCTGGACAATTTAGGAATACCAATGTGTATCTGCATGTTTAGTAGATTATAGTGGGCAAATGGGGATTATGATTTTCAAGCTGTGTACGTGATCAAGGTTATACTTCATATTTAGCATTAGCACTCTGGCTTCTGCCAGCATATGTTTATGCACCATGTTTTCTGAAATTTATCTTTTATTTCTTGATGTATCTGTCTAGGGGTTAGTTATGTCACATTATGTGTTCTTTATATATATGGTTTAGTTACCCGGAGAGCAACTATATTGTTGCCAAAGATTTAGTTTTTGAATTATGGTGGTAGCTTTAGGAAAGCGTCTGATATTTTAATAATCGTAGACTCGTAGGGTCATTAATGTGTTATGTTAATTTTATTTTTAGGAACTCTTATTGCTTACCTCTAGGGGTTCATTGTTAATTGAATTATATGGAAACCGTTGTTTTGTTTTTGTTTACTAGCTTTGATCAATCACAACAAGAAATGGTATTTAAAAAAACAAAAATCCATTTTATCCTTCTATAGTTAAATGCTTGTGGACAATTCTGCAGTTGATCAAATACCAATTAATAAAATGATTTTTTATACAATCGATCTGCTTACACAAGTTAGTCTGGACAATTTAGGAATACCAATGTGTATCTGCATGTTTAGTAGATTATAGTGGGCAAATGGGGATTATGATTTTCAAGCTGTGTACGTGATCAAGGTTATACTTCATATTTAGCATTAGCACTCTGGCTTCTGCCAGCATATGTTTATGCACCATGTTTTCTGAAATTTATCTTTTATTTCTTGATGTATCTGGTCTTTGTTCTGTCTTTTCTTGCTGACAATTCAGCTTAGGGACATTTCCTCACCCTCACTTGTATGTAACATGGTTGTCTTTCTGATGTTTGCTATGCATTGCAGGCAGAACGTGAACTTGTTAAAATTGATATTAATTGCAACATTCAAGGTGATGTTGTGCTGGAGTGTATTAGCTTACATGATGACATGGTGAAAGAAAATATCATGTATCGTTCGATGTTCAACACAGCTTTCATTAAATCAAACATGTTGATGCTTAATCGAGATGAAATTGACATATACTGGGATGCTAAGGATCAATTTCATAAGGATTTTGTAGCGGAGGTATTTAGCTTACATCTAACATAAAACATTCATATTTGTTTTCATGCCTACTCAAATAATGAGTTTTTATTGTATAAAGCTTCTTTTCTCGGAAATGGATACATCAGCCTCTCTAGTTCCAGTAGACTTGTCGTGTTTTGAGCCTGAGGGACTCCCAGTGGAAGCATTTACTAAAGTTAATGAAATGTTTAGCAATGGGGATTGGCTTGTTCCTAAAAGCGATGATGCTTTAAATAAGCTCCACAAGATGCCATTGACTGATATTGTTGATGAAATGTTGGAAGTTAGTATGTATCAAAGAACTGAATCCAGTAAATTACTTCAGACTATTCCTAAAAGAAATAATCAAAATGGAGAAATTAAATCAAACAGCTCATCAGACTTAAAAGCTGTTGGACATAAAAGTATGTCCCTTCCCACAGAATTATCATCATCAACGCAAACATCATTGGACGGTTCAAAAAAGTCATTGTCTGTTTCATCTATGCCACCTCATATAATCGTGACATGTGCACATCCTTCTGTTTCTGAAAAACTTGAAACGCAATTGTGTGACTGTGCAAAAGCTTCATCGGATCCTCCTATGCCACCAGATGGTAAGGCTGGGCCTCCTCTTCCACCACCGCCGCCACCTCCAAAAAAGACAACTGGACCACCTCCACCCCCTCCTCCTAATACTGGTACTGGACCTCCGCCGCCGCCGCCGGCTCCGGCAGCACCAAAACCACCAGCACCGCCGGTACCTCCGCCACCGAAAAAGGCAGCACCACCACCCCCTCCTCCAGCTTCTTCTTCAAATGGAAATGTGAAAGGAGGTGGTGGTGCACCACCTCCACCCCCATCTCTTTCGTTCGAAACTGGTATATCTGCCCCATCTCCACCACCTCCTATAAATAAAAATCGTGCTCTATCAAGAACAACTGCTGTGAAATCTCAACCGACAAAAAGACTAAAGGCTCTACATTGGTCAAAGCTTAATAAACCATCAAAAGAAAGCATGTGGGCTGATAATGGTCCTTCAGAGTGGTTCTCTTTTCCTTTTTCTCTTTACATTTGATACTTGGTTTTGGTGTTCCTTCATGTTCTAATTTTTATTATGGTTGATGTGCATTAGTCCAGCAGAGATTGATATGTCGGAACTTGAAACTCTCTTCTCGGCAGCGAGCACAAATTCTGACAAGGTTGCAGCAGTAACATCTAAAGCTGCTAAACCTGAAAAAGTAAAACTGGTAATAAATTTCCTTCTTAATCCGAAGAATGAATATATTTTATACCAATGTTCCATGGAGATGTTGATATTATATCTAAAAGTTTTTTTTTTCTTTCTGGAGATAAAAATTGACGAGTTAACATCTTTGCATACATTAGTGATTGATTTTTCACGCAGATAGAATTCAAGCGGGCAAATAACTGTGAGATCATGCTTTCTAAGGTGAAGACACCATTGAGCGAGTTAATGGTAAGCTCCAACTATGTTGTATCATATAAAGGTGAAGGGATTTGTATTATACTTTTATGTGCTTGTCCAATTTACCATACTCTTTATAAGACATACCAAGCACAAATCATTTTATCCCATATTTACAATCTTATATTTCTCTTTAGAATAGAATTTATTAATGAGATGAACAAAATATAGGATAGGTTGGATAGTATTTTTCACAAAGATAAAATATTATGTCATATTCTCCAATGATTAACTATCAAAATAAAATAAAATAAAACAAACAAAATACACACATCATAAATGGACGTAAAAAGACCGTTGATATGTGTATCTTCTGATTTTAATTTATGCTTCCTACTGTTGTGAAACACAACAGGAGTATGTCCTTGCTTTGGATGATACAGAAATAGATCCAGAGATGGTGGAAAACTTTATTAAATTTTGTCCTACCAAGGAGGAAATGGAAAAACTTAAGGTGCAATGTTAGTTGATCTATTTAATCTACTTAACTAATATAGTTTGAGGTTACATGTGGTCAAGATCGAGGCCGTGTCTATCTTTAACATTCTATATTTTTATGGTTTATCAAGTTGAATTATCCATCCACGACTTTTATCCAAAGCATAACTAGCGTTGTTAATTCTTAGGGATATACGGGAGAGAAGAACAATTTGGGCCCATGTGAACAGGCATGTAATTTCCATTCCACATAATATCATAGAAGTCGGTCAATCTCAAACATATTGATCTTTTTTTGTTTCAAATTATTTGTAACAGTTCTTCTTGGAGTTGATGAAAATTCCACGTCCAGAAGCTAAACTCATAGCTTTCTCTTATAAGATACATTTTAGTTCACAGGTCGGACAGAAGATAATCAAGACACATATTCTCGTGCTTATTATATTTACTAGATTCTGATTTAATGTTCTTACTGCAATTTAGGTTTCAGAGCTTAGTAAGAGCCTCAATATAGTTTTTTTGTCAGTGGAGCAGGCAAGTTAGTTATCTTTTACTTTAATCTTGTATGATAATTAGTGGCACTTTAATTGATTGTAGGTATAGTTTCATGTATGTTGATGTTGCTTATTACAGATCAGGAGTTCTGTGAAGTTGAGAAGAGTCATGCAGACAATTCTTTCTCTTGGAAATGCATTGAACCAGGGAACTAATAGAGGCGAGATATAAATTGATTTTTTATGTGTGTCTAACTCATCACCATTTATAATATGTGAAGATATGTAAAGAAAAAATGTTATTTCATTTACGTGGTTTTGGCTGTAGGTGCTGCTGTTGGGTTCAAACTGGATAGCCTTCTCAAGCTTAACGAATTACGAGCCAGGAACAACAAAATGACTCTGATGCATTATCTTTGTAAGGTACCACTTCTTGTTTGTATTGAGCAAGTATTTTATAAAATTGATGCATTATCTTTATAAAGTACGACTTCTTATATGTAGACATGTATATGAAACTCTAAGGGGGGCTATTATACAATCTTTACCCTCAAGTCAGTGTGTATATCTTAAGCTATAAGCTTGTGTATTTTAACGGATTGACCTCTAAAAGACCTTGTAAATACATCTGCATTCTAAACGTTAACAAAGTCTTCCACAATTATAATATCTAGAAGTTGTTCTCTAACGAAGTGACATTCAATTTATGCTTTCTTTGTCCTTTTATGGCAGACTAGATTAGAGGCAATGTGTAGGGCACTTTAGTTGTATACAACCTAATTTCTTTCTCAATTATAAAACACCTGCTTACAACCACTAACCAAATGAAAAAAAATACAAAAAAATAAAAACTGAGCCCCCTGCTTCTAACCCCCCCCCCCCCCCCACCCACCCACCCACCCACACACTTTTTTGTGATTTTTCTCAAACTAAGCCTGACCTGATTCAAAGCCTTCTGCTTGGTTAAGCCTTCCCCATCCGGATTGACACCTACCTTCAAAACAATCCCGCAAACAACGGACTATTGCTTTTCAATCGAGAGCCGTGCAACTGTTTTTCATTCAAGAACCGTGCCATGATCAGACTTGAACACCCTCACGGTCTCCGCTTTCTGTTGTAAACACAGTCCCGAAACAACCGCCGCTGTCCCGAAACCCAGTCTTTCTACTACTTATTCACGAACCCCCCCAAAAAACCTAGTCTACCAAATCGCGACCTAATCTGTCTAACTCAACGTAATGAAACCCCGAATGTGCCCAAAAGAACCTCGTCGGAACCCTTATATGCGGAAATCAGACCTAAGTCTACCCAAATCAGCTTCGCTGGAAGAGTGGCGGCGTTAGCAAAACCCTAATAAAAAAACTGACAGACAGCGACTGTTCAGACTATTCTGGCTGGAGGCGCCGGATGTGGTGGCTGGTCTTGGCTGGAACCTTAATCTAGGTGACGGAAGTGGTGGTCGGTCTTGGCCTGAGCCCTAACTGGGTGCCAGCTGTGTGATCAGAACTTTGAACCTGATACTACTTGTTAGGAATTTGAGGTCTAATTAATAGACACGAAAACCATTACTTAGGAGTCAGTTCTGATATATAAACACACAATACAGAATCAACAGAAAGATAAAGAACACAATGACTTAACGTGGTTTCTAACACAGTATATGTGAACTAGTCGATGAGGGGCAACTGAGTTATTCTTTATTGAGTCCCTCAAATATACATGTACAAGAGATATCAATATATATAGGTTACACAAATTAGGGTTCCATTTGCTAAACTTGTTCACTAAGTAACCTAACATAACTGGACCTAATTTAATTAAGGCTAGATGCCTTTCCCTACTAATTTTCTGTAGCCTTTAGTGGGCCGATAGCAACATATATGGCAACAACGTCACTATACATGGCTTAACAGACTAAGGTTGTAAATCCTGGTGGTGGACCAAGTCTATATTCCCAGTTTAAGCATGACTAGTGATGACGATGAGTATGAGTAGATGACTATGACGAAGAAATATCTGAAGCACAATGGTCTTTCTACAAGGTGACATACTTCTCTGATTTTTTTACCCTTCTAGTTTGGACTATTCCTGTGATTCGGTGCTCATCGTGAAAGTTTGTTTTCAGTTTTCTTTTGAAGAAGTTCCAAAAGTTTAACAGCTAGTTCACGACCGGGATTATGATCACAGTTTTATGTTTCTTTACAAAAAAGAGTAAAAATAAATAAAATTTTAATACAGGTAGGACAATCTTCATCATTACTCTAGTAGGTCGTTTATCACCTTGTCATTTTTCTATATTTTCTTTAATAATGATATCTTCTCATTACACCTTACTCCAACTCATGTCCATGATGCAACAACAAATCCAGCAACAAATGCAACAACAGTAGGTGAAGCAACAACATAATCGATGGACCAACCATAGAACTGAATATTATAACTCTTAGTCAACTAAAGGATTCAATGCATTGACCATGAAAATCAACAACGAAATTGAAGGCTAAACTTTAAGCCGTCAGCTCAATACTCTTTGGATTCTTAAATAATGAAGTCTTTTTGGATTGGGTTTATAAAACTAAGTAACCCAATGGAACTCAACAATGTTGAGTCATTTATGTTGCTTAATTGAACAAATGAGTATTCATGTTAGTGTAGGATAACCTCCAAATAAATTGTCAATTCTATTAAAAGCAATTGATTCGACGTGGCCCATGATGGGGCGATTAATGTTTGTCTAGTTCCTTCTCGATACCATATGAAAGTGAAAGTAGAATTCTATTGTATTAAGTAAATTTCCATGTACTTGTATATCGACGTGTATGCGAAATCTTAGAGGCCAATTATACAATGTTTGGCTTAACTACAGTCCTCTACCAAACTTTCTACAATAATTATATCATAGAGGATAAATCATATATACAATGTTTGGCTTAACTACAATCCTCTACAATATCTTAGTATTAATGGTATGTCTGGTGGATATATTAGGTGCTTGCAGACAAACTACCTGAACTACTGGATTTTTCCAAGGAACTTGGCAGTTTGGAACCGGCATCAAAGGTAACTAAAATCCACAAACCTTATGTTAGAAATATGTTATTGTGCTTTTTGTTAATTGCATTAGTTTTTCTTTCAGTTACTACTAAAGAACTTGGATGAAGATATGCAAGCTATTACCAAAGGATTCGAGAGAACAATGCAGGAACGGAAAGCATGTAAAAAAGATTCACACGTGCCAAAACGGTTTCGTAAGGTACACATGATTAGGGCTCTCTCATACGCAAATAACCCGACTCAACGTAAATGGGTATGGGTTATATGGGTCATCTTATTTGGGTTTTGTTTGGGTAATTTGGGTAACCAAAACCCATATTATTTTTATGGTGTGGTATATGGGTTGAACATATAAAAAGTTTTTTATGAGTTTGCGCTCTTGTTTCTATTGCATTGGGCTTACAACTATGGCCCAGGTTTAGTAATAATAAAAATAAAAACAAGTAATGTAAGAATTTTTACGATTAAGATTAATATCTCATGATTACAGTTGTTTCTTTTATTTTTAGAGTTAATTACAAAAATCGTCCCTGTGGTTTGACAAAAATTACAGGTTTCATCCCTACTTTTCATTAATTACGGTTTTCATCCCTTAGTTTGGAGTTCTGTCAACACTTTTGGTCCACGACACTAACGTCCGTTTAAAAAAGTCAATAAGTCAAACATGTGCCCAACACATGAGGGCATAACGGTCTTTTCACCTATATTGTCTTTCTCACTTTTGTTTGCTTCTATGTTACCAGATTTATATGAATATATCCATCCAACCACCACCAACATATCTCTATATCTATATTTATTATGAAATCAAAATCAAAACCAATAATAAATTTAGAGAAAAATCATATTCAAATCCATAAACCTAAAAATGTAAGTATCTATATCTATACATATATCTCTCTATCTTCACTCTCACTATATAGACATACCACCACCAATTTTACTGCCCAAAAACGAAGCGAAAAAACCCACCACCACCATTACTACTGCCACTACTCATATTCTGAACATGAGCTTTTCTTTTGTTAAATGCTGGACACACAAACACACACTCACATCAATCTATCGGATCCAGATCTAGATCTCCGGATTCGGGAGAAAACAGTATTCGGGGAAAGGAAGATTGATGGTCGGATATGGGTGAAAACGGTTGTCGGATAAATGGAGTCCGATGGTGGCTGCTGGCATGGTGTCGGAGTGGTGGTCGGATGCTATTTAATATGAAAAGCCGGTGGGATTTAATCCGTCACTCATTCCTTCAAGCCTTCAAACTAATGGATTGGTTGTTTAATAAATGGTTACTTTTCAATTTTCATATTCTTATACACCAAGAGTACGTAATTGTGAAATTAATACTTTGTAGTCAAACTTTAATTATATTGTAACAGAACCAAAAGTTGATTTTTGGAAAATTCTTGTTTTTTTATATTATTTTTGAATAGAGTATATTTTTGTGGTATGAGATATATACATTATAATGATAAAAAAAATTAGATCTAAGTTTGGATCTTGATGGGATATATGTATGACTGTATGAGATATAGAAATTTTGGTGAATATGAAGATGATGATGATCTTGGATCTAGATTAAGTTAGATATAGATGAATGTAAAGATGATGATGATATTTAATTACACTTTTGATCCCTGTAACAGTGTAACAAAAGAAAAAGCCCATTTTACCCACGGTGTGCAAGTCACGTGAGTACTTGTTAAACAGACGTTAGTGTTGTGGGCCAAAAGTGTTGACGGAGTTCCAAACTCAGGGACTAAAACTGTAATTAATGAAAGATAAGGATGAAACCTGAAATTTTTGTCAAACCACAGGGACGATTTTTGTAATTAACTCTTATTTTTATTTAGAATGAGATGCTTCAGTTACTTTTTTTTGTTTAGGTTATGGGTTAGCTTATACTTATGAAAAGCACAATAACCGACCAAATAACACCCCTGCATATGATTTTATGATTGTAGAAGTTGACTTTGTATTGGTGAAGAGAATCTCAAATAATCATGGAAGTTGTTGCCTCATGGTTACAACGATAATAAAGTAATATAAATGAGTTTGCATGATAATTGGTTAATTTTGTGGTTTTCTATTTTCAGAATCTGAAAAAGTTTATTTCTTTTGCGGAAGGTGAAGTAAAGTCCCTGAAATCATTGTGCGAAGGAGTGGTATGTATCAAAATTTCTTGTAGAGTTTGTAGATACAGGTAGTGGTGGCAAGAGCTGGTTAATGGGTGACCCACAAAAACTTTTTTGTCCGTTATTTAGGAATGAATTTGAACATTTAATGGATTAGTAATGAACTTCCAAATAGAATAACATTATTATTATTATTATTATTATTATTATTATTTTATTATTATTATTATTTATTATTATTATTATTTTTTATTATTATTATTATTTTATTATTATTATGAGTTGTTATCATTTGAAAACTAAAATTTTCGTGATAAAAAAACTGACCAAAACACATTGTGATCTGAACTTAACACAATGTGTTTTCTAAAAACACATTATGTTAAGTTTCAAATCACAGTGTGTTTGACCAGTTTTCTGGTTTTCACGCGCTATAAAAAACACACTGTGATTTGAAACTTAACACAATGTGTTTTTAGAAAACACATTGTGTTAGGTTCAGATCACAGTGTGTTTTGGCCAGTTTTCTCGGAAATTTTAGTTTTTAAATGAACATTTCTCTTATTATTATTATTATTATATTATTATTATTATTATTTTATTATATCTTAATAAGAAAACAATTTATATCTTATAATGACTAACTTGCCATGTTCCTCTTTCACCCAAGTCAAAATTTTTTCCGGTAAAAGGCCGTCTGAACAATAAAAACAGGCAATCTAATTGAATACTAGATTGGCTTTACATTCCATGCACTCAGTGCAACATCCAAATAAACATATACCGCCTATGCCTATACATTACAAATAAAGAAATTACAAAAATTAGCGAACATGAGTGACATTCATAAGTAAGTGGGGTCGAAATGGCCAATAAATGCTGCCAGAACTTGCAAGCTTTGTTATAACATTGAATTTTTTGTGTAGGGGAAAAGTGTGAATGCCTTAATTATTTACTTTGGTGAAGATCCTAAACGTTGCCCATATGAGCAAGGTTAGAGGACTATAAAATGTTGATGATTATTATTCGATTGCTGTCACTATATATAAGAAACTAATTTCCAGTTTATCCAAGCTGAAGCTCCATATTATGATATTATTTGCAGTTATTTCAACGCTGAAAGAATTCGTGAGATTGTTTAATCTATCCCATGATGAAAACCGCAAGCAGATAGAGGCAGAAAAGAAGAAGGCACAGAAGGAGGCTGAACAAGAAAAGTTAAAACTACAAAATCAAATGAAAAAGGAGTCAAAACTAAAAGAAAATACGAATCAGGATTCAGCAATAAGAAATACTGATTGAAAGTGCTGAAAAATATATTAGTCTTTCAATCTAAATGGTGGCGATAGAAAAGGGCATGGCTAGCTACCCAGTGCATGTGCTCTAGCCAATCAATGGCATTCTCATGACATATGCCAGAAATGTAAATTGTATACTAACACAGTTTTTGTTGCAACTCATAGTGCTGGAGCGTTATCCAACTGAAGGTATGTCGTTTCCACCATTTCTAAATAAAAATCTTCCTGAAAAACTTAATATTTTTCATGTCAATTTATCTGTATGTATTGATGAATTTGATGGGCTTCGCAGCAACAACAAATGGGCACATGTATTTCCAACGTTGGTGTTGCAGCTAAAATGGTAAGATGGGTCGCCCTTTCTATAGTGATAAACTGCTGATAGATGGGCTGAATTAAGAGACAGAACCTTTAGGCAATACTGTCATGTACATAGGCGGGTTTGTTTGTAAGAAATATGTGGCTCTTCTATATCTTATACAATCCAAACTGATTCTTTGGGGTCCATTCTATGTAGGTGTTAGTAAGATAGCATCTTAGTTCACCAACTTATGTAGAAAGTAACTAAATTATATGTTAGAATATATATTTATTGTAAGAGAGCCTGATTAGGATTCTGATAACAAGTGCATTGGATAGTCTTCATGGTATAACCCTAATACAGTTATATGGTCTTCATGATATTAATTTGGGGAGTGCTGTTGTTAAGAGTCACGGATATTAAACAAAAGTTTTCCACTTTTCTATGAAAATTATAACACATTTTTTTTTTCTTTCTATTTTTTAAACTATAAAAACCTCAAATTATATTACCTCTCTCCCTACTCCCCCAACCCCACACCCGCACCCCTCCCTCAATACCCACTTAACCAATTATATTAGAACATGTTTTTCAATATGGAAAATAAAAATCACATTTTCAAGTTTTAAATACGTTCACAAAATTATCATTTGTTTTCTAGTGATGAACTCTTTCCATTTTCTAACAAATTAAAAATGAAAAACTAGAATAAATTTTTCGTAACTAAACGTGCCCTGAGTTTTTTCAATGGAAAAGTTGTAGATTAATTATTTAAAGTATCACTTGTAAATTGACAACACATTGATGAACAGAGATCGGGATTTTTAAAGGTGACAAGTTTCATGTTTGAAAAATTAATACTGTTATTTTATACACGTCAAGGTTTACTCTTCTTGGAAAACGTTTGTTAAAAATTCTCTAATTAGAAATGTTTACCTTAGTTGGCAGTACCTTCTTCCATTCAAGTTATATTTCTTCAAAACCGTTTTATATGGATAGGACCTGACTTTAGATCATCGATAATACGACTGTGATATCCTGTCAATGGATTGGTAAAGAAAAAAATATTTACATGTTATTGGGCCATTTAATTTGACACATGAGTTTGTAAAAGTTTGTTTAGTGTAGAGATCCCTCTAATTAGGATAACTTGAGGGTAAAATCGAAGAGATTTGACCTTTATTGAATCCTGGCCATTAATTTTAATCTAATGGTCAAGATTAACTAAACTTAACCCTTCAAATTGGAATAACTTGAGTAAAATTACCACCCATCTATTTATCCAATTAAGTATTTGGATTATTCATGATCCATCCAGATATAGTAAGTACCATCGACATCATGCCTTGTTGGGCATTAGTCCAATCACATGATCCATACATAGTTGGTTTAATCTATCCATTTAGATATATCTTACAACATATTTTTTATTACGTATTACTCTATCAGAATATCACCATTCCACAAATCCACATATGGATTTAGAAGATTATATACCGTGTATGCATAAACAATTTGTGAAAGAAAACTCCTTCCCCTCCCCTAATGGCGATCTGTTCTTTCTTTCGATTCCCTACCTGAATTCGATCTAATCAAGCTTGTAAATGTGTCCCTCTCATCAATCTTTGGATTGCTTGATGTGCATGTTTGAGCTTTCTTTTTTCGTTTTCTTTTAGGGTTTTTTTTCCATCTCATTCGTCCTAAAACCCTAGTTTCCTGTCCGATTACCTGATTGATTACCAAGATTGTTTTCGCGACTAACTTTGTTTAGTTTAGCTAGATACTACAATCTTGTTAATGGGTTAAGGGAATCTGATCTGTAGGCTAGGGTTTTATTATTATTAGGGTTAGGGTTTTTCTATAATTTTCGTTCTTCATATAGTTACTTCGATCGTTATTCCTTGTTTTTTTTTGTCCCTTTCGTTTTGTTCAGATAGAGTCGTTCGTTTCATCATGAGTGATAAACCAAATCTGGCTTCCAATATTGATGGTAAAGTTAGGCCTCCGGTTCGATCCATTCTGAAAAACTCAAAAAAACCTGCAAATTCCTCTTTTAATGTCAAGGGTAATACGAACATGGATGGAACAAAGGGTGTTGAACTGGGTTCAGATACAACGATTGGTGGAGAATCAACATCCTCTAATGAGGAGCCAAATGTGTATCCTGCAAAAGCTGGTGAGATTAAGGGGTGTCCATTCTCCGTCTCTCCTATTCCTGAGGATGAAGACGATGATGAGGATGTTGATAGTCAAACTGATTCGCAAGACCCTACTGTTGGAATAAAGAAGGTTGAATGCGAGACAGAAAGTAGTGATAAAAGCGCTAATGTGCAAGACCCTCCAATGGCTGGAAAAAAGCATGTTGGATTCGAGACAGAAGATAAGAGCGAGGTGCATGTTGAGCCTGGTTATAATACATCCACTTCATACGCAGCTAAGCTTAAAGCTGGTTCAATCAAGAAAGTTGTTAATTTTCGTAAGATTGAGAATTTATGTGTACATGCTGATGTTGATGTAGTGTTACCAAAAGAATCCGTCCGAGTTGTTCAAGATAAGTTTGCAAATACTCTTTTTGGTTATTTCTTGGGTGATAGACTGGCTTATCCAGTTGTTAAGTATTTTGTTAAAACAAATTGGGCAAAATCTGGACTGCAAAAAGTTATGATGAACTCTAATGGGTTCTTATTCTTCAAGTTTTCTGATAAAAAGGGTATGCTTGATGTGCTTGAAGGAGGGACTTGGTTAATTCGTAATATACCTATTTTTCTCAATACCTGGTCACCAAACTCTATACTTAGGAAGGAAGATATTAAGGATTTCTCGGTTTGGATAAAGATTCATAACGTTCCAATTGCTGCCTATACCGATGATGGTCTAAGTATGCTTGCATCTAAACTTGGTACCCCAAAGTTGCTTGACGCCTATACTAGTGCTATGTGTACTGATTCTTGGGGGCGGAGTAGTTATGCTCGTGCTTTGATAGAGATTTCGGCCTCATCAGATTTTAAGAAAGAATTAACGATTGCTATTCCGATTTTAGATGGGGATGGATATACTAAGGAAACTATGCAGATGGAATATGAGTGGAAACCCCCGAGGTGTGTACACTGTTGTGTGTTTGGTCATCCCTCTAATAAATGTTCAAAGAACCCTCAGACAAATAAACAAAAAGCGAAAGTAGATGAGGAGGGATTCACTGAGGTGGTTGGGAAAAAAAGGAACACTTCAAAACCAGGTTTCCAAATGAATAAACAGAAAACTAGATTTGAATATAGACCTGTTGCAAATCAAAAGAATTCGAATGATAAAGGGAGCAATTCTAATGTTAAACCGAGTACATCTCAGGCCAATGTCAACACTAGTAATTCCTTTGCAGCTCTAAATGATGATTCTGATGAAGTAAATACTAGTGCATCAAAGTATGACTCGCAAGAAGAACCAAATGAACCTACTATAATTGAGAAAGAGACTGTTGATGGTGCTGAGAATGAAACAAAAGCTTTTATGGCAGCGGGAACTAAACCTAGGGAAACACAACCAGGGGAAAGCACTCCTGTTTCAACTGTTTCCAATGGGTAGTTTCGCCTCTTGGAACATAAGGGGCTTGAACCGGCCCCTGAAACAACAAGAGGTTCAACAGGTAGTTAAGGAGAATCATCTCCATGTGTGTGCCATTATGGAATCACATTTTGATGTTTCTCGCTTATCCGGTATTTGTAGGAAGGTTTGCAAGCATTGGGACTGGACATCAAATGGTGGCATTTGTTCAAAGGGTACTCGTATACTCATTGGTTGGAATGCTGATCTTGTTGACGTTATGGTGCTCAGTCAAACTATCCAGGTTGTACACACTCAAATTGTGTACAAAATTGATAATAAAACTCTCTTTTGTTCTTTTGTTCTTTTGTTTATGCAGATAATCATTATAAAGATCGAAGGGAACTATGGTTAAATTTATGTGAACATCACCACTTTGTGCATGATCAGTCGTGGGTGCTTCTCGGTGATTTCAACTCATCCCTTAACTTGGAAGATAATTACTTTGGCTCCTCTAAAGTTAGTATTGGAATGAGGGATTTCAAAGAGTGTGTGGAACAAATTGAAGTCATGGATTTGAACAGAACAGGGCTTCACTTCACTTGGACTCAAAAACCTAAGAAGGGAATTGGAATTTTAAAGAAAATCGACAGAGTAATGGGTAATATTCAATTTATTACTGAATTTCCGTCTTCTCAAGCTATTTTTCAGCCTTATAGAGTCTCGGATCATTCCCCTTGTATTCTCAAACTTCCAGTTATTACTAGAGAAAAACCAAAGCCTTTTAAATTTCCAAATTTTTTGGTCTTCAAAACCGGTTTTAAGGAGGCAGTTGAGAATGCATGGGCGGCTCATGTTGATGGTTTTGCCATGTACCAAGTAGTCAGGAAACTCAAATCCCTTAAAGCACCTATGCGCAAGCTTCTGTATGCTAATGGGAATCTTCATGAAAAAGTTAAGAAGCTGAGATTTGAACTGGATTCGGTTCAAAAAGCTATCGATTTGGATCCTTCAAATGTTGGGCTAAGGGAAGAGGAAATAACTTGTTTAAATGCTTACAATGAGGCCTTGTTGGATGAGGAGAGATTCCTAAAACAGAAATCTAAGATTGAATGGCTCCAAGTGGGTGATGCAAATTCAGCCTACTTTCATAACTCCCTTAAAACTAGGAATCATATTAGTCATGTTGAAAGGATTAAAGATTCCAATGGAGTAACTTATGAGGGTGGGGAGGCTGTAAGTGCATTTGTTACACACTACTCGAATTTTCTGGGTTCGAAGGTGATACACAGCCTACTCTTTTTGGTGACATCTTTACGAATAGACTTGTCCTGTTAAGGCTGATCGTATGATTCGGCCTATTTCTAATGATGATGTCAAGGATGCTGTATTTAGTATTGGTGATAATAAATCTCCTGGTCCGGATGGTTTCTCTTATGTTTTTTTCAAAGAATCTTAGGATATTGTTGGTAATGATATATGTAAAGCTGTTCAAGACTTCTTTAGAAATGGCCAGATTCTTCAAGAAATAAATCATACTACCATTGCTTTGGTGCCTAAGAAGAGTACTCCAGAATTTGTCACTAATTATCGACCGATATCTTGTTGCAATGTGCTTTACAAAGTTATAAGTAAAATTATTACCAAGCGCATTATGGAAGGACTAGATGACTTGGTGAATATCAATCAATCAACATTTGTGCCTGGCAGGAGAATCTCTGATAACATCCTTATTACTCAAGAACTTATGCATAACTATCATAGAGATGTTGGTCCGCCTAGGTGCGCTTTTAAAGTTAATATTCAAAAAGCTTATGACACGGTTGACTGGTATTTCTTGAGATCCATCTTGATTAACTTTGGTTTCCATGAGAGATTTGTGATTTGGGTGATGACCTGTGTCACCTCGGTTTCTTATTCTTTATCTATTAAAGGCAACATCTATGGATATTTTAAAGGAAATCGTGGCCTTAGACAAGGAGATCCGATGTCACCCTACCTGTTTGCTCTTGTGATGGAGGTACTGTCTCTTACTCTTATACATAATGCAAGTTCCTCTCCATCTTTCAGGTACCATAATGGATGTGCTAAACAAAAATTAATTAATGTTTGCTTTGTGGATGATTTATTCCTTTTCTCTCGAGTGGATTTAAATTCTGTGAAGCTCATTATGGAGTCATTGGATTCGTTCAAAAAAGCTTCGGGACTGGTTCCTAGCTTAATGAAGAGCATGACGTTTTTTTGTAATGTGGCTGATCATACAAAGCAGGCTATCCTTACCTTACTTCCTTTTGAAGAAGGTAAGCTTCCTATTCGATATTTGGGAGTCCCTCTTATCTCTTCCAAGCTGTTATATAATGATTGTCAATATTGGTTGAAAAGCTTGATAAAAGGATTAGTGACTGGAGGAATAAGACGTTATCCTTTGCTGGAAGGCTTCAGTTGGTTCAATCTGTATTATCTTCCATGCACGTCTATTGGGCTTCGGTGTTCATTCTCCCTTCACGAATTATCTTGGATTTGGAAAAACGTATGCGGGGATTCCTCTGGTCACAAGGTGCACTTCAAAAAGGTAAATCTAAGCATCTTGGAAATCAATTTGTGTCCCTAAGTATGAAGGAGGCCTTGGTATAAGGAGAATTACTGATGTTAATTGTGCACTTATGGTTAATCATATTTGGAGCATTCTGTTACACCGAAAATCTGTTTGGGTTGATTGGATTCACTTACACAAGCTCAAAGGTAGGAGTTTTTGGGAGGTCGCACCTAGGGGTAGTATGACATGGAGTTGGAGGAAGTTACTCCAAATTCGTCCTAAAATCCGTGCTTATATAAAAAATCATATTGGAAATGGCATGAATTCCTTTGCATGGCATGATAATTGGTCGAGTGTTGGGCCTATTGCATCTTTTGTTAGTAATAGAGAAATTGCAAGGGCTGGTTTTTCTCTTAATGCAAAGCTGGTTGATATTGTGGAAGAGGATAACTGGAAGTGGCCTGTAGCTTGGATCGATTTATATCCGGTTTTAATTAATGTGCAACCTCCATAATTTCAAGACTTTCAAGACTCTATCCGGTGGTATGACTCTAATAACCAGGAGCGACACTTCTCGTCTGCAACTGTGTGGGATACTATTCGCACAAGACATGAAGAAGTACCTTGGGTTAATATTGTATGGTTCTCGCATTGTGTACCACGTTACTCATTCCATCTGTGGCTGGTATTTCGCAAGAAGCTAAAAACACAAGATAGGATGAAAGTATGGGACGTTGGAAGTACCTATAACCTCAATCTTATGTGTTGTCCACTATGCCAACGTGGACAAGATAACCATAACCATCTTTTTTTTGAATGTTCTTATTCTACTCAGGTATGGTCCAAGATCAAGGTTCTGGCTGGTATGTCATCTATTTCCGCTAAATGGGATGACATTGTAGATTGGTTAACCCCTATTGCTAAACAAAAGACGGTTAAGAGCATCCTTGGAAAACTTATGTTAGCTACAACGACTTACTTCATATGGCAAGAAAGGAATGCTCGATTGTTCTCAAACAAATCAAGACCGGCAACAAAGCTAGTTGATATCATTATTCATAATGTTCGACTTAAGATTACTTCAATTAATTTCAAGCATGGCTGTCAGGATGGTACATTGTTGGATAAATGGAGGCTTGCTGGACCAGATTCGTTTAACACATCTACTTAGGCTTGCTGATAAGTATTAAGCTGGATGGAAAATTTGGCTACCTACAATGGCTGCTCCTCTATTCTTAGTTTTTTTCTAGTCATTGTAATAGGTTGTTCTCATTGATACAATGTTATTATTGGCACATATACATGGCATGTCATGTATATGAATTAGTATGGCATTTAGCCATTCTACTTGTACTGATTTGATGTGTTATAATATATTGATCGGGGTAACCTTTACCCAAAAAAAAAGATTATACCACTTTCTCCACATTCATTCATTGATTCAACCTTTTTTTTTCCTTTTGAAACTCTACTTTTTTTATGGTTCCATTGGTCCATGCTCCACATTCAATCTCAATGTAATTGACGAGTACTTTTAATCATGAATTTGATGCTCTTAAAGTGTTTGATAAAAGAATAAAATAAATAAATAAATAAAATGTTTGATAAAATGTCTCAATGCGTTTATTTTGTGATGTACTTCTGGTGAAGATCAATATTTGGTATATGTGAGATATGTTGCTGAAAACTCAATGCGTATATCCTTTATGGACCATACAGTGTAACACCCCGCCTCACCACAACACAATATTGTCCGCTTTGCCCGCAGGCTCACGGCTTTGGGCCTTACCACAACACAACATATATGGGTAAACCTTCTGGGAAGTTTGCCCGAGCAACTAGAAACAAAGCCGTGAGCCTGCGGGCAAAGCGAAGTATCTTATGTTGTGGTAAGGCGGAGTGTTACAAGTGGTATCAGAGCAACGCTTAGGATTGTCAAGAGTGTTTAGCGCACTGACATAACTCAAGAAAGACGTTGAGTTGTGTTAAGGGGGTGTGAAAGGATACATCGCTGATATATATGGGGGATACTGGATATAAGTAACATCATTGGCCTTACATAACACAACGCGTTTTGGGCGTATTGGTTGTGGATGAGAGGAGAACTCCATAGTTAAACGTGCTCGGGTGACAACAATGCCTAATGGGTAACCATTCTGGTAAGTTTTGTAACACCCTGTCTTACCACAATACAATATTGTCACTCATATCCGGGATCCCCCTTGTATGTTAGTAATGTATGCTTTGACACCCCTCAACATAACTCAACGTCTTCGTTGAGCAACCGGAAACAAAGCCGTGAGCCTGCGGACAAAGCGAAGTATCTTATGTTGTGGTAAGGCGGAGTGTTACAAGTGGTATCAGAGCAACGCTTAGGATTGTCAAGAGTGTTTAGCGCACTGACATAACTCAAGAAAGACGTTGAGTTGTGTTAAGGGGGTGTGAAAGGATACATCGCTGATATATATGGGGGATACTGGATATAAGTAACATCATTGGTCTTACATAACATAACGCATTTTTGACGTATTGGTTGTGGATGAGAGGAGAACTCCATAGTTAAACGTGCTCGGGTGACAACAATGCCTAATGGGTAACCATTCTGGTAAGTTTTGTAACACCCTGTCTTACCACAATACAATATTGTCACTCATATCCGGGATCCCCCTTGTATGTTAGTAATGTATGCTTTCACACCCCCTCAATACAACTCAACGTCCTCGCTGAGTTATGCGAGTGCGCCACACATTTCTAACAATCCCAATCGTTGCTCTGATACCACTTGTAACACCCCGCCTTAACACAACATAATATTGTCCGCTTTGTCCGCAGGTTCACGACTTTATTTCTGGTTGCTCGGGCAAACTTCCTAGAAGGATCACCCATATGGCATTGTTGCCACCCGAGCAAGCTTAACTGTGGAGTTCTCCTCTTATCCAATGCGAATACGCCAAAACGCGTTGTGTTATGTAAGGCCAATGGTTTTACTTATAGCCAGGATTCCCCTTGTATGTCAGCAATGTATGCTTTGACACCCCTCAACATAACTCAACGTCTTCGTTGAGCAACCGGAAACAAAGCCGTGAGCCTGCGGACAAAGCGGACAATATTGTATTGTGGTAAGACGGGGTGATACATACAACATAAATAGTTTCCCTTTTTCTCATCTCTACATTCTTTTTGGAGGATGCAAACTTAGATGGAAACATAGATCTAGGCTGAAAATTTGATTTTTGTTATGTCGGCGTTTAAAAAACATGCCATGAGCAGCATCTCAACATTTCATTGGAGTAGATCCGACAATATCAACGATATCACACACACATATATATCACATATATAAATCTACTAGTCTTAATGCCCGTAGGATGTACGGTTTACTTATGTATACATAAGATTGACCTTATATAAAAGAAAATAATTTTTGAAAATGATGTATTACACGCTTTTGGTCTTTCTAATAGTAGCCTAATCATGACATTTTTCATAGAAGTATTGGTCAAGATATGTAATAAATAAATAGGATTATTATATAAATCTAAAAGAAAACTTATTGTAAAAAATGTCACAATTTTGATTTAATATATTGGTAGATATTTATCAAAAGCATATAAAAAGGACCATGCCTCATCTATACCTCGTGAGTTAACTGAAGAAACAAACGGATTGTACCAACGGACAAGACATTGCCTATGACATCGATTTACGGAAGCAAAGCGATGTGTGTCCGTGGGAAAAGCAATAACTAATAACCCCATTGTGACTTTGTGAGCACTTTGATAGTACGAAGTGACTTAACAATCATGTGAGAAGTACGAGTATATAATTGATCTATCCTATCAATTAGTATGTGACAAGTACGAGTATATCAACTAATCTAAATTTTTTGACCGAGTAAGGTTGGATCAAATGGTAACACTTTTGCCTCTAAGTGGTCGTGGTCAAGGGTTTTATATTCATGCCTTGCAATGGCGGAGGTCCTTTCTTATCTTAGACAAAACTCTGAATTCGTGTACGTCTTTACCTCCACCATATACCGTTGTGGTATTGAGATTCTGATAGGTTCCCAAAGAGATAACAGGATGGTTTAAGATGTCTCAAAGAGTTGTAGAGGGGGGGTGAATACAACTTCTAACTTAATACAACTTGAGATAATATATAATGAAACAGTAAAGATAAATGACAGAATATAAAGACAATAAAGTAAAGTGCAGTCCAAGAACAAAGTACAAGCTGATTTCAACTTATTCTTTTATTGTTGAATAAAAAGAATTACAAGTAGTTGTGGAATAGATTAGCCTACCAATCTAACTACTTGGTTGAATAGCAAGTTACAACTCTGTATATTAACTCTACTAGCCTAAGCTGAGTACAACACGGATCCAAGCTGATAGCTGTAGTCGTTTTGAGAGTTAATGTAATAGATGCACACATTCTTGAGACTCTAAGGTTGGTTTATATAGGCATCAACCATGGCTTAGATGCCGTCCATTGTCTTCCACGCGTCTTGATCTAATGGCTTCTGCTTGATCAATACCTGATGATAGTGACATTGTACTTTTTGTTCCCCATATACTCACCAAAGATGATCGTGCAGTCACATGTATAATGGACATCTCATAGAATGTTTACAATCACCAATTGACACTCTAGAATGTCCTTTCTGATGCTTATCCAAATGGGTGACATATATACAAAGTTAAATAACAACACTGGAGCACTTGCAATACTCCAGGCTGAACTTGTACCTTCCAAGCTGACTGCAAGAACCAAGCTGATTTCCACCCATCAGCTTGGTCTTGTATCCTTGTTCCTTATCTTTGACTTAGACCAAGTGCTTATCTTCTGTTTGATGCAGCTTGAATGATACCATCTTCTAGTGAAGATGTTCAGGCTGACTCAGCTTGGATCAGTCCAAGCTGACTCAGCTCCAGAACCAAAGACTTAAGTATTTCTTGAATTGTTTGTCATCTTCAAATCTCTTAATGTGTGAGCAGTTTGACTCCAACAATCTCTCCCTATTTGATGATGACAAAACCTTTGCAGCTTCTACTGATCAGACTAGAAATACTTAAACAGATTGAAAGGGTTATCAAGTTGATAACATTATACATATGACCCTTTTAATCTTTTCTTTGGGTTCTTATGATCTTTTTCATCTAATAACATACATACTTACAAGACTGAATGAAAAAGATGTGATTAACTCTATTGACTTAATTAATTTTTACAGTAATGCATAAAAGATAGAGTATTTACAAACATTTCACATAAGGACAGAGTTTGAGTATTTTACAAAAAGCTTTCATAATACTCTTCCTTAATGTGATCTGGAGCAGCCTTATTCAAATCATATCCCCTTCTTGATCCTTCCATCATCAAGGCTTCATGAAATCTGTTACTTCTATCTCCAACTTGTTTGCAGACCAGCTTGAGAGCATATAAATGTACATTGGGCACCATGTTCAGCTCAGAAGCTCTTTGTATCCCAACTTCTTCCCTGTGAGTTCTTATGATCAGACCAAGTTCAGGGGCTTCAATGAGTTGGCCTTCCATTGGATTGGTAATTTCAGGAGGCAGATTGAAATTAAGCAAATCCATCTTCTTTCCATATTCAGACTTCTGAATCTTTACATGCAAATCATTTCTCTTCAAGAAGTCTTCAATGGTCACCTTCTTCTTTTTCTTCTTCTTGAGACCAGGTACAGTCTCATCATCTTCAATTTCCGAATCATTATGTTCAGAAGTGAGTGGTTGTGGCAGTCTAGTTACATCAATATTATAATCTTTCATTTTTGTAAATCCTTTAGACAAGTCTCCAACCACCACTCCATAATTGCTTGGCTTGTTCAGAACCAGAAGATTATACAGCTCTACACACTTTGCATATACAAGAGTAAATAGCTCAGACAACTCCATCACTTCACTTGCAGAAGAATCACCTTCCCTTTTAAGATGGATTCTGGGGTATTTGCTTGTCTTGACCTTACTTAGTCTGACCCCAATAATCTCTTCTTGAAGAAACCTAGTCAGCTTGAACTTCTCCAGTTTGTCCTTTTTCAGAAGCTGATGTCTTCTTGGAGACAGTTGTAGCTTTCTTCTTGACCTGAGCTGACTTCTTCTTTGGAGAATCATCCAAGTGTTCTTCTTCAAGTTCTTTTAGAGCTTTGAGAGATTTCTCTTCTTCTTCCTTCAATCTTCTTTCTTTTTCCTCTTGATTGAACTGATCTTGGAGTTTGGCTAACTTTTCTTTCTCTTTGTCATCCATGATCAGTCTTCTTGCAGCTCTAGCATCCTTTGCCTCTCTTCTTCTTCTTCTTCTTTCAGCTTCATTCTCCCTTACAGCTTCAATTTCAATCTCAAGTTAACTTCTTTGTCTTGAAGCACCATCAGTCTTAGTGCCTTTAGTCTGAATGTTTTGGCCAACTTGTTCTTTAAGGGGCTGAATGGAAGCTTGGCTTGATCCAAATCCTCTCCTCTCTGTAAAATAAGGCCCAATAGGCACCTTGTCACTGTCATCTGAGGAGGACTCATCTTTAAATTCAATGAGATCTGCATCAGCCTGAAGACCTAGAACTACTTTAATATCTGCTCCTTCCTCTTCTTCTTCATCAGAAACCACCACAACAACTGCTTCTTGTATAGTAGCTGACTCAGTCTGAATTTGAGTTCCAGACTGGTCAGCTTCAGCTTGAATATTAACAATAGCAAGAACAACTTCAAATTCTTCTTCATTCAACCCAGTATCTTCTTTTTCAGTAGCAGTAACACCTTCTTCCACTACTTTCTCCCCTTCTTCTTCCTTCTCCCCCCTTTTGTCATCATCAATGGGGGCAGAGGAGGTGGAGCTGACTGACTTGATGAGCTGTGTGAGATCATTTCTCAAATAATTATCAAGCTCAGTCAGTTTGGTAGTAAGAGAGGAGCTAGAAGTCTTCAGTTCTTCAACAGTTGAGCTGATTTTTGTCATGTTATTCTTCAGCTCAGCTTCAGACTTCTCTACTTGTGAAGGAACATTCACAACTTCTTTTTGTTGGGTTTGGAGGATTTGAATATCTTTGAGAACCTTCTTGTTCAATTTTCTCATCTTCAGCCAGCTAGCTTTGAATTTGGTTCTCATTGATTTCCTAAGCTTGTTTTGGGAAGTGGCAAGTGCTGCTAAATAATTTCGATTTTCTTCATTTAATTCTGCCATCCCTTGACTCCAACCCTTTATTGTGCCACTCAGCTTTGCACCCAACTTTCCCATTTTTTCCATATCCTCCATTATTTCATCTTGATTGGTGGCCAAAATCCAGCCACAATGTCTTGAAGCTGATCCTGCATTGATACTTGTTTACCTTGAATAATGTCCATACGTGCACTAAGCTGTATGGTGTTAGCCTTTTGGGCGTCTTTCACCTCAGTGAGCTTAGCAACCACATCCTTCAGTAGGGATCTGGTCGTATGGGAGGGACCAGCAGTTGGCCTTTCAGCCTGAGACCTTTCAGTAGGCTCACTGGTATCCCTAATATTTGGTAAATTAGGTGAATTTAGAGTGTGTGGAGCTGAAGGAGTTGTTTGGCGATTTTCCTCATGAGAGTGGGTCTCAAAAGGTGGAACAGAAGTTGTCAGTTGGACATCAGCTTGAGGAGAATTAGCATGTAATTCAAGCTGTACATTGCCTGCTATAGGAAGCTGACTTGATTGATCAACTTCAGCATTGGCAGTCACTAGAACATCCGTTGAGGATGGGTGAACGTCCAACTGACCAAGTGACTGATCACCCCTTGCCGTGGTGATGAGTCTTTGACTACCAACATCGTGAGGACCATCAGTAGTTGTCTCACCTGAAAGAGACATTGAGAGGACTTGACGAATCAAGCCCATATGACCAAAAGCAGTCCCTTGTGTTTCCACAAGTGCAGAGACGGCTGAAGTTGGTGTAATGTTAAGGGTATCATTGGATGGTCCCTCTTCTGTGATGTTTTGTTGCACCACAGCCTCATTAGGACAGAATGTTGAGGCCTGTACCTCACCTCGTGATGTAGGTGAAGCATTGGCAGCCTGTGTAGACCCAGAGTGTAAAAGAGAAGAATCAGCCTGTGTACCTTTCTTTTTAATTCTAAGGTACACAGTGGAAGATGAACCTTTGTGCACTTGACTCGACTCTTTATGGACTTGGGTTGAGTCCATGGGTGTCCCTTTAATGATTTCACCACTCTGTTTGGAGAGTGATGAAGGCGTTACAATGTTGGACTCAGTCTGACCTTGGGCTGAGGTCTGTCTTTCAATGCGTACACCCTTTTGGGAGGATGCAGCAGTAACAGTTTTCCCTTTTATCTTATTTGCACCCATTTTGGAGGATGCAGATGGGCGAATCGGCTTAGCAACAGGTGAAGCTGAGTCAGCTTGGGAACGTTCCCTTGCAGAGTCAGCCTTAAGGTGTAGTCTTCTTTTAGATGAAGAGACTTTAGCAGCTTTTGCAGCATGCTCCCCCTCAACTGATGCTTTCTTTCTCTTTAGAGATTTTTGCTTTGTGGGGATTGGAGAATTTGGCTCATTTTGCAAAATTGGGGATTTTTTGTGAGGGATCGGCTAGGAAGGGATTTTGTGGGTCCACTTCCTTACCCTCGAAAAATGAAGAACGATGAGAGGGAGAAGGAGTTTCAGGGATGTTAGTATGTGTACCTTGATCACCACCCTGAATGGCTAAGACCAATTCAGCTTCAAGCTGATCAGCTTGCGTCGAAGGGTGGTCAGCCTCAGCTCCCTCTTGAGAATCAGATTGATCCTCAAGGTTCTCCTGCTCTCTGCTAAGACAAAAATCCAAATAATCCTGCATTGCAGGGGTCAAGTTCTGGTGGACATCAATTGGTCCAATAATATTTGAGGCAAGGGGTTGAATTTTGATAAAATCCTTGTTGCCCTGTGGTAATCTCCTTTCAAAAAATTTTCAATAATGTAATCCAAGATTTTGCCATAGTAAATATTTTTAGATTTTGCAGAAATCTTGGTCACAAGATCATCAAAAATTAATTTACCAAAATCTATTAACCTATTGTGGACCATGCTGTAAAATATTTGCATTTCAAGTTTATTTGGAGATCAAATATTTGTAAATTCCAAAAAAATGAGAAATTTTAACCGACCCATCAACCCTCCCTGAATAAATAATTTCTTTTAAAACACTTTTTGCCACATCCAGGGGTGGGGCTGACTCATAGGCAAAGTCAGACTTGTACTCTAATTCAAAATTTTCTTTAAATATGTCTAGAGTAAGTACAAGTCGACGAGATGCATTGTCCAAAGTGCCAACAATGCATTCCTTGCCCTGTTTGGTGGTTGTTACCCTGCTTGTGAGCCAAAACTCACAAAGCTGATTGTAATTAATCAAATTAGGAGAAAGATGAAGAATCTTACCCATAGGATGATAAAAGATATACCTTGCCATGTCAGAATAATCAGACTTGTTTGAAGGTGGATGGAGATTGACAAACTGTGGAGGTCTGACCTTGATCTGTATAGAGACCCATTTCGCACCTTCAATCTCAGGAACCCTGTCTCCCTCCAAATAATTACCAATTTTCTCGACTTGTTTAGGTTGATGAGACCCAGATTGAGACGATGAAGCCATTTGATTACAAACTGAATGAGAAATTTACTGAAAATGATGATATCCGAGAACACTGAAAACAGAGTATGAATGATTTTTATAGAAAAGAGAGAAACCAGAGTAAAACAATATTTTATTTACAACAAAAAAGAAAGGAAAAATATGAAATAATATATTAAGTAAAGTCCAAGCTGAGCTGACTCAGCTTGGTCATCCTTAGGTAAAAACTAAGGTCAATCAACTTGAATTTTTCTTAATGGATTATTCCATATTTAACATTCCCAGCTTGCTCAGCAAGTTATTAAACCTTGCTTCATCAAGAGGCTTGGTAAACAAGTCTTCAAGCTGATTATCTGTTGAAATAAAATGGAGCTGAATATCTTCCTTCATGACATGGTCTCTTATGAAATGATATCTAACATCAATATGCTTAGTCCTTGAATGATTAACAGGATTGTTGGTAATTTCTGTGGCACTTATATTGTCACAGAAAATGGGAGTTTTGGACACAATAAGATCATAGTCAGCAAGCTGATGCTGCGTCCATAGGATTTGAGAACAACAGCTTCCAGCAGCAACATATTCAGCTTCAGCAGTAGAAGTTGAGACTGAATGTTGTTTCTTGCTAGCCCAACTGACTAACCTATTTCCAAGCAATTGACAACTTCCTGTTGTGCTTTTCCTGTCAATCTTACAACCTGCAAAGTCTGAATCTGAATACCCAATTAGATCAAACCCTGAGTCTTTGGGATACCAAAGACCTAGATTGGGTGTACCCTTAAGGTACCTAAAAATTCGTTTCACAACTTGAAGATGAGATTCTTTGGGACAAGCTTGATATCTAGCACAAAGACATGTGGCAAACATAATATCTGGTCTACTAGCAGTTAAGTACAATAATGAACCTATCATGCCCCTATAAGCTGTAATGTCAACTGGTTTCCCACTGACATCTTCACTCAGTTTGGTGGCAGCACCCGTTGGTGTTTTCATTGGTGAGCAATTGTCAAAACCAAATTTCTTGAGTAAATCTTTAACATATTTTCCTTGATTAATAAAAATACCAGTCTTAGACTGTTTAATTTGAAGACCAAAGGAGGAAGGTGGATTGGGTATTAGACGAATTGAACCGTTTAATATCGCTCTTATAGCTGCTCATGTTTATGATATTCTTACTCGTAAAGAAACGCTATGGGTGCAATGGATTCACACGTATAAATTGAGAGGGCGTAACTTTTGGGATATGCCAATTAAGGGTAATATGGCTTATAGTTGGTGTAAATACTTCTCATTAGGCCAGTTATCCATCATTTTATGTGGTTCAAGATTGGGGATGGTAGAACTACTTCAGCTTGGTTCGACTATTGAAACGAGTACTCCACATTGATTAATTATTTATCACCGAGCGTATTATGAGTGCTGGTCTAATGATGTCATCTTCTGTGGTGGATATTATTGAACATGATAACTGGATATGGCCTTCTGATTGGAACTGCATGTTCCCGGTTCTTGAAGTTCCTGTTCTGAATGACCAGCGGGATTTATGTTTGTGGAGGGACCGAGATGGTAGTTTTCATGACTTCTCGGTCAGCTTGGCGTGGGAGGATCTTCGCCCAAGAGCTAACCCAGTTTTCGGGTTTAACATTGTTTGGTTTCAGGTAAAATTCCAAAACATGCTTTCTTCCTTTGGCTAGCTTTTATGAAGAAACTCAAAACACAGGATCGCATGCAAACATGGGATATGCCTGGTGGTGATTTGAATTCGTTAAGGTGCCCTCTTTGCTCGACCCAACCAGATTCACATGAGCATTTGTTCTTCGATTGTCAATATTCATCTCAAGTTTGGTCTACGGTTAAACTAAAGGCTGGTCTTGGGAATGTGGGTTCGAGTTGGAACGTTATCATTCATGAAATTAATACTTTTGCACATAAGAAGACGGTCCAAAGTGTGGTGACAAGACTTATTCTTGCGGCCTCTGTGTACTTTGTATGGAAGGAAAGAAACTCAAGGTTGTTCAAAGACAAAAGGCTTCCCCCAAGGCATCTTAGTGAGATTATTCTAGCTACTGTTCGGTTGAAACTATTGTCTTTTCGTTTTAGAAGAAAGCAGGGAGTGGATCGATGGCTTCAAGAATGGAGACTTCCAATTTCGTTACTTCTAGCTGATTGATTCTTGTATTCTAGTTGTTAGTTCTGTTTTTCTAACGCTAGTTGTTTCTTTTTTAAGCACATTGGTGCGTGACATTTTGTAATAACGTCGACTTGGTATTTCAGCCATGTCGCCGGTTCCTTTCTTTATATATATAACCTGGGTAATCCTTTTACCTAAAAAAAAAAAGATTTGAAGACCAAGAAAATAAGTTAATTCTCCCATCATACTCATTTCATAATTTTTGGACATTAACTCAGAAAATCTTTTGCATAATTTATCATTAGTAGAACCAAAAATAATGTCATCCACATAAATTTGTACCAATAAGATATTTTTTCCTATCTTTCTCACCAACAATGTTTTATCAACATTACCTCTTTCAAATTTATTCTTAAGCAAGAATTTGGACTGTGTATCATACCATGCTCTTGGAGCTTGCTTCAATCCATAGAGAGCTTTGTCCAGCTTGTAGACATGGTTTGGATACTTAGAACTTTCAAAACCAGGAGGCTGATGTACAAAAACTTCTTCATCAAGTTTACCATTAAGAAAGGCACTTTTTACATCCATCTGATACACTTTAAATCCTTTGTAGGCTGAGTATGCTAGAAACATTCTTATTGCTTCAAGCCTAGCAACAGGAGCAAAGGCCTCATCATAATCTATTCCTTCTTCTTGACTGTAACCTTGAGATACCAATCTTGCCTTGTTTCTTGTCACAATACCTCTTTCATCCATCTTGTTTCTAAAGACCCACCTTGTGCCAATAATAGTCTTATCAGCTGGTCTAGGAACCAGTTTCCACACCTTATTCCTTTCAAACTGAGTGAGTTCTTCTTGCATGGCACTCACCCATGATGGATCACTTAGAGCTTCTTCAACTTCAGTTGGTTCAGTTTTGCTGACAAAATTCACAAACATGCAGAAATTTCCAATGGCATTTCTTCTTGTCTGAACTTTTGAAGTAGGATCACCAATTATTTGATCAATTGGGTGACTTCTTGTACACTTGGTAGCATGAATTGCAACATTATGAACTTCTTGATCAGCTTCACTTTCAACAGTTTGAGAATCAGCTTGAGGCACAGACTCAGCTTGATCACTGTTGAGATCTTGAACAACTGAGTTTGCTGAGCTGATAGGATTATCAGCTTGAACTTGCTCACAGATGGGCAATATAGTGTTTGGTCCAGATTTACTGGACTCGCTCCAGACTCGACTACTGGAGCTTACTGAAGATCTGTCCAGAATCTGACCTACTCCAGACTTGGGATCTGGAGTCCTTCTGAAGATTTGTCCAGAAATAATGGAAGACTAGTGAGCAAATACTTGTATAGGAAATCTGGAGTATTCTCCAGATGAGCTCACTGGTCTTCACCCCAGTCCAGATCTACTCTACTGAAGACATTCTGACTGAAGTCAAAGACTGAAGTCTGAAGAAAGAAGACTTATCAAATGGCGGAGTCCACTGGAAAGTCTTACCAGATCTGTACACTGGAGGATTGTCAGTGTTCTAGACCTTACAAGTCTGAACACTGATATCGAGGATTGACTTTAAGCCTTTACACACTTTCCAAAGAACAACCCACTTGTTCTTTACCAAAGTATACGTGTGTTAAGGTGGTTGGATAAAAGGATACACTTGCACTTGATGTGATTTTTTCCTTATTCTTTATCCAATGCATTTAATGTTCTTGTCGGTTCATTAAATGCATCCAACCATATTTGTACGGCACAAAATTCACTGGTGAATTTTGTTGCCTATAAATACAAAGTCATTTCTTTGAGAAAATCACTTTTTAGCAAATTGGTGAACTTGCTTAAATACTCTCGATCTAAACAGCTATACTTCACAACTCTAAGTATATCGATCAAAGGAGTTTATTTAGCAAGTATAGATCACTTGTAATTCAAAGATTGTTTAGATACTTACATACGTGTAATATCTAGGTTCCACAACGATCTTGTATTTTGTTTATACATCAATAAAGAAAATACACTTGAAAACTACATTCGTGTTCCACCTTTTATTTACTTGTTTAAATATTGCTTAAAGTCATTTATTACTTTGTTTATATTCTTGCATATTTATATTGAAGTAATACTAGTCCGATTCTAGTTCATACTTGTCTTGTTATTTTACACTCGTGGGTTAAACCATCGTGTGAGGGACTTTACAATTGGTATCAGAGCAGAAGGTTAATATACTTACCTAGATCTGTTTCACGATGGCAATCCCAGAAAATACTCAAGAAACTCATGAAACTAATGTTAATGAACCACCCACTGGAAATAACAATACACCTCCTCCTCCTGCTTCTCCACATGTGCATGTGCATTACTCGAATAATCCTGTTCCTAAATTCAATGGGAGCAGTGATGAATTTGGTACGTGGAAAGCTAGGATAATATTGCATGTGACTGGTATTGAAAGGAATATGATGAAAATTTTAAACGAAGGACCCTATGTGCCAAGACTTCCTATCAATGCACTTCTTGACCCTACAGGATCAAGAAGTGGGAGGGAAAAGAGAGAGGAACACTGGTCCGAAGAGGAGAAAAGATTAGTAAATCTTGATACACTTCTTAAAAATATGATCCTCGGGGCTGTTCCAGAAACTCTCATTCCCACACTAGTTCTCTATCCCAGTGCCAAAAGTATGTGGGATGAACTAGTAAACCAGCATGAGGGAGGTGATGATACTGTTGTTACCAGAAAAGTCTCCTTAAATAAAAAGTATGAGTCATTTTTTGCTCTCCCCAATGAGTCCCTTACTGGTACTTACACCAGATTTATGAGCATCATAAACCAGTTAAGAGGACTAGGGGTAGATAAAGACAAGGATATACTTTTGGAGAAATTTTGTGATATTCTTCCAACAAAATGGTCTCACATGATTCTGGTCTTGAGGCAAGGAAAAACCTTGCATTCCCATACTTTGTCAACATTGTATGGAGCCTTCAGATTCACTGAAGAAAATCAAGCCCAGAGGATTGAGGCAGAAAAAGATTCTTTTAATCATGCTTCCAGTAGTTCCACAGTGGTCACTAATACTGCACCACCTTGTGCGGCATTAATATCTTCTGAGAATGTATTTTCTATGAAGAAGATGATGTCTGAACTAATGGATTCTGGAGTCTGTAATGATATCTCTCCAGACTGTGATGAAACTGACAGTGATGACCTGGTTGCAATGATGGCCAAAACGTTTAACCGTTTTAAGGCCAGAGCAAATAGGCCCACTGGACTACATGCACCCAGTTCTTCCACTGACAAGACCAATCTGACATGCTTTAAGTGTGGCAGAAAAGGTCATTTCATGAAAGAGTGTAGGTCCAGTCAGTTTGTCTCCCAGTCTGGTCCAACTGCTTCTTATAACAAGCCTGATGATAGCTATAAGTTGAAATACAAAAAGCTTAAGGCTCAAATTGCTCTCTTGTCTAAACAGATTGAAGACAATAACAAATGCATGATAGCAACCACTGAAGAAGCATGGGTTCCCTCTGATGATTCATCAGTCGATGAAGAAGAGGAAAGAGATTGTTGTTTTATGGCTCTGGCAGATCAAGAGCATCTGGTGAAGGATGATGTCACATCTGGTCGTTGGGTCGACATTGTCATTAAAAAGGTTAGTGAGTATGATCTTGAAACTAATCCTGAACTGAAATTGGACATCGCTGAAGCTCTAAATTCTGATTTAATTTTTGTGGAAACTGTTAGATTTGACAGTTTAAATGGTCTAGAAACAGATTCCTCTGAAATGGTCGCCTTAAAATCAAAATTAAAAGAACTTCAAGACATTGAACTGGCATTTCAAGCCCAGATTCTGGTAACTGAACAATTGATCCAAGAAAAACAAGATCTTGAGATCATTTTAGAAAAAGAAAAAGGTTTCTAAACTATCAACTCCAGTAGTGTTTTCAACAAAAACTACTGTTGAAGTAAGTGAACTAGACCAGATTGCCCCAGGGACCTATAAGGGAGGGTCCAGTGAACCCATCAGTCGATGGGTTCCCAAATCTAACTGATAAATATCTGGTGTATGTGTAGGGCGATCGAAAGAAGTATATCTGGTATCTTGACAGTGCAGCTGGCAGGACTATGACCGGATGTAAGACCCTACTGGAGGAGTTCACCATTTCTGATGGACCCTCCATCACTTTTGGAAATGATGGTTGTGGAAAGACTGAGGGATATGGTGTTCTGAACAATGGACAAGTCAAGTTTACACGTGTTGCATTTGTGAATGGTTTGAAATATAACTTGATCAGTGTAAGCCAACTGTGTGATGATGGCTACCAAGTCTTATTCAATGTTGCTCAAGGCATCGTATTCAACAAGGACTGGAAGGTAGTGTTGATTGCTCCCTGGAAAGGGAACGTATATGTGATGGACATGGAAAGCTCTCCGTCAGAGCAATGTTTCTACACTCAAGCTGATGAAGACACAAACTGGTTATGGCATAAAAGGTTATCCCATTTAAATTTCAAAAACATTAATAAGTTGTCCAGAAAACAACTTGCAGATGGGATACCTTCAGTTTCCTTCAAAAAGGAAAGGCCATGTCCAGGATGTGAGATGGGTAAGCAGAAACGTGCCAGTTTCAAGACCAGACAGAATTTCAGCATTACTGAACCTCTTCACATGCTTCATATGGACCTCTTTGGTCCAGTGAATGTTCAGACTCGTGCTGGTAAAAGATACACCCTGGTGATAGTAGATGAATTCTCCAGATATTGTTGGGTGGTCTTTCTCAGGTCTAAAAATGAAGCTGCTGCTGAAATCATCTCTCTTATCAAGCAGATTGAACTGAAGCATAAGCGAAAAGTGTGTCAGTTAAGAAGCGACAATGGAACAGAGTTCCAGAATGCAACTCTGGAGAAATTCTGTACTGACACTGGCGTCTCCCAGAACTTCTCATCAGCACGCACTCCAGAGCAGAATGGAGTGGTAGAAAGAAAAAATCGAACGTTGATAGAAGCTGCCAGGAGTATGCTAGCTGAATCTGGTCTTCCTACCAGTTTCTGGGCTGAAGCAATTGCAACTGCTTGCCACACCCAGAATCGATCAGTGTACGTGAAGCGACACAAGAAGACTTCCTATGAAATATTGAGAAATAGAAAACCAAATATTGGTTATTTTCATGTTTTTGGATGTCCAGTTTACATCCTGAACGACTCCAGTCAGCTAGGCAAATTTGATGCCAAAGCTGATGAAGGATATTTCTTAGGATATTCAGCCATTCGCAAAGCCTTCAGAGTTTATAACAAGAAACTGGAGAAAGTACAAGAATCCATACATGTTACTTTCGATGAATCAAATGTTGCAATCAACAACAAACCAGCCCTTGACACACCCCCAGTACTTCCAATTGTCTTTTGTGAATCTGATCCAATAAACGACAAAATTAAAGATTCACCAGACACAGTTTCCAGTCATCCCGATCTGGAACCTGTTCAGAAAAAGAAACTCTCCAGTAGTACTCCATTCTATCCCTCTATTATTTTCAAATTACCTTCTGAAATTAATATTGGTTCAGATGTGCGTACTACTCCCCCAGTATCAGTGTCAGTTGAGAATGTACCAGAAATCCAAACTGAACTAGTACTCTAGGAAATACCTTCAAATGAAGAATTTCATGATGCAAATCGTGATTTGAATGACTCAGATGAAGATACTGAAGTAATCTGGAAAGATCCTCCTCCAGAAGCAACTCCAGAGGAGACTCAACTGAATTCTTGCACTGATATTGTTGTCAGTAACAATCCTGGTCAATACTCCAGATGGACAAAAGCTCACCCTATTGATCAGATCATAGGTGACTCCAGTCGTGGAGTTCAGACCAGAAGAGCCTCCAGTGATCAATGCTTATATGTCAGTTTCTTATCACTAAATGAACCAAAGAAGATTGACGAGGCTCTGGAAGATCCAAACTGGGTGACTGCTATGCAAGAAGAGCTTCACCAGTTTGAAAGGAACAAGGTCTGGTATCTGGTTCCTTTCCCAGTTGGAAAGAAAGAACCAATTGGAACAAGATGGGTCTTTAGAAACAAAGTAGATGAAGATGGCCACGTAATCAGAAACAAGGCCAGACTGGTAGCACAAGGCTACTGCCAGTCAGATGTCGACTTTGATGAATCATTTGCTCCAGTGGCTAGACTTGAAGCGATCAGAATATTTTTAGCATTCGCTGCTCATCATCAGTTCAAGGTCTACCAGATGGATGTAAAGAGTGCTTTCTTGAATGGAAAGCTTGAAGAAGAAGTTTATGTCAGACAACCTCCAGGTTTCGTTGATGAAAAGCATCCACATTGGGTATATCGTCTGGACAAAGCGCTGTATGGCCTCAGACAAGCCCCACGTGCCTGGTATGACACTCTGACTAAACATTTATTGAAAAATGGTTTTAAACGAGGTGCAATTGACAATACCTTATTTATTCTTCATGAACAAGGTAATCTGTTAATGGTACAAATTTATGTTGATGATATTATTTTTGGGTCTACTGATGAAAACATGTGCCAGAAATTTTCGAAAATAATGTCTACTGAATATGAAATGAGTTTGATGGGTGAATTAACATATTTTCTTGGACTCCAGATTAAACAAAACAAAGATGGCATCTTTATTAATCAGGAAAAATATGTTAGAGATCTTTTAAAGAAATATGATATGAACTCTTCACCATCTAAACCAACTCCAATTTCTGCACCACTGACACTGGACTCTGATCCAGATGGTAAACCAGTGAACACCACTGTCTATAGAGGCATGGTTGGTTCACTGATGTATTTAACTGCCAGTAGACCAGATATTATGTTTTCAACATGTTTATGTGCCAGATATCAGTCTAATCCAAAAGAATCTCATATGCTTGCTGTAAAGCGCATACTGAAGTACCTTAAAGGTGTCCCCAGTCTAGGTCTTTGGTACCCCAAAGGCTCAGGCATGGATCTAATGGGTTATTCAGATTCAGATCATGCAGGTTGTAAGATAGACAGGAAATCCACTACTGGTGGATGTCATTTCCTTGGTGGCAAACTGGTCAGCTGGACCAGTAAAAAGCAAACTTCAGTTTCATTGTCCACTGCTGAAGCTGAATATGTGTCTGCAGCCAGTTGTTGTGCTCAGATACTCTGGATGAAGAACCAGTTGCTTGATTATGGTATTAAGTATTCAAAGACTCCAATCTTTTGTGATAATACCAGTGCCATTGCTATCTCAAACAATCCAGTCATGCATTCCAAAACCAAGCACATTGATCTAAGGTATCACTTCATTCGTGATAATATTGTGAAAGGAAACATTGAACTCCATTTTATCCCCACTGACAAACAACTCGCTGACATTTTTACTAAACCACTGGATGTCAAAACATTTGAATATCTTGTTGGTGAGTTGGGAATGTTAAACCCTTAAATCTGGAACCTTAGTATTGAACGCCATTGTGTACTACTAAGGATCTTTGATTTAAAGATTCATAAATTTATTTCTGGATCAACATTCCAGGGGGAAGACTTTGAAAGATATATTTTTCTTAAAAATGTTTAAAGTTCAAAAGGAATTTATTAATTTATTTTCTCACTGGACAAAATTTTCTTACTGGACAAATTGTCCAGAAAATATTACTGGTGCTTTGTAGATGTGTCCCTCTCACTGGTAACTAGATAAGTTGAAGTGCGTGTTTGAGTTGACTTATGTCTCCTTGTAAATATGTCCCTCTCATTTGTCTATATTAGTTGACGTGCATGTTTGAGGTTACCAGTCTTTCAAAATGGTTTTCACTGGTACTTTACTGGAGTGTCCCTCCAGTGTACCATCAGTACATGCTTCACTGGACTAATCCACCAGTGATACTGGAGTGTCTAGTCAACCTTCAGATGGACTGAATTATGTCACAATACTTTTTAAATACTTGGTCATTGTGTGTGCCACGTAAGCAAACTTTTTCAAAGATATTTATCTTATAAATCCTACGTGGCATGTAATTTTTCAAACGAAATGATGATATTTTTACATTGGGAAGATAAAAAGAACAAGTTGTTAGTTTTTGTGGGCGGTAAACCATCACACATTAATGTGTGATGTGATGTAATTAATGCGGATCTCAGAACCCGATCAAAAATTGTATTTGATAAATTCAAATTAATCGTTTGAGTTCCACATTATTTCTCTCCTATATATACCCACTTTCACTTTCAATTTCATTTACTTCGAACATTTACTCCCAAATCTTACTTCCTTCATTTAATTCTTCATTCCTTCATTATTTTCCAATCATAAAACTCTCATATTTACTGCAATTCATTAAATTCTTCATAAGCCCTAAATTTATTCAATTTCATTTTCATCTATCAATCATAAATGGCACCCAAAAATCTTTTATCTGCTGAATATGCTCCGGTTGATGATGTTGTTAAACCGAGACATATTACTCTTGAAGCCAAAGCTATTCGAATAAATATGAATAACTGGATGGCCAAACTTTCCAGTTCTCATTCTGCTCAATCAATCATTGGGAGATTGAATACTTTCTTTCTCTCATCCCCTTTGTATGGTGCATTAACCCTAAATCCAGGGAGAATGTATCATGACTACTTATGTGAATTCTGGTACTCCGCATACTATAATGAAGAAACCTCGTCAATTTCTTATACTCTTAGGGGTGGTACCAGATCCTTTAGTTTCTCAGTGAGTTTACTCAGGTCTGTATTGCAGTTGAATTATCTTGACCAGAATGAGCTGGCCATCGAACTTCCTTCTGGCATAAATTACAGGGAAGTGTGCAGGTTGATGGGGCATACAGAAATTGTTGATGACCATGGCCAGTTGTTGAGAAAGGGTACAATTTATATGAGCAGATTGACAGATTCATGGAGATTTTTCTTCACCCATTTGGTTGAGTGTATGGGAGGTAGTTCTGGGGGTCTTGATCAGATAAATCAAACCCAGCTCCAGATTGCCTATTGTTTGTGGTTCGGGATAAGAGTGGACTTCGCTCAAATTTTGTTCAATGATTTGGTGGATAGACTGAAAGCAAAAGGGAGAAAACCACACGTTCCATTTATTCGTTTTCTTTCCCTTATGTTTAGAAGTGCTCTAGGAAATGAGTACGATTATGATACTACTCATTTCTCAGTGAGTTTACTCAGGTCTGTATTGCAGTTGAATTATCTTGACCAGAATGAGCTGGCCATCGAACTTCCTTCTGGCATAAATTACAGGGAAGTGTGCAGGTTGATGGGGCATACAGAAATTGTTGATGACCATGGCCAGTTGTTGAGAAAGGGTACAATTTATATGAGCAGATTGACAGATTCATGGAGATTTTTCTTCACCCATTTGGTTGAGTGTATGGGAGGTAGTTCTGGGGGTCTTGATCAGATAAATCAAACCCAGCTCCAGATTGCCTATTGTTTGTGGTTCGGGATAAGAGTGGACTTCGCTCAAATTTTGTTCAATGATTTGGTGGATAGACTGAAAGCAAAAGGGAGAAAACCACACGTTCCATTTATTCGTTTTCTTTCCCTTATGTTTAGAAGTGCTCTAGGAAATGAGTACGATTATGATACTACTCATTTCTCAGTGAGTTTACTCAGGTCTGTATTGCAGTTGAATTATCTTGACCAGAATGAGCTGGCCATCGAACTTCCTTCTGGCATAAATTACAGGGAAGTGTGCAGGTTGATGGGGCATACAGAAATTGTTGATGACCATGGCCAGTTGTTGAGAAAGGGTACAATTTATATGAGCAGATTGACAGATTCATGGAGATTTTTCTTCACCCATTTGGTTGAGTGTATGGGAGGTAGTTCTGGGGGTCTTGATCAGATAAATCAAACCCAGCTCCAGATTGCCTATTGTTTGTGGTTCGGGATAAGAGTGGACTTCGCTCAAATTTTGTTCAATGATTTGGTGGATAGACTGAAAGCAAAAGGGAGAAAACCACACGTTCCATTTATTCGTTTTCTTTCCCTTATGTTTAGAAGTGCTCTAGGAAATGAGTACGATTATGATACTACTCATTTCTCAGTGAGTTTACTCAGGTCTGTATTGCAGTTGAATTATCTTGACCAGAATGAGCTGGCCATCGAACTTCCTTCTGGCATAAATTACAGGGAAGTGTGCAGGTTGATGGGGCATACAGAAATTGTTGATGACCATGGCCAGTTGTTGAGAAAGGGTACAATTTATATGAGCAGATTGACAGATTCATGGAGATTTTTCTTCACCCATTTGGTTGAGTGTATGGGAGGTAGTTCTGGGGGTCTTGATCAGATAAATCAAACCCAGCTCCAGATTGCCTATTGTTTGTGGTTCGGGATAAGAGTGGACTTCGCTCAAATTTTGTTCAATGATTTGGTGGATAGACTGAAAGCAAAAGGGAGAAAACCACACGTTCCATTTATTCGTTTTCTTTCCCTTATGTTTAGAAGTGCTCTAGGAAATGAGTACGATTATGATACTACTCATTTCTCAGTGAGTGAGTTTTTGAGGGACCTAAACAACCTTCAATCAAGAGATGGTGAGGTAGATATTCCTCAGTCCATGCTCTCATTTCAAAGGGTGGAAGAGATTGTGGCACCAGGCAGAGTACAAGTTGTTGGAAGCCTGGTGAAGACCAAGATGTTCAGGTTGTCGAGATGGTACAACCTATAAGGCAAGTGGCTCCAGTAGAAAGTGTGCAACCGAATGTTGAGCTTTCCAGGCGACCCAGATCACATAGGCGTCTGATGCGAGGTGGAGTCCAGGTAAATCCATCAACCCATCCTGGTGATATAATGAATGTTGATGGATCTCCTATCTTTGAAGAGGAGAATATTGATTCTTTTGTACAAATTGAACAGAGAGTGGATACTGAAGTCCAGGCTGTTGTACAAGAAGAGGTTGTTGAAGAAATAGAAGATGTTCAGACTGAAGAACATGCTTCTGGTGAGCAAGAGGCTCCACTGGACTTAAATGTTGAAGCTGGTGAACAAGGAAATGTACAGTCTGGTGAACAGACAGTTGGGAATGTTCCAGAATGGGATGATGTTGACTCCCCAATGTCTGAAGGATTCGATGTGAACTTAAATTTTCTGGGTGAAGATGTACAAGAAGAAGAAATACCAACACCTACACCAGAAATGCCACCACCAGAACCTAGTATGCCACCACCACCACCACCTTCAATTCCAGAAAACACCCAATACTTCAATCCAGCAACCACTCAACCTTCTGAATCTCAACCTCCTCCTCGTGCGCCGGAGTCACCAGTTGCAACGTCTGTAGCTGCAACTGAAGAGGACTGGGCACAAGTACCAGTAATGACCAGATTGACTTCTCATCTGGAACATCCCAGTGGTCTCTCCACTTCTTCTTCAACCGAGGTCCAAGGCCTTCTTAGTAAGGTGGCGGACCTGGAGAGATCACTCCAGTCATCATCCCAGGTTGTCTCTGATTTCAAATCTTTGTTATCAAACAACTTAGCTTCTGAAATGAATACATTTGCTGGCAATGAGAAGCTAGTTTTCGAGAAACTGGATGAGCTGGTACTGGCCACAAATATCAATTCTCAAAATATAAGGGTGGCAGTACAGGGGTTTGAAGAAAGGATTGTCAATTCTGTTCAGACTGCAGTGGATAGTCAAATTGTTCAACCACTGGCAGGTCTGAAAGAAGAGATAGAGAAGTTGGTTACAAGGGTTTCCTCACTGGAAGGCAGACCCATTCTTGATCAGACTGTTATTGCAAGAACAATAAGTGAAGAATGTACAAGGGAGTTCAGATCCAGTATGCTTAAAGAAATCACTGAAGAGATTTCTGGATCTGTCCTTCGATCTATTCAAGAAAGTTTGTTGCCAGAAGTTGTGAAAATGATTGAGGTTGAGCTGCCAAAGGACTTGCCAAAAGAAGTTGAAAATATGAAAAAGGAAGTCCAGGAACTCAAGAAGATTATGGCTGATACAAATCCAGAGACTGGAAGAACTTATGGTTCTATGGACAGGCATATGATGGAAGCTTTATGGAATGATCTAAAGTCCAGGACTAGAGATCCTTCCAAGGGGGAAAAATCGACTGTTCCATCATCTGGTGTCCAAGAAGGTTTGATCAGAAAGAGGAAAGAAGATATTGTTAGGGCTGTTGCAACTGAAAGTGTTGTGCAAAGAAGACAAGTGACTGGTACTGATGCCAGTGCACGATTAGCCCAGAGAGCACTCGGTACTGAAGCCGTTGTGCAGACAGAAGAGGCTACTGGTACTGAAGCCAGTGAGCCCCAGTTTGAATCCTTCCCAGATATTCCAACTACACTAAAGGCTGTTAAAGGAAAAGAAAAAGTGGTGTCTGGTGAAGAGGAAGAGCAAATTGAAGATGTTGATAATGAGACTTCAAGGAAGTTACAACAACAATGCATTATGATTGAAATTTTCAAGAATAATCAAAGAGATGAACTGCTGGCCCATCACAGGGATATGGCAACAATGGGTACTCTGGACTCCTACAATGCTGGCAGGTTAGGCATTAATATTGAAGTGTTTAAAAGGATGAAGGATGACCCTAGAGTTCATCAGTGTCTTGATGCATTGAATGATGTTCATATACGCTCGTTCTACGCTGAAGAAGAACAGGTATATGATTCTTTGATTTATGGTGTTACCATTCCAGAGTTGATCAGGCAAAGAAAGGAGGAGCTGGTAAGCCTCCAGAAAAAGATTAGAAAAAATGCTGGTGCTCTGGAGTTGGAGTATAGAAAAAGATTGACTGGTCTGCCAAAGCTCACTGCCAAACAAGTCAAGGCAATAAAAGATGCTGATGTAAGCACCTTCATTCCTCTGGATACTACTCTGAGAATAAATCGCCAAGAACTCCAGTCCACTGAAGGACAACAGAGTGGTGTATCTAAGGAAACTGAAGAAATGGTTCAGATGGCAAAGCAGAAAGCAAAGTATGATGATATGATGAATTTCAGGGCCAATGCCAGAAAGATTGTTGATGCTGAAGTTAAATTGGCTGAAAATCATCAAGGAATGACCAGATTCAATGTAAAGTTGACCAGAGAGGGTAACTTTACAGATGAAAGGAAGGATACTTCAATCCAGCAACCACTCAACCTTCTGAATCTCAACCTCCTCCTCGTGCGCCGGAGTCACCAGTTGCAACGTCTGAAGCTGCAACTGAAGAGGACTGGGCACAAGTACCAGTAATGACCAGATTGACTTCTCATCTGGAACATCCCAGTGGTCTCTCCACTTCTTCTTCAACCGAGGTCCAAGGCCATTAATATTGAAGTGTTTAAAAGGATGAAGGATGACCCTAGAGTTCATCAGTGTCTTGATGCATTGAATGATGTTCATATACGCTCGTTCTACGCTGAAGAAGAACAGGTATATGATTCTTTGATTTATGGTGTTACCATTCCAGAGTTGATCAGGCAAAGAAAGGAGGAGCTGGTAAGCCTCCAGAAAAAGATTAGAAAAAATGCT
>CM067172.1:18898387-18903387 GCA_034093135.1 Erigeron breviscapus | reverse complement strand
TGCTTCTGCACTTGGATCAATAACTGGAGGAACCACACTTTGTTCACTTCCAGCTGGAGCCCTTGCTCGTACCCGTCTAGGTATTTCATCAAAGAATCTTCGACTGTCAGCATGGAGATACTCAGCAAGACAAAACTTCACCATCCTTTCATAGACACCCTTTATGCCAACAAGGAGTTGTGAGCTTTCTAGCTGATGCCTATGTAATCTCTTCAAGTCCTTTCTTGACATAACAACAGCGGCTGCACTAAAGTCATCTACTCTCCAATAATCCATGTCACCAAGCATGTTTTGCGGCCACTTCGTCAAAGGAACCCTACGGACATTCTTTATCTTGTTAATAAATCTAACAATGATCTCCTCTCCGTTCGGTCCTTTAGTGACACGCTTCTTTCTCGGAGTTGGTTTGAACTTGAACTTTCTCGGATCTGACTCTCCACTCTGTTTGAGATGATTGTCATTCTTGATCCAGCTCTCAAACAACTTCGCACGCCTGTAATTACCAATAAGCCTAAGCCCTGCAAGACCATAGAAGTCTTTAGCATTGAATTAAAAGCTTCAAAATTAGGCTCAAGGTACTGACAACCATCAAGTCTCTTCATCATATACAACTTCTTTTCCTCGTCGAAGGTCCAGCTGAGTATGAGCTCTTGTAGACTTGATGCACGAGGATCTTTGACATACTCAAAATACCTGTGAGAAAGAGGAACATCCGCTACACAATATGGATGATTTGGATCCGCACGATGAACATTTGGCAAAACATGACGATACTCATCTTCATCATCAGAAGCAAAAGTATCATTAATCTCTCTGCCCGATTCATCTGCGAAACTGCTAACAACAAGTTCAGCATCTCTTCCTGTACCCTTTTTATAGTAGACTGAGAAAGTCAAATCCTGAGCAGGAAGCTCATAAAAGGATTTGATCTTACGTTCCTTCTGACCTTCAGACTCAAAGAGATTCGGGTTTGTAGCAATAGCATCTTCAAATTCAAACCTATGCTCAGGTGACACCATCACTCCTTGCCAATCTGAGCGAGGTATCCATTCCCCCTCCTTTGAGCCTTCCGAATCTTCTTCAGCTATGTCATCCAAGTCTTTGATAGCATCAATGGCAATGAGCTACTCATCACTCTCGGATCCATAAGCATGAGTCTGGAAACCGACATCTACATCTCCAGTCGGTAATGGGAAAGTATCATCAACGATACGTTTCCCTTTGTCTTGAGCTATGGGAGACTGAGAGGTACCGGTAGCATCATGCTGGCTTTGCTCCCCCTGAGATGTAGCATTCGGAGTGCCAATTCGAATACCCCTTGATAATCTTGTGATCTCTTCTTCTTGTCTGCACAGATCATCATTCTCATCCTCTCTCCTTTGCTTCCTGAGAACACTATCTGTGCAGATAGGATCTATCTCCCCCTGAGATCCAAGATTATCAACTATCTCACTTACCTCCGTGTAATCCACATCAAAGCTCGCCAGACCTTCAGTTTGGCTCTCTATTGCCTCTTTATGCTTATTCAGCTTCTTGACAACTCTTTTCAGATGCACCATTGTCTCAGACTGAATCTTTTGTAGAGCCTCATGTCTTGTCTGAAGTTGAGTATTCTCTTCCTCAACTCTTCAAGCATTTGATGGTGTGACTCTTCTTGCTTGGAAAATCTTTCCGTTAAGCTTACAATCAAGACTCTCATATCTTCTAGTTCTTTCTCCAAGCCAGACACAATGTCTTCATTGGATTCCGAGCTGCTTGGTTGAGAAGAGATCACAGATGGTTCACCTCCTTCAGCTACTTTCCTACTCTTGAGCTGTTGAGATGAACTATCTTCATTATCTCTGGCAAGTCCTAGCATTTTAAGCTCCTTAAACCCTGTAGTTCATGAAGTTTGAAAATGTTATAAACTTTGACCATTGATAAATAAGTTGAACAATAAAATTCTTAACATTTTCCATGATATAGAAACCATTTGTTTCTTAATCAACCAAAATGTCACCAATTTCATCGAATCAACACGTCGAAATTAAAACTTCTTGTGTTTTCCAAGGTCGAGAAACCATTTGTTTCATAACCTTCTAAAACATTTAGTTTTAATAACGACACTTTGAACTTTACTAAATTTAACTAAAACCATTTGTTTTTCTTACATTTTTAAAGTTCAATTTTATAAGGCATTTCGTATTTTCTAATTTGACTCATTTGAAAATTTTCCCGTTTTGAAAATTTTCCGAAGTCCTAGAACAGACGAATTCCTTATACACACACATATGGTGACACTACACACATATGGTGTCGGATTTGACTAGATAATACATGTTTTGTTTCATATTTTACTTATTTAAAAAATTTTCAATTTAAAATTTTTACAAGTCATGAAACACGCATATAAGTAACAACACGCAAATGGTGTATTTTACTTAAAAACACGCATATCTGGTCATTTGCGTGTTCTTCATGATGACGTCATCATCAGAACACGCAAATCCTGGAAATGTTTGAAGATGAACTGGGTTCATATGAACACGCATATGGTGAAGAACACGCATACGACTGTTCATCATCCAAAACTTAATCCAGTCGTTTTGAACCCTAAAACTCTTAAATCTGGTACGAATAGCATCTTATAGGTCCGATTTATCATTTTTTAAGTTCCATTTCTCCATCCAAAACGTGTTTAACCGAAAATAAAATTCTAAATATTTGGCCATTTGAACACTATAAATGGATCTAGAAATCTTGTTAATCATATACCTTTGTTCAATACGTGTTAGAGTAAGTGTTTCTTGTCTCTAAAACACGTAAAAATCAAGTATTATGAATCGATAGTTGAACAGTGCACGGAAAGGGAACACGCAAATGGAGAGGGCTTTAATAAGAACACGCAAATGATTTAAATTAAATCATTAAATGCGTATAAAGTTCTATGTATACCCAATATAACACGCAAACCCTATTTGTACACTGAAACGCGCATATGAGGCCCAGTTGGCAAAACACGCATATTAGGCCCATCAGTGAAACACGCAAAGTAAGCCCACTTGACAAACACGCATATTGAGCCCCTTTTGCAAAACACGCATATGATGTCCACTTGGCTAAACACGCATATTTTTCACTTAGCCTAGTCTTCGATTCATATGAACCTTGACTTTCTAATAAAGTCAATCTTCGTGAACTTGATTAACACTTTGAAAATTCACACAGAATTTTCTTGAACCCGATATGATTTGAAGAGAATTCTTCAGAGAAAACGATAAGACAGACACCGAATTTAAATTCTATATCACAATTCTTAGTATTTTTCTCGATAAAGAGATTCTCGATGAATGTCACAACTTAAACAAAATTACAATGTACGATCATTAAATTAAGACCCGATATGTCACTAATTAATGAATTACAAAGTATCATTGTTAAGTATTTGACATTAACAGACATTGGACACGATCAATGTTGTTTTATAAATTCAACTACAACAAAAATAAAGATATAAGATTGAATAACATGATAAACAATCTCTCCATCTATATCTTCGTCTCCGTTTGAATTTTGCTGAGTTGTTGACGTGTAAGTATATTCTGCTTCCATTTTAAGCTTGAGTTTTCTCCATTCCGGACTGGATAGACCCAATTTTCATATACTTTGGAGATCCTTTATCTTAACGGTTGACACACATCCAGTTAAGATAAATAATTCTGCGACCACATCAGCAAACTCATGAGATCTATACAACACATGTATTCATCTCAATGGTAAATAATTGAACTTCAAAACACTTAAACCGATATATAACAGATAATTAATGGCTGATTCTCCCAATTAAGATTAGAATCGAAGCCTTTATCATGTTAGCTCACACATTAAGTATCTTTGATTCAATTATTCAAAGTAAATTGCAAATCAAAATATCTGTCAAATATATCAACTCAGTGACTCTGTTTGACCTATTTTGACCGAAACCTTAAGTATTTCACTTAATCTTTCGAGCAATTTACATACAAGACCTAATTCGAGGTGTACCAAACACACTCAAATTTGTCTTTATTTACACTACACCCTTATCACGATACACATTTATTCAGTGTTCATAAAGAACACAACTAACTCCCCCTGGAAACCAGATACCCTAACTAGGGATTTCTCATTCCAGTCAACTGGACTAGCAACTTGAAACATGATCGATCAAAGGCCTCAGTGTAACCATCACAAATAAATCAACTTTGCATATTCATCATCGGATAACAACCATTATATAAATAATCATGATATCACAAATGATTTATTAACAAGCATAAAATAAAGTAGCACTTTATATATACTCGTTTTTCCCAATACGTTCCTTTATAAACAAATTATAAATAACATACATAGGACTTGCACAATGATTTACAATGAGTAACCACCATATAAGTACAATAACCACATGTTATCTAATGAAAATGTGCCTAGGACTCAGTCACCGATTACCGAAAAAACATGGTTCTCCTTGACTGTGTCCTCCGCATGAAAGATAAGCACTTACTTGCAAAATGATACCCAAGCCTCAGTAGACTTGAATTTACCGTCCTTATCTTTTACTGAGACATTTGTCCAATATCCATCACTCTCAGTGGGAGTCCTGGATTTTGGAGTCTGTCTTCTGTTTCTCGGCACCCTCTCAGGAGATAGCTCAATCTTTCTCCTAGGACTATGCTTTTGAAACATTGAGGAATGACCAGTCTTTACCGTTCCTGTGAAGCGATCATAAAAACATGTATAATCTTCACTAACATGATTAAAGACTCTTCATTTTGGAGTGGTATTCCTCTTAGGTGTCTTGCTCCGAGCATGGCCACCATTTGAAGGTTTCTTAGGAGATACACTTCTTGGCTTTCCTTGCTCCTTAGCACTATACCCAGAAGAATTTCCAGGAACTCCACTCCGTGCAGGTGAGTCCCCTTGAGAAAGTTTTCTAGGTGAAACACTCATTGATCTATCTTCAATGTGTTTACCTTGTT
>CM067172.1:18816667-18897387 GCA_034093135.1 Erigeron breviscapus | reverse complement strand
AAAATCTGAAAGATTAAAGAAGAAACAAAGAAACTAACCTTTAGGGTTTGGAGAGATATTCTTTCGAGATAATGAAATAAACTGAAAAGGTGTTGTCGATATATCCGGATGATGTGGTGTAAATGTGGGTAGTTGTAGAAGTCACGTCAATACAAATTTTACCCCTTGACTTTGCTTTAGCTGCTACAAATAACTGCAAATAGTAAAACTTATCTTTATTTTCAATGAAATATAAGTTTTGGGGACAATTGTTTACCTTCTCAAAAACATGATCCTCGGGGCCGTTCCAGAAACCTTAATTCCCACACTAGTTCTTTTTCTAGTGCTAAAACCATGTGGGATGAACTTTTAAACCAACATGAAGGAGGAGATGACACCATTGTCACCAGAAAGGTCTCCTTAAACAAAAGGTATGAGTCATTTTTTGCTCAACCTAACGAGTATCTCACTGGTACTTACACCAGATTTATGAGTATCATAAACCAATTGAGAGGTCTTGGGGTTGAGAAGGACAAGGATATACTTCTGGAGAAATTCTGTGACATTCTACCCACCAAATGGTCTCACATGATCCTGGTCTTACGACAAGGTAAAACTCTGCACACACACACTCTCTCAACTCTATATGGAGCTTTCAGGTACACTGAAGAAAATCAAGCTCAGAGAATGGTGGCAGAACAAGATGCTTTTAACCATGCCTCCAGTAGTCCTAATGTGGTTAGTCATACTGAACCACAAGGTACATCACTGATATCTTCTGAGAATGTATTTTCTATGAAGAAGATGGTGTCTGAACTCATGGATTCTGGAGAGTCCAGTCATATCTCTCCAGACTGTTGTGATGAAACTGAAGATGATGACCTTATTGCAATGATTGCTAAGTATATTAAAGTCCGGTAAAAATTAAGGTAAAGTCGTACATCTAAATAGCTACTACACAAGCACTTATATCATTTAGGTCCATTTAATACACCTATGCTCATAACTAGATCGTTCCAATTGCTAAGTATATTAAAGTCCGGTTAAGTGTGCTATGGCAAACATAATCGCATATAGTTTCAGTCTAAGCTATAATCCATTTCGAAAAATTGAACAGTCACAAATCTATATTTAAACTAACAGTTCTAACCAACCGCTCATCTACCAAAGCTAATATTGTTTAATTAACGTCATCTTTTGTCAACTTGCAAAGCTTATATTCTCAAAAAGTTTTTGACACAAGAAAAATTTTAAATTTTTGCATGAATTAAGTAGTAGAAAACTTTGAATTTTCAAGAAATTAAACCACGAGTTTTTCCTATTCCACCCCCACCACACTTAAATTGTACAACGTCCTCGTTGTACTAAACCTTACTAAACAGAAAGGGAAATAGGAAAAACAGTAAAAAGTTAAAGGATTAACGAAACTTCCCGGGCTTAGATTGCATGAAATGTTGAAGATGGCATAAGTGGAGTGACTTCGAATCAGAATGTTCTTCAAAGCTTGAGTCTACTCCGTTTAATGGCGATCCATTGTTGCTTCTCCATCTTCTTTTCTTTTTGGTATTTTCTGATTTTTTTAATTTTTTTTTAATTTTGGGGTTTTCTGATTTTTTTTGGATTTTTCGCGATCTGGTGTGGGATGGAGTCATAAGCGGCGCTGGTGATAGCAGTAGCGGCGCTGGACTTCTAGGGTAGCAGGTTCAGCGGCGTTGCTCTTCATAGGAGCGACGTTGGGATGCCCAGTTGCATTCCCAGCGGCGCTGGTGCCTCTTGCACTTGTTTTGATTTCTGACTTTCCTCACGGCTCGGTTCCGCACTTCCCCCACACTTAGCTTTTGGCCAAGTGTATATCTTATCCTTCAGACTACAAAACGAAATACTCCTTTACTCTTCAATCAAAATATCAAAACAGAAATAACAAGCTAAAACATAAAATAAAATAAAATCGAAATACGATTGCAATAAAGTTACTTGTTTCTTCAATCCATTAAAAGCTTACATCTGTGAATCTAAAGATAAATCTCATACAAAACAGGTCACAAATGATAAAATTCAAAACAATTCACTTAATTGCAATTAGTCACATATTCCTAAAAAGATAAAAATAAAAATACGGCTTGGGTTGCCTCCCAAGAAGCGCTAAGTTTAACGAGTCTTCAGCCAGACTCGGCCTAGGAACTAGGTTGAGGAAGAAGACAGGGTCGGCCGGGGGCCGGTTCCCGTTGGGTAACATTTGAAGTAATTTATGGCTTCCTTCACGTGCGGTCCTCTTCTCTTTTCCAAGCTTTCTGAGTTCCTTCGTGCTTCGTTTGCTTCAACCATTTCCACATCGATGGGTGTTTGATTTCCAGAGCTGGTTCGGGTGGCAAAGGATGAATTTTCACGATTTTCGGGACTGCAGGGGGTTCCAGCGGCGCTGGACCTGGGCCTGGAGTGGCGCTGGGCTTCTCCAGCGGCGCTGGTGGGTCCGTGGCAGCAGCTGATTTTCCGATTTTGCACGATTCGGCTTCTTTCTTCTCTCGAGCAGCCTTCTCTTCAATATCCATCCTAAATATAGCTGCTATACATTCTTGTGATGGTGAAGAATAGATATCTACCTTGGTTTTTTTATCTAGCTCTTGCTTCGTCTCCGCATTCAATCCAAGGTAAAAGGCTTCAAGGCATGCCTCGTCGTCCACTGCACCTTCCGGGCAGTTTTTGACTAGTCTATCCATCCTTCTCCATGCATCCCCTATTCCTCCTTCTTCTTTTTGTTCAAACCTCTTTACTTCTAGTATAGGTTGCAACTTCCTCGCGAACTCCTTCTTTTCTTCCAAATTTACCTTCTTATAATCCTTTTCCACCAAAATTCGAAATTGTTCGCTTAAGGATATAGCTAGGAAGTCCCCTTTCGCTGCCTCGTCCAAGATGTTCTTCTCAACATCTCCGACTCCATAGTAAAACGAGTCGATAAAATCATCATCCCAGAATGTTCCTAATGGAAAACTATCCAGCAAGATATTTATACGATTCCATGCTTCTACTAGCATCTCGTCCTCCTTTTGCTTGAAATCGAAGATGATTGAGGTGTCCATGCTAAGTTCATCGAATGCATCTTCTTCTTCCGTGGACTCATCATTACTATCATCCTCCAAGATCCATCTATCACTTCATGTCTCGACCAATTCCTCTAAGTCTTTTAAGATATTATTCTCTGCTTCAACTCGGTAGCAAGTCACACGTAACTTCTCGTCATCGGTACTAGCTCTTACGATCACACAGTCTGATCCTTGTCTTAATAACATCTCTCCCTTGTCGAAATCTATTGTTGCTCTTGCCGAGTATAAGAATGGCCTACCTAAAATCAACGGAACTTTTTGATGAAGTGGGAGGTCCAGTACCATGAAGGTCGTCTCAAAGCTCATCTCCTTTACTGTCACTACTACACTTTCCACCCTTCCTCCTTGGCACGTCGAGATTCCGTTCACTACTTCCAACCTTATTCCTTCTGGTCTGATTCTGGCAAGTCCTAAATGGTCGAACAAAGCTCTAGACATCATGTTAGCATTTGATCCGCTATCCGCAATAGCGCGCATGTTCTCCGATTGGTTTATTCTACACGGGATAACAAACTTTCCTAAATCCACCTCCCTGGTGTTATTTCTTTCCGACCTCAGCTTTGGTTTAGGATAGTAATCTGTTCCTCCTATCAATCCGCGCAAAGTAAAGGCGAAACCAGACTGTCCGGACGCACCATCGGCGCTGGGAGAGGACGGGCTCCCAGCGGCGCTGGTATAACCTGATCAAGTCGGGCAGCATTCGTTGAAGGTCTTGTGCTTTGTTTTTCACCCTTTTAAACATTTTAAGGGCTCTCTTGACTCTAGTTAATCTCACACCTTCCTCTACTTCCTATGGTAAATCTCCTTCATGCTCAACTCCATGTTCTTGCACGAGTTTTAACTTCAGCTCTTTCATAGCATCCATTGCCCTTTCGAATTTCTGTTCTATCCTTACCAAAACTTTATTGGTCTCCTGATGCAATAGGTCTTGTGCTTCTTTCGCCCTTATAACGAAGTGGTTGTAAGAGCTCTCCTCGTAAGCCTTTTCATCTGACTGACCTTCCTTTAAATATTCCACCATTTCTCTTAAGGAAGCGATGAACTACCAGTGTAATCTCATCGCTTTCTCCCATGCTTCCTCCCAACTTGAATAATTCAGCTGGTTGAATGCCTTGATCTCATTCATTAACCTTTCCTGACCTATGAATATCTCCGGAAGCTTTGGTCTTGAGCTTGGATGAAGATTGTTGAAAGTTCCGAATCTGACAGGTGCCCCCAGCGGCGCTGGCTCCCAGCGGCGCTGGAAGGTCCCAGCGGCGCTGGGAATCACCAGCGGCGCTAGGACAGGTTCCCAGCGGCGCTGGTATAACCTGATCAAGTCGGGCAGCATTCGTTGAAGGTCTTGTGCTTTGTTTTTCACCCTTTTAAACATTTTAAGTGCTCTCTTGACTCTAGTTAATGTCACACTTACCTCTACTTCCTATGGTAAATCTCCTTCATGCTCAACTCCATGTTCTTGCACGAGTTTTAACTTCAGCTCTTTCATAGCATCCATTGCCCTTCCGAATTTCTGTTCTATCCTTACCAAAACTTTATTGGTCTCCTGATGCAATAGGTCTTGTGCTTCTTTCGCCCTTATAACGAAGTGGTTGTAAGAGCTCTCCTCGTAAGCCTTTTCATCTGACTGACCTTCCTTTAAATATTCCACCATTTCTCTTAAGGAAGCGATGAACTACCAGTGTAATCTCATCGCTTTCTCCCATGCCTTCTCCCAACTTGAATAATTCAGCTGGTTGAATGCCTTGATCTCATTCATTAACCTTTCCTGACCTATGAATATCTCCGGAAGCTTTGGTCTTGAGCTTGGATGAAGATTGTTGAAAGTTCCGAATCTGACAGGTGCCCTTAGCGGCGCTGGGAGATCCCAGCGGCGCTGGTCGGTTCTGCGTTAGCTCTTTTTGCTGCTTTAACTCCCGGGATAAAGCGTATAGAAGGGCTCTGATCAAGGTTCTGCGTTCCTAATCTGTAATCAAGCGACCTACAAGTGATGGTGGAATTGAATACAGGGTTTTCCGGAGAAACATACCTGCCCAACGGCGCTGGAAGAGTGCTCCCAGCGGTGCTGGGACCTCTAGAACAGAATCTGGTTTCGCTTTTCGCCTTCTTAACGACTTCATCCATTCCCGAAACAGGTTGCTCGAATCGACTCCAATGCATCCTACCTATTCCTAAGTGAAACAATCTAAACAAAAGTGAAAGAAAAAGAAAACAAGAACGAAAACAAACACAAAACACAAAAATGATTAGTAACTTTAAGAACAAAACAAAACACACTTAGACGTAAACAAACTAATCTTAACAACTAAAAACGATAAAATGGAAATATTTTTGGATTTGGAAATTTTAAGAAAATGAAAATACTAGCTAAACTATCCTAAACTAGACTTAACTACTAAACCTAAAATGATTTAACCTAAAAACTGAAAAGTAACTTTCTCGTGCCGAAACACAAGAAAGGGTCGAACTACACTACTAAACTAAGAATGCGTCGCGTCCCTGCCAAAAACAATATGATGCGTTTCGTTTTTTAGAAAAATTATTTTTAATTATGAAAACACTGTTTTAAATTTATAAAATGTTGTACAAGTAAATCTCTCAACAAAACGCAAACTAACGAGCAGTGGACCCAATCGAAAGTAGATAGTGTTGTGGTAAGTACAAGATCGTTCGCAGGGACGCTTGCACTACCTAGTCTAATAATGTGTGTAATTCTAGCGGTTGGGGTTTGTCACGATTTCCTATTAAACTAATGCAAATAAAAAGTAAATAGAAGCCGCAACCGCTTATTCAGCGAGAGGCTTAATCTGAAAATAGAGTTGAAAAAGCAAATAACAGTAATTAAATTAAAATACTTGTTTGGCATCTCCGATCTCATGATACGACCAGATTACTTATCCTACCCATTTGCTAGACTGTTGGAAAACTTAATCACGGCTCAGATTCTCGTTAGATTCACTTTGCCTAAGTAACTAGTGTTGTCCCTAGACTCACACTACTCTTTAAACAAATTCTCGTTAGATTCATTGTTTAAGCTTTAATCACCTAAGTTTGTGTTACTAATCCGTCTTTTAATATACCCGGCTCTTAAGCCATGACCAGATAATAATTCCCTCTGGTGGCCACAGTGCACGTTTCCATGTCACTGGATCACGTCTGACATTGTTAAGAATCATGTTCAATTTATTCTATTTATTATGGTTCTGGATCCCTAAGTTATAAGTGAATCACTTTTTACTCTTAGTTATAGACCGACTAGTGTTTTCCATCTTAGCATGTTAGTCCTAGTGTATGACCATAGACAACCACCAAAATTAAACTAATATATTAAGATATAGAACCGATAACAATATGAAGAACTCATTAACCATGGATCTACGACAAACAGTAAACACAATCCAACAGATCTAACAAATAAAGTAAAATAAATAAACGTCTACATGATCACATCGATCCAAACAAGTATTCAACCTACTAGCTTGACATTATTAAAAGGAATAACAAAGTCTGAGAAGATAAAAGACATTGTTTTCCAACTGAAAGTAAATAAAAGAGATAGATCTAGGTCGAAGATGAAGATCGGAAGGTGTTAGAAGCTCCAAAACCTCCTTGGAATATGCAAAGTCGACCTAGGGTTTGTATGTGGCGGCTAGGGCTGCTGAATCAGCTCTCCCTTAGGGTTTTGAGGGTTTCTTTCGTGTTTATAAAGGTGAAAGTCGGTTGCTGAACTGGGACGCCCAGCGGCGCTGGGGCCTGCTGATGTTGGGCCAGCGGCGCTGGCAGCTCCTGCTGCACTCCGATTTGCTTCATTCGACTGCCGAATTGCCTCCTTGTGTCTTGTAACTTCACAGGCCTTCATGTTGAGTTGATTGATGCCATTCACCCTCACTCGCATCTTCCGTGAACTTGCATTTATATCAAATCCATTAAGTACCAATAGTTTCGGAATATTAACTCATTTAAGCATTGAAATGTCGCCTTTTGATGGGGGAATTTATCACAAAATGAACGCTCATCAGATTCTGTCATCAGAATCAGGTCAGCAACAAAGAGGTGTGGTAACGATCCTTCAAAATTTGGCATCTAGACTCTATTCATAAATATCGAAAGTTACAACTATTATCCACTAACTCATATCTCTCTGAACTCCATCATTCATCTATCACACAATCGTCTGATCAATCATCAACTTGGGCTGACCCAATGCGATCGAGCAACCCCGACTTGGTTTCATCAACCCTCGAAATCAATGTGCTAATACAACCTCACACCATGCGACTCAAAGAACATGCAATCACATAAGATTAACCCGGAGAATACTTAATCTCACAACCATATACTTTCACAAATTCCATTTAACCTCCATTTCTTACATTCATATCCTTTTGACTGAGGGTCATACTTATCATACTACATCAACAAATATTCATATATAGAAATCAAACGCCATTATAAATAATCACATCATCCATGCCTTCAGGCAATGATGAATGAGATAATCACACATCATCTACTTCAATTTCTAAAAGAACTACCCACGTGATTTAGTCCACCAAACTTCCCCTTTTTCTTCGTCGGCTCAATCATAGGTTTAATGTCACAAGGGAAGTTTTGAAGGAAGTTCCTAGTATGACCAGCTAAACCCAGAAAACTCTTAATATCAATATGAGACTTAGGCTGCTCCCAATTCATCACAACTTCAATCTTTAAATGGATCGACCTTAATACCACCTTTGGAAGTCACATGCCCGAGAAAATGAACTTCTCGAAGCCGAAACTCGTATTTGGAGAATTTAGCATAAAGCTTCTTCTCCCTAAGAACTTCAAGAATAACTCGCAAATAAACCTAATGCTCATCTTCAAACTTAGAATAAATAAGAATATTATCGACGGATACTTTAACGAAATGATCAAGAAAAGGCCGGCAGACTCGGTTCATCAAGTCCATAAATGCGGTCGGAGCATTAGTTAACCAAAAGGCATCACAAAGAACTCATAATGCCCATAACGAGTATGGAAATCAGATTTAGTCACACTTTCCTTTTCAACCTTCAATTAGCGATAACTAGAACCCAAGTCAATCTTGGAAAAGTAAGAAGCACCATTAAATTGATCAAACAAGTCATCGATATGTGGAAGAGGATACTTATTCTTTACCATTTGCTTATTCAGCTCTCAGTAGTCAATGCACATCCTCATCGAACCATCTGTCTTATCGACAAACAGACTAGAGCTCCCCAAGGCGAGGAACTCGGGCGAATGAAACCTTTATCCAAACACCCTTGTAACTGAGACATCAACTCCATCATTTCTGTAGGAGATAACCGATAAGGAGCCTTTGCAACTGGGGTTGCACCAGGCACAAGGTCCATCTGAAATTCAACCTCACGATTAGGAGGAAGACCATGATGATCATCAGAAAAACACATCAGAAAACTCAGCAACAATATCAATATTGGAAACAGAAGGCGTAGCCATATGTGTATCGATCACATAAGCAAGAAAAAGAGTTTTCGTCTGACGAATATATTTGAGAGTCTTCACCAAATTAATGATTTTGAGACTCCCCGACATTTATAACCATAAATAGAGACCACCTCCCCCTCAGAAGTAGTGATACAAACAATCTTTTTAGCACTAAGGATGGCAGAATTATTCTTTCCAACCAATCCATACCAACGAAAACATCAAACCCAGCAAGCGATATGAGCATAAAATGGATAGGAAAAGTCTTGCCCTCAATCTCAATATAACAAGCACGTTAAGACACACGACAAGTGGCCATCATCAATTTCAATATGTAAATAATGAGCTAAACGACTCACGGGAACAACAAGAACACATACCACATCACTCTCAAAAGAGTAATATGCACAATTTTTGATAGATAAAACAGGGTGCAACAAGCTTCTCAACATCCGGTACTTACTAACAGCCACATTAACACCTTCTAGAATAAAAAGCAATCGACAAAGGAAATAAATGGCTCTCAACTTCTATAACGTCAATCTAATAATACATCGGGATCAATAGAAGAACCACCGAGAATTTTCAACATTTAGCACTGATTCCACCTATTCGAGAAAGTCCACATAAAGCACTTATCGCGAATGACTTCTATCTCCCCTTATATGGCAAAAAGTGAAACTCATTACCTTACTGACAAGCCTTAGCACAAACCAATCACCAACTATGTAAGCGTTGTGCACACACTGGACCCTATCACCCCAGGACCCCAGAGTTACCCCAAGTCAAGGGGCATCATGACGACCCTGTCCGACCAACCGTAGCACACCAGCCTCTCCCGGGACTAGCATGGGTTAAGCTTAACACTTTTCAACCATAAGTTTATACTCGAGTTTATCAACCGTTTCAATCGTATGTTTTATCAATCGTTTTAATCTCATCATTTTAGGGCCCCTATCGTGCAATCGTGAAAATGGAAAATCTACATGAGTATAGTGCACTACATGTATATGCCAATCAATCAAAACCAACCAATCAATCACAATCTGAATCAATCATACAATCGCAATCTCAATCAATCATACAAGCAACCAGAACATCGTTTCATTCATATCAATCTATGCAACCATATTCAACCTTTCAATCAAGTTAATATATGCAATCTGAACATCATTTCAACCATCAGTTATTCCATCACAAACAACATAATAATTGTCTAAGTCATCATAGAATGTATACCATAAGTAACCATAGTTAACTAAGGCCAATCATGCATCAAGCATGCAATCACAATCCCAATCAACCATGCAAATCATAATAACATATCAACCGTATACTATCAAATCAATCATATCAACCGTCACAAGCTATAGCATGCATACATTAATAATTAAAGTTAACTAAGGCATAACATGCATAAAAACCAACCGTAAGCCCTCCCAAAGTTCCTATAACTTAACAAGCGTATGAAAGATGCTTTAACCATCGTTAAGTATGAAAACTAAGTTCTCGTTGTATTCCTCGTATCAAAAGGTAGTTATCTAACCTCTCAACGCTTCTTAACCAATAAACAACCGTTTACTATACTTGGAATGTGTTCTTGACTACCTAGAATGAAAACACAATAGAAATGAGCATCAAACAAACCCAAGCGTACAAATCAGCATAAGGTGTGTCGCACCTAATTTCCAGGTGCGCAGCACCCCTACATCACACCACTAGAGGTGTGTAGCACCTTCTTGCAACGCCCCGACACGGCAACACTAAGTGGGCCGCACCCCATCACCTGGTGCGCTGCACCAACTGAGAAGCGGCCAAAAACCCTTTATTTGTTTCCAAACACCACTCAAACGATTACCAAACAACCCCAAACCACCACGACGACTTTTGAACCCTAAAATACAGTAGATTAAGGGTCTATTGATGAAATGAAATCAACAAACACCCTCCCATGATCAAGATCAGATGTGATACACAAAAGGACTCTATTGAATCATAAAATCATCATCAAGAACATGTCCATACCTGGAGGAATCCAAAACACACCAAACGATTGCAATAACGGTTACCGGTAGACCCGAAATCACCGATTCTAACAACGAAACACATACAATCTATCAAGACCAGATATGAACGAATTGAATAGATGAATATGACCAAAAATCAGTAGGGACTACAATCCTTACCTTAAAGATGATCGAATATTCGATATACTAGCGTTTAATCCACCCGAGTTAACCCGAAATCAATGGAATTAAGCCAAGGAGGTAAAGGGAGGTACACCTTCAAAACACACAATAATCCCTGTAGAAAATGAGGGATTAGGGCTGCCTAATCCCTCTCAAAACCGTCCACCCCCTGGCCAAATTACTAAAGTGCCCGTTAAGGCTCAAACTAACGAGCCGAGAACTCAACCGACCGAACGAGCACTCTAATAACTAACTGAATACTAAAATAACATATTATGATTATTACTAACTAATTAAAGTATCACATTTATTATCCAAGGTTCAATAGTTAATTACCTTAGCATTTAAGCAACTAACGACGTCAAAGTCAACTAACGGTCAAAGTCAAAGATAGAAAAGTTTAGGATATTACAAATTTGATATCGGAAACATATAGGGACAATTAGACATTTTACCAAAACAGTAAAAGAGTTTTATGTACAACATCTAGAAGCTGATGTTGGTTCCCATCACGGAAACTAAATTCATACATATTTGGGGGCATCGTCGTGTTGCTAGACGAACGTTCGGTGTCAGTATAGTTTGACGTATATTGGAAATATCCTAAAGTGGGAGTGTTGAAATTGTGAGTATATTCCAATATATTTATACGGACATTTATCTATGAACCTTTAGGGTCGCACACGAAGAATGAGGAGGAATTAGTTTTTTTTCGGTAAAAAGGTCGTCACCCCTTGTTAGATTTATATATACCACAAAAATAAGCTCAGGCACATTAACTGAGTGTTAATGTGACTGTTTACAAGACCATGCACAAACGTGCAAATCCCTATCACCAAATAAACATCAAACCCGCCAAATCAGGCATAACCAAAGCTTACCTAGACGCACACAAACTAACGACTAGACAAGCTAGCTAATCAAAAATAAAAATAATCAACATCAATTATGCTGAACTCGAAATCCCATAGGGTATTTTCCATGTTTCCAAGCACTTCATAACACTTCCATTCTTCTTAAACTTTAACGAAAGAAGCTTCAAGCGAGCAGTAGCAATTATGATCTCAGTGACTTTGTGAATAGGTCATTTCTTTTTTTATTAAACAATCTTACATTTCTCTTTTGCCAAATAAAATAAGAGGTGGCCGCAAAAAGAAGTTTTGTAAGAATAATATCAATCGTCTTCTTCTTTGAAACAGGAAGGATAGCTGAAAGAATTGACTCCCAATCTACATGAGCTAGTTGAATACCCGTAAAGCCACAAACATCTCTCCAAACCTGTGATGAGTAAGAACATTCTAAAAATAAAGGGTTATGGGAGTCACTTTGCCGATTACATAGCGAACACAGAAGGGGTTCATCCAAATGTATATCCCACGATCTCATCAAATCTTGTGTCTTAAGCTTGCGCCTAACAACAAGCCATAGATGAAAAACATGCCTCGGAATACAATAGGGAAACCAAACAACATAAAATCCTAGGACTTGCACACTCCTTGATTAAATAGCTTCCCAACAATTCGCCACAGAGAAATAAGTGGATCGACCATCCCTATCCTTCCAAAACCATTTATCAGCTACATCATTAACCAAACGAGGAACATTTAAATTAGAGAATCTAATACTCCATTCATTTGGCCAAGTCCACGCTTCATTTGAGACAAGGTCCCCAACACGAGCATCCAATGTAAAACCAGCATTAGTAATCATCCAAGGCAAAATAGCAGAGATTAAAAGACTATATTCGCACCAATTATCATACCAAGCAGAAGTAGATAAACCATTACCCACTTGAACCCAAAATAAATTCCGTAACAAAGGCCTGATTTGAAGTATCTTGCGCCAACTCAAGTCATAGTTCCTCCGTATGGGATCTCCTAGAAGTTCTTTCCTTTGATCTTATACATATGAACCCATTTAACCCACAAAGATTCCTTACAAGTGAGTAGATTCCAAACATGAACCGAAAGAAGAGCAATGTTGAAACCATGCAAGCTACGAATGCCCAAGCCCCCTTCATTTTTCGGTAAACAAACCACATTCCAAGCTGTAACAACCCTCAAAATCCCGACTAGGATAATTTACTTGACTTGTCTAGACAACTATCCCTAGAGGTTTATTAAGAGAATTGACCTTCTAGACATTTAAGGCATAGTGATAATTTCCCTCTAGTTCAATGAAATACCGTAAATGACTAGCTATCTTAGAAATGCCATAAACAATAACAACAATCATTCAAGACACTCCCAATCTATAAACTAGTTCTAATTGAACTTGATGAAATGTCAATAAACCAAAAACTTCATTTCAAGAACTCAAGTTATAAATAATAATGTAAGACTCACAACTTGTGACAAAGTCAATAAATCTTACAAAATGTCCAACAAATCAATCACCAAGCCAATTTAAGTAACTATGGCATGAGAATAAAGATTCCTATCTCAAAGTATATTCATAAATTAATATGTACACAAAAGTGTTTAAATAATAATAAGTATATATATATGCTTAAAATAAATGCAAGCTTATAAATAAAGGCTTATGTAACAAATTAAAAACATAAAGATATATACATACATACTTATATACACACGACATACACATATACACATACTAGGACAAACGATGCACTTACATTACAAATAAACTAATATAACACTTACAAAACAAATACCCATCCAATATATACATACACATATATATACTTACACTATAATAAATAAACAAAAAAAAAGAAGTAAAAACCCCTCAAAATCCCCCCTTAGAACCGGCCCCCCTATACACACACTCACATTCTCATTTCAAATTACCCTCTTTTACACTCCCCATACCACAAAACACTTATACCCTTTCTCTTCCCAACACACACACACATTCTTACACTCCAAAAATCAACTTTCTCTCCATCTTTCTCTCTTAATTTCGGCAGCCCCAAAGGGAAGGAAAATCCATCTAAACTTATATTAATAATAAGGGTTTTAAGTTAGATTAATAAAGGATTAATTCAAGATAGGTTTAAGGGTTATTTCAAGCTTGGAATGAGGGTTGTATGGAGTATATAGGCCACGAAAAATCTGCCCAAAATCATCTTCAAAACCGAGTCCAAGAAGGGTATAAATCTTCATCTCTTTGTTTAATCTATCTTGTTTTTGTATATATTAAAAGATCTTTATCAAAAATCATGTTTTCCTTTGATTTTCTTCTTGATTTAAACTCAATGAGAGCAAGGTTGATAGATCCTTATCTCACATGTTCATGCATGTAAAGATCTAGAGAAAGGATTCAATGATACAACAAGAACAAGACCCAAGAGTTGTTGTTGTAAGATTTGTTGCTAAAATGGGTTTATAGATTTGATTAAAACTGATTTTTTTTATGAAATAAACACCAATATATTCTGGGATTTTACATAAACAAACTTATTTGGATGTTGCATGAAAGATTTGTTAAGAGATTTGAACATAAAATGGTTAGATGATTACATGCATTTACTTTTTGGGGTGATTTTTGCAAGAACTAAGTTTAATGATTAAGTTTTGTTTAAGTTCAGTTTTAGTTGATGATTGATGATCTTGAAATTGTTAATAATCTGTATATTTGATGTTAAAATAACACAAAAGTGAATAACAAACATGTGTGAGGTGATTAAGAGTGTAAGATAAGCAAACTAAGTCATTGGTGAGTTGATTGGACCCAAATACTTTCTGACAGAATCCATTTTCTGTCTTAAATCGGGTGCACTGAACATGTGAGGGCCGTTTCAAGCAAAACTTTCAAAATAAAAGTTGTAGATAAAAGAGTTAAGTTTAACCTCCAACTAATCACTCAAAAAAACTAAACCAAACCAAAGATATGATTTTTCTACCAAAAGTGGTCAAAACTGGATTTTGTCTTAATGTTGAGTCAACTTTGACGATTTTTAATTTCTTAACTAATAGGTTTCAGAAGTTTAAACTTGGTGTGAACTGAGTTCAAAGTGTCCCTAACTTAAAATAAAATTGGGAGATTTTTCTTAAATGTTCATCATAGAAATCCTTTATAAAATATATTGAGTCGCACAACAGCTCTTGTTCTGACCAGTTTTGGTTTGGTAATTTTTAGAGGTAGTAAACAATGTCTAAAAATTTAGCAAAAATTCACATAGATAAAGGACACATATATGTCTCTGTATAAAAATCAGCAATGTCCAAATAATTCAACTTAACCAAGAATGACTACTCAACATTTCATGAAAATAAGTGTTAAAACAGAAAATTCCAAGTAAAAGTTCTTCACAACAAAATAAGCTAAAAGTCACTAGATTGCAACTTTAATCAACTCCAACAATCTCGTAACAAAAAGTATTATAAACCTACTGAGAATATGTCAAATAAAAGTTATAAAACTTAACTTGGTTATTAAATGGCAAAGACAAGCCTACAAGTCACTAATTCGGTTCATATAAGCACTAACCGAAAGCTTTAATTTGCACACATCACACCACCACCACTATCACGACTTAAGACACCAAAATATAATGAACATTCTGTAAATAATGAAATAAGGATGAAAATCCATTTTGACGCATTTGAATTGCTTGAAAAATGAGGCTAAAATCACAATGTCGGAAAACGATTTATAAGCTTAGAATCCTCAAAATGAGCGAGACACAAGAGAGGTTGAATTGATATGATTTTTCCCATGATAAAAGTTGCCCAAAAAGGCCTGGGATTTTTAGCCAAAAAGTTATGTGGTGATTTCTAAGAATTTCTATTAATTATTAAATTTAAATGATAATTAAAAAGTAAATAAATAAATAAATAAATATAATAAATAAATAAATTATATAAATCATGAAATTGGTTAAATAATCACAACCAATGATGAAAGTGACTAAAACCTACTGGAGTAAAATCATTTCAAGTCAAAGAACAAATGTCATATAATTTAGAAATAATTAAGTAAGTGAAAATCACTAATTAATAACTATTTTTAAATTAATAGAAAATTACATAAATAAATATATATATCACAATACTCTAAGTTAAAGAGCATAATAGTCAGAATATAACTCAACTATAATTATTTATAAATTACAAAGGCAACTATGATCCTTAAAAGTATTTTTAAGAAATTATTTAATTACTAGATCGATAAAATAATTAAATAAATAATATTAAATTGAATAAATGATTATAAATCAGAAAATATTCATGAATACCAACATTATAAAGTTTCTAATGCCAAATGACATAATTAAGCAAAGCGTACAATGGGAACCATGATAATCAAAGGCAAGTTACCGAAATTCTAACAACTTATAACTACATGTATAATGAAAGTGACCCTTTTACACCAACACTCTCTACAACCAAAAAGATGCGAATATTAACAATATACTTGGACCCCAAAATTTATGACAACATAATGAAAGTGGCATTTCTTAGTGATGGCTTAAGATAGGAACTTACGTATATTAGTCCTATCGTAGGGATAGTCTTGGCTTGAAACGCGATTGAGGAATATGACGGATATATGATCAAGGAAGAGATAGATGGGAAGTACCCATTTTGGATAAGTGAATATAATATGCGGCATATCAAGGTGAGTCATAGCCCCCTTTCAAACCACTTTTATGTGTTTTACTTTCGGGGTGAAAAGCATGATAAATAAAATTGTTTTCTTTTATGAAATGATGCCTTGGAAGAATGATTATGATATGGGAATTATTGTATGTTCAACATGTTATATATTATATGATGAGCTTGAGTACTATCAAACTGTTTCACCTCGGTACACTACTATTAACTCTTCGAGAGGCCTGTAGTATGAGAGTTGCGCAACTAGGACTTGTCCCCTCACCCAACGAGTAACGGTGGGATGTTTGGTTGCCTTTGTGATGACCTTCATTCCCAGTCTGACTACGCGGTGCTCTAGCTACTATATCAGTGGTCATGCCACGCCCCCTTCTATTATTGGTCGTCTCCATGGCACGACCTCATTATTATTATTATTGCACATGGTTGACGGCATGTGCATCTTATTATCTTGGACATAACCGGTTTTAGTAGTGGCTCAAGAACAATCTCATCAAATTATGTCATGGTAGTCTTACCATTGACCAAGTGGTATTGATATTATTTATGGTTGGATATTATGGATGGAACATAAGGTTTGGGTATTGGACCTTATATGGAATCTTGAAAGTTGTTGAAATTGGCGATATTGAAATATTGATGACCGAATGGTTTTGGTATGATGAATGATTAATCGATTGATATATTTTTCTCTCACGATAAATGTGACAAATGAAAACTTTATAATTTACCATGAATTTCTCAACTATTTTGAAATGGATATGTAACGAGATTTACTTGCAAACCTATGCACTCACCAACTACGTTTTCGTAGTTGACACTTTTTCTTCATGCTTTTCAGGATTCAGCATTAGCTTTGAGGAATTGTATGCATCATGATTACTTGCATTGCACTTTGGAGTCAAAGATCAAACCTTGTGACGGGCAATGGAATCCGCCCTGATCAATGTAGTATACCACCTCACGTATTTGTTATTTGTTTCGTGGACTCAATATCCAAGTATAGTAGACGTATTGTACTTGGGAATTGGTTCACATGCTTGTGCATTGTAAAATTATTTTTATCAAATAAAGCTATGGTGAATGGTATCTATTATCCTTTGTTTTGAATACTCGACTTTCTGTACATCTCATCGTTCCGCCTTGGTTGGGGTGTTACAGAAATGGTATCAGAGCCTAAGGTTATAGAGAACATTGGGGTTCCTCCGGGAATTCCAGAACTATAGCCACTTTTCAAAACGAATTTTTATAGTCGAGTCGAGCATAAGGTTAAGCGGATTAGTTTGAGCTTTACATGGTAAGACCCTAATTAAACGTAGGTCATGAACTACGTTTAATTATGAGAGGACCATGTAAAACTCAAACGGCCACTTGGACTTATGATCAAAAGGATTCCTTTTCAAAAAAAAAAAAAAAAGAAAAAAAAAGAGAAGAAGATCTTTAATAAATCCGTTTTTATAAGCATACGTGTTGCATTTAGACATTCACCTAAGCATATATAACGATTCGAGACTTTCTTTACTTGAGGATTATGCTAGTTTAGTAGGATTCTCCTTTTTCACATTAGAAGTGAAATGAATATAAGATTGAAGGATATTCGTTGATACATGCTACTCTATGCTATAACATGTGAATTTGGGCATGATTTGATTGCAATGTGAAAGTTTGTAATATGCAATGTGAAAGCTTATAGTGTGCAATGTGAAAGTTTGTAATATGCAATGTGAAAGTTTGGAATGTGCAATGTGGAAATTATGTGAGGAATGCATGCGTAAAAGCCTTATGATTATGATGTTGAACTTTAAGTAGCATATGCCCTTTAAAATAATGTGATTACTATGAGGCATGAAATCATTTCGGGGTATGACTTATTCAAATTATTGAGTAATGACGCTGAGTATTTATGATCGATTTAGAAAGAAAATATAGGCATGACGAGTTGATATGAAATTTCATGGAAGATATGGATAAAAGAGCCTTTACTCTCTAAGTTTGAGCTATTTGAAACTAGCGCATGAATATTGCGACGATTATGTAGTCATGCCTTACTACTAAGATAGTTATTGCGCCCTAAGATTGAGCTAATTGAGGGCTAGTGCACGAACGATTGAATGATTATATAGTTGTGCCTTATTATTGAGATAGTTATTATGCTCTAAGATTTGACTATTGGGAACTAGTACCTGCTAGATATGATGATAATGTGGTTAGTCCTTACTACTGATATAGATATTGCGCGCTGAGATTTGACCGCTTGAGAACTAATGATTGTCCTTGAGAAATTCAATATGAAACTAGATAATTTCCTAAGTATGAAAGTTGTCATTAAATACCCCTCCGTCATTCGTTCACTTGTGCTCTTTTGAAAATTATCCATCATCATATTTCTTATGACACCGCTACTCAATATTGACATATGACAACGCGATATCATTGGTGGAACATCTCCCCACGAACGTTGGACGATATACTCTAAGAATTGTAGTCCCAAGATATGACGCTACTCAATCCTTTTTAGAAACTACACATAACCTTTGTATTCGATCTGAGATGGTGCGAAACATATGGAAACGCCGAATGAAGTTGGAAACTTGTGAAGGACGAGTGGTATTAAAGCCAAATTACGATTTGATGACGCCGATAGAATACATTCTGATATACATTCTAGACAACACATTCTGGGGATTGTAGCTCCGAAATTTGGTGCGATATCTCTATAATAACACGCGTACACGAACGGTTATCCATATTATCTAAGTCGGTGCGGCATATATTGACGTCATTGAGAGTTGGAGTCCATTGGGCAACGGAAGACAAAGAAGTGATTTCTTTAAACCGCGCAAGGAGTCTGATTCGAGCCTTAATGAATCTTTTGATTTTATATTTCCTATTTCATTCATTCGAAACCAAACTCTATATTCTTGATTATTCAAAGTAATGATCATCACCGTTTCTCTTCAAAGGTTAGTACCCTAACAACACACCACTCACTTACGTAACACTCCGCAATGGCTAAATCGAGTAACTAGAACCCTGCCCTTGCTGCGACATCAAGGGATACGAAAGACGTGAGACATTGGCCGTCCATAAGTGAAATACTTGGGATAACTACATAGCATAGAAGATGTTATTGAATCATGTACATAAAGTAGGGCGGAGAAGATTTGTGGTGTATAAGTCAAAGTACATGGAAGCACAAGCGAAGAGTATACTAAGCTTTACTTGGAGAAAGAATTGAAGGCCTTCCCTATCTATGTTGATCGACCAAAAGGAAAAAATTGAGCGGCCGACGAAAGGAAGGTCGTGTGACATGAAGGTCACCTTTGGATAAATATAAGACTTCCCTAGAACTTGGGGGAGATCACTAGCAATGTTGGAAGACAAAAGTAATTAGAAGAAGAAAACCAAGGACAATAAGACAATTAGGGTGTGGAGTAACCCTCAAGATTAGAGAATAACAAAAAGGATTCCGAGCTACCCTTTTCTTTTTCAAAATACCCAAGCAGATGGATATTGGTTACATGAAGGAAAAAGGAATTTGGTGAATGGAAGACCATCAAGGAAGGCGAGACGAAGTGAAAAGTAGGAAATCCCTTACCTTTTCCTTGAGGAAAAATCTTAAGGGGGTAATCACAACAAGGAAGATACTCGAACATGGAGTATGAAACGCAAGATTTTACTTTATCTTTCAAGAAGAGTTATTCACTAGCGTCACTAAAAGAGATATGAAGTATAAAGTAAAGTAAAGGAAGGTGATTTAACCCGAACGGTAAAGTGAAGGTATCGACGTCATCTACAAGATGTAGTTCTGAAGGTGTTCATCTTTATGGCGCTCCACGTATTGTTCTTTAAATACCAATTGGAAAACCTCTACCGAAAGACAAGCTATTAGTAGAGAATATCAACTAAGCTAAGAGAAAGCGGTATACGCTTAACACCCGATGGAGGCTAGCTTTACTAAAGAGGAGGAGTATGGTCGATATGTAGAGGAAGCACGATGACCTGTGATGGTTATCCCCTTAAGGTTAACGGTCGTATGGTGGTAAGCTAAAATAAGATGAACTTGGGAGAGAACAATTTTGCAACACATGGTTAATCGTCAAGGACCATCGACCCATGGGGTAGTGCGCCCAAGAAGGGTGAAGGAGAAAACAACATGGAATTGCTAAAGCTAGTAGTGAAAACAAATAAGAAATACGACACTAGAATTCAGGGCACATACTACCGCAACGATCAAGGAAGTTGATCGCTGACCTAAGTCCCAAACAACTACAAACTTTGGAAAGAACTAGTCATGGAACATTTGAATGAAAGTGTGATAATGATAACTCGCTTATGTGATAAGTCAGGACTAAAGACGAGTACCCCTGAGATAAACTCCAAGGACTAGCGATTTCGCGTGTGTCATCCAAGATGACAATTACTCTAGTAAGAGATGGACCCGAGTGGCGAAATGGTAAGGAGTATGGTGATCCAGAAGAATACGAAAGAAAAATGGAGAAAACTAAATGGTTGAGAAAAGGACGAGGTGTGAAGTTTCACCTAAATTATGTTACATTACAATTCCTAAGAACATTAGGCTAGTGTACTTGAAAAGAAGCTTAACTTAGAAAACTAAAAAATAGATATGAGGCTTTAGAAAGCAAGGTCATTGGAAGTTTGTAGAAGTCTGAAGGGACCTAAGAAGGATTGTAGCCCTTGAGAAGGGATCCATACTAAAAAGGGCTTGAAGTGTTAGTCTTTCCAAGATGGTGGTGATATGATTATTGTGAGTATAAGGATTTTGTAAATCCCATCGCGAGCAATGCGTAGGAAGAGAAGAGAAATGGAAAAGGTTATATGTGCAATGTTAAAAAGGAGTTTAGTCGGCAATATGTCATAGATGGTAGTACTTTCACAATAAAAAGGAAGAATTTAAGGTGCCATAAAACTATTTGCAAGACAATATCGACAAAAGCAAGAGAATTTGGTAACGATGTGACTTAGCGAATAACTAAAAAGGCGACCTTGGGAAAATAAGGACGAAGTTGAAAGACAAAGGTGAGTACGAGGAGTAAGATGGAACTATCATCAACCAATTCATAATCCCCTTGCACGCCATAAAATAACAAAGACAACACTAGAAAACCCTAAAGTGAGGTACTACGAAGATGTACCTTCGCAATTTTAGTGCAACTTGGCATAATGGGCTAGTATCACTCTTGTTAAGGGGGTAATCCCTTAACAAGTGATTAATCGCAAACGAAGTCAATAGATTCAAGTAGCGGCAAGCGTGTCCAACTTCAAACTGAAGAAAGATAAAGATAGGCGAAAAAGCCATTGAGACGTTTCTTTAATTGAGAAAGCAAACGATAAAGGAAAGTACACCAAGTGACCAATGGAAATGAGTAGTCCCAAACAATCGATATTCCAACGTTTCTTACCGTCTTTATTGTAACTCACGTTACGAGCCGTTCGTTCGTTTTACATCTCCGTATTGCCATTCTTATTATCATCCCATTATTTAGTATTGATCTAGGAAAGATTGACAGCCCGCAACGATTACATGCGATTAATCTCCAGTCGTCTCAAGAAGTGAGCGACATTCGTAACCTTTCTCTTTTTCGAAGTTTCTAATCAAGAGGAATTTTAGGGAACCGAGGAATGGATGCCCCCAACCCTAGAGTTAAAAGCTCGCAAGAAACCAAGAATCGTGATAAAATCTTGTTTGACTTTCACACATTTATGTCTCCGTGTGGACACCCATACTGTTGGTCTATCCATTTTTACTACCGTATGAATGATCGAACTTCGAGGACGAAGTTTCAGTTAAGGGGATAATGATGTAACAACCCTCAAAATCCCGACTAGGATAATTTACTTGACTTGTCTAGACAACTATCCCTAGAGGTTTATTAAGAGAATTGACCTTCTAGACATTTAAGGCATAGTGATAATTGCCCTCTAGTTCAATGAAATACCGTAAATGACTAGCTATCTTAGAAATGCCATAAACAATAACAACAATCATTCAAGACACTCCCAATCTATAAACTAGTTCTAATTGAACTTGATGAAATGTCAATAAACCAAAAACTTCATTTCAAGAACTCAAGTTATAAATAATAATGTAAGACTCACAACTTGTGACAAAGTCAATAAATCTTACAAAATGTCCAACAAATCAATCACCAAGCCAATTTAAGTAACTATGGCATGAGAATAAAGATTCCTATCTCAAAGTATATTCATAAATTAATATGTACACAAAAGTGTTTAAATAATAATAAGTATATATATATGCTTAAAATAAATGCAAGCTTATAAATAAAGGCTTATGTAACAAATTAAAAACATAAAGATATATACATACATACTTATATACACACGACATACACATATACACATACTAGGACAAACGATGCACTTACATTACAAATAAACTAATATAACACTTACAAAACAAATACCCATCCAATATATACATACACATATATATACTTACACTATAATAAATAAACAAAAAAAAAGAAGTAAAAACCCCTCAAAATCCCCCCTTAGAACCGGCCCCCCTATACACACACACACTCACATTCTCATTTCAAATTACCCTCTTTTACACTCCCCATACCACAAAACACTTATACCCTTTCTCTTCCCAACACACACACACATTCTTACACTCCAAAAATCAACTTTCTCTCCATCTTTCTCTCTTAATTTCGGCAGCCCCAAAACAAGAAAAAGGGAAGGAAAATCCATCTAAACTTATATTAATAATAAGGGTTTTAAGTTAGATTAATAAAGGATTAATTCAAGATAGGTTTAAGGGTTATTTCAAGCTTGGAATGAGGGTTGTATGGAGTATATAGGCCACGAAAAATCTGCCCAAAATCATCTTCAAAACCGAGTCCAAGAAGGGTATAAATCTTCATCTCTTTGTTTAATCTATCTTGTTTTTGTATATATTAAAAGATCTTTATCAAAAATCATGTTTTCCTTTGATTTTCTTCTTGATTTAAACTCAATGAGAGCAAGGTTGATAGATCCTTATCTCACATGTTCATGCATGTAAAGATCTAGAGAAAGGATTCAATGATTCAACAAGAACAAGACCCAAGAGTTGTTGTTGTAAGATTTGTTGCTAAAATGGGTTTATAGATTTGATTAAAACTGATTTTTTTTATGAAATAAACACCAATATATTCTGAGATTTTACATAAACAAACTTATTTGGATGTTGCATGAAAGATTTGTTAAGAGATTTGAACATAAAATGGTTAGATGATTACATGCATTTACTTTTGGGGTGATTTTTGCAAGAACTAAGTTTAATGATTAAGTTTTGTTTAAGTTCAGTTTTAGTTGATGATTGATGATCTTGAAATTGTTAATAATCTGTATATTTGATGTTAAAATAACACAAAAGTGAATAACAAACATGTGTGAGGTGATTAAGAGTGTAAGATAAGCAAACTAAGTCATTGGTGAGTTGATTGGACCCAAATACTTTCTGACAGAATCCATTTTCTGTCTTAAATCGGGTGCACTGAACATGTGAGGGCCGTTTCAAGAAAAACTTTCAAAATAAAAGTTGTAGATATAAGAGTTAAGTTTAACCTCCAACTGGAATCACTCAAAAATACAAAAGCAAACCAAAGATATGATTTTTCTACCAAAAGTGGTCAAAACTGGATTTTTGTCTTAATGTTGAGTCAATTTTGAGGATTTTTAATTTCTTAACTAATAGGTTTCAGAAGTTTAAACTTGGTGTGAACTGAGTTCAAAGTGTCCCTAACTTAAAATAAAATTGGGAGATTTTTCTTAAATGTTCGTCATAGAAATCTTTTATAAAATATTTTGAGTCGCACAGCAGCTCTTGTTCTGACCAGTTTTAGTTTGGTAATTTTTAGAGGTAGTAAACAATGTCTAAAAATTTAGCAAAAATTCACATAAATATAGGACACATATATGTCTCTGTATAAAAATCACCAATGTCCAAATAATTCAACTTAACCAAGAATGACTACTCAACATTTCATGAAAATAAGTGTTAAAACAGAAAATTCCAAGTAAAGGTTCTTCACAACAAAATAAGCTAAAAGTCACTAGATTGCAACTTTAATCAACTCCAACAATCTCGTAACAAAAAGTATTATAAACCTACTGAGAATATGTCAAATAAAAGTATTATAAACCTACTGAGAATATGTCAAATAAAAGTTATAAAACTTAACTTGGTTATTAAATGGCAAAGACAAGCCTACAAGTCACTAATTCGGTTCATATAAGCACTAACCGAAAGCTTTAATTTGCACACATCACACCACCACCACTATCATGACTTAAGACACCAAAATATAATGAACATTCTGTAAATAATGAAATAAGGATGAAAATCCATTTTGACGCATTTGAATTGCTTGAAAAATGAGGCTAAAATCACTATTTCGGTAAACGATTTATAAGCTTAGAATCCTCAAAATGAGCGAGACACAAGAGAGGTTGAATTGATATGATTTTTCCCATGATAAAAGTTGCAAAAAGGTAAATAAATAAATAAATAAATAAATTATATAAATCATGAAATTGGTTAAATAATCACAACCAATGATGAAAGTGACTAAAACCTACTGGAGTAAAATCATTTCAAGTCAAAGAACAAATGTCATATAATTTAGAAATAATTAAGTAAGTGAAAATCACTAATTAATAACTATTTTTAAATTAATAGAAAAATTACATAAATAAATATATATATCACAATACTCTAAGTTAAAGAGCATAATAGTCAGAATATAACTCAACTATAATTATTTATAAATTACAAAGGCAACTATGATCCTTAAAAGTATTTTTAAGAAATTATTTAATTACTAGATCGATAAAATAATTAAATAAATAATATTAAATTGAATAAATGATTATAAATCAGAAAATATTCATGAATACCAACATTATAAAGTTTCTAATGCCAAATGACATAATTAAGCAAAGCGTACAATGGGAACCATGATAATCAAAGGCAAGTTACCGAAATTCTAACAACTTATAACTACATGTATAATGAAAGTGACCCTTTTACACCAACAATCTCTACAACCAAAAAGATGCAAATATTAACAATATACTTGGACCCAAAATTTATGACAACATAATGAAAGTGGCATTTCTTAGTGATGGCTTAAGATAGGAACTTACGTATATTAGTCCTATCGTAGGGATAGTCTTGGCTTGAAACGCGATTGAGGAATATGACGGATATATGATCAAGGAAGCGATAGATGGGAAGTACCCATTTTGGATAAGTGAATATAATATGCGGCATATCAAGGTGAGTCATAGCCCCCTTTCAAACCACTTTTATGTGTTTTACTTTCGGGGTGAAAAGCATGATAAATAAAATTGTTTTCTTTTATGAAATGATGCCTTGGAAGAATGATTATGATATGGGAATTATTGTATGTTCAACATGTTATATATTATATGTTGAGCTTGAGTACTGTCAAACTGTTTCACCTCGGTACACTACTATTAACTCTTCGAGAGGCCTGTAGTATGAGAGTTGCGCAACTAGGACTTGTCCCCTCACCCAACGAGTAACGGTGGGATGTTTGGTTGCCTTTGTGTCGACCTTCATTCCCAGTCCGACCACGCGGTGCTCTAGCTACTATATCAGTGGTCATGCCACGCCCCCTTCTATTATTGGTCGTCTCCATGGCACGACCCCATTATTATTATTATTGCACATGGTTGACGGCATGTGCATCTTATTATCTTGGACATAACCGGTTTTAGTAGTGGCTCAAGAACAATCTCATCAAATTATGTCATGGTAGTCTTACCATTGACCAAGTGGTATTGATCTTATTATCTTGGACATAACCGGTTTGGGTATTGGACCTTATATGGAATCTTAAAAGTTGTTGAAATTGGCGATATTGAAATATTGATGACCGAATGGTTTTGGTTTGATAAATGATTAATCGATTGATATATTTTTCTCTCACGATAAATGTGACAAATGAGAACTTTATAATTTACCATGAATTTCTCAACTATTTTGAAATGGATATGTAACGAGATTTACTTGCAAACCTATGCACTCACCAACTACGTTTTCGTAGTTGACACTTTTTCTTCATGCTTTTCAGGATTCAGCATTAGCTTTGAGGAATTGTATGCATCATGATTACTTGCATTGCACTTTGGAGTCAAAGATCAAACCTTGTGACGGGCAATGGAATCCGCCCTGATCAATGTAGTATACCACCTCACGTATTTGTTATTTGTTTCGTGGACTCAATATCCAAGTATAGTAGACGTATTGTACTTGGGAATTGGTTCACATGCTTGTGCATTGTAAAATTATTTTTATCAAATAAAGCTATGGTGAATGTTATATATTATCCTTTGTTTTGAATACTCTACTTTCTGTACATCTCATCGTTCCGCCTTGGTAGGGGTGTTACAGAAATGGTATCAGAGCCTAAGGTTATAGAGAACATTGGGGTTCCTCCGGGAATTCCAGAACTATAGCCACTTTTCAAAACGAATTTTTATAGTCGAGTCGAGCATAAGGTTAAGCGGATTAGTTTGAGCTTTACATGGTAGGACCCTAATTAAACATAGGTCATGAACTACGTTTAATTATGAGAGGACCATGTAAAACTCAAACGGCCACTTAGACTTATGTTCAAAAGGATTCCTTTTCAAAAAAAAAAGAAAAAGAAGAAGATCTTTAATAAATCCGTTTTTATAAGCATACGTGTTGCATTTAGACATTCACCTAAGCATATATAACGATTCAAGACTTTCTTTACTTGAGGATTATGCTAGTTTAGTAGGATTCTCCTTTTTCACATTAGAAGTGAAATGAATATAAGATTGAAAGATATTCGTTGATACATACTACTCTATGCTATAACATGTGAATTTGGGCATGATTTGATTGCAATGTGAAAGCTTATAGTGTGCAATGTGAAAGTTTGTAATATGCAATGTGAAAGTTTGGAATGTGCAATGTGGAAATTATGTGAGGAATGCATGCGTAAAAGCCTTATGATTATGATGTTGAACTTTAAGTAGCATATGCCCTTTAAAATAATGTGATTACTATGAGGCATGAAATCATTTCGTGTAACACCCCAACCACGGCGGAATGATGAGATGTACAGAAAGTCGAGTATTCAAATCAAAGGATAATAGATAACATTCACCATAGCTTTTGTTGATAAAAATAATTTTACAATGCACAAGCATGTGAACCAATTCCCAAGTACAATACGTCTACCATACTTGGATATTGAGTCCACGAAACAAATAACAAATACATGAGATGATATACTACAATGATCAAGGCGGATTCCATTGCCCGTCACAAGGTTTGATCTTTGACTCCAAAGTGCAATACAAGTAATCATGATGCATATAATTCCTCAAAGCTTACGCTAATTCCTGAAAAGCATGAAGAAAAAGTGCAATACAAGTAATCATGATGCATATAATTCCTCAAAGCTTACGCTAATTCCTGAAAAGCATGAAGAAAAAGTGTCAACTACAAAAACGTAGTTGGTGAGTGCATAGGTTTACAAGTAAATCTCGTTACATATCCATTTCCAAATAGTTTGAGAAATCCATGGTAGATTATAGAGTTCTCATTTGTCACATTTATCGTGAGAGAAAAATATATCAATCGATTAATCATTCATCATACCAAAACCATTTGCTCATCAATACTTCAATATCGCCAATTTCGACAGCTTTCAAGATTCCATATAAGGTCCAATACCCAAACCGTATGTTCAATCTACAATTTCCAACCATAATAATATCAATACCTCTTGGTCAATGGTACGACTACCATGACATAATTTGATGAGATTGTTCTTGAGCCACTACTAAGACCGGTTATGTCCCAATAATCAATATATAATGTCCCAAATGATAAGATAATGATAAGCACATGCTGTCAATCACGTACATAAAGATAACCAAGGGTCGTGCCATGGAGACGCCCATAAATATATAGTAGTTAGAGCACCGCGAGGCCAGACTGGCGATGAAGGTGACCACAAAGGCAGACCAAACATCCCACCGTTACCTATAATAATGGATGAGGGGACAAGTCCTAGTTGCGCAACCCTCTAACTACAGGCCTCAAATGAGTTAATAGTAGTGTACAGGGGACCACCGTTTGACAGTACTCAAGCTCATCATATAACATATACCACGTTGAACATACAATACAATTCCCATAACATTATCATTGTTTCAAAGAATCATTTCATAATAGAAAGTCATTTTAATTAATCATGCTTTTCACCCCGTAAGTAAACATATAAAAGAGTTTGAAAGGGGGCTATGACTCACCTTGATATGCCGCATATTATATTCACTTATCCAAAATGGGTACTTCCCATCTATCGCTTCCTTGGTCATATATCCATCATATTCCTCAATCACACTTCAAGCCAAGACTATCCCTACGATAGGACTAATATACGTAAGTTCCTATCTTAAGCCATCACTAAGAAATGACACTTTCATTATGTTGTCATAAATTTTGGGATCCAAGTATATTGTTAATATTTGCATCTTTTTGGTTGTAGAGAGTGTTGGTGTAAAAGGGTCACTTTCATTATACATGTAGTTATAAGTTGTCAGAATTTCGGTAACTTGCCTTTGATTATCATGGTTCCCATTGTGTGCTTTGCTTGATTATAATATTTGACATTAGCAACTTCATAATATTAATATTTATGAATACTTTCTGATTTAAAATTATTTATTTAATTAATTACTTATTCATTTTCTTGATTTATTAACCAAATAATTCTTTAAAAATACTTTCAAGTACCTCACTTGCCTTTATAATTCGTGGCTAATTATATTTGGGTTATATTCTGATTATTATGCCTCTTTAACTTAGAATATTGTGATATATATATATTTATTTATGTAATTTTTCTATTAATTTAAAAATAGTTATTTATTAGTGATTTTCACTTACTTAATTATTTCTAATTTATATGACATTTGTTCTTTGACTTAAAATGATTTTATTCCAGTAGGTTTTAGTCACTTTCATCATTGGTTGTGATTATTTAACCAATTTCATGATTTATACTTTTATTTGTGTATTTCCCATTTATTTTAATGATAATATTTAATTAATTATTTTTACTTAATTATTTATCTTAAAATTAGGTAACACATGTCTCTTGTCTTTTGACTATTTTTCCCCAGTAGGTTTTAGTTATTTTTATCAATGGTTAAGATGATTTAACTTCATTCTTGATTTACATAATTTATTTATGGATTTTTATGTCTTTTAATTACTATTTAAATTCAATAATTCATGGAAATTCTTAGAAATCATCACTAAACATTTTGGTCAAAAATCTCAGGCCTTTTAGGCAAATTTTATTCATACAAAATCATATCAATTCAACCTCTCTTGTGTCTTGCTTATTTTGAGGGTTTTATGATTAAAAATCGTTTACCGAAATAGTGATTTTAGCCTCATTTCTTGAGCAATTAAGGTGCTTCAAAATGAATTTTCATTCTTGTTTCATTATTTCCAGAAAGTTCATCATATTTTGGTGTCCAAAGTCGTGATAGTGGTGGTGGTGTGATATGTGCAATTTGGTGCTTTCGGTTAGTGATTATTTGAACCGAATTAGTGGTTTGTAGGCTTGCCTTTGCCATTTAATAACCAAGTTAAGTTTTATAACTTTTATTTGACATATTCTCAGTAGGTCTATAATAATTTTTGTTACTAGATTGTTGGAGTTGGTTAAAGTTGCAATCTAGTGACTTTTAGCTTATTTTATTGTGGAGAACTTTTACTTGGAATTTTCTGTTTTAACACTTATTTTCATAAAATGTTGAGTAGTCATTTTTGGTTAAGTTGAATTATTTGGACGTTGGTGATTTTTATACAGAGACATATATGTGTCCTATATTTATGTGAATTTTTGCCAAATTTTCAGACATTGTTTACTACCTCTAAAAATTACAAAACCAAAGTTGGTCAGAAAGCTTGCTGCTGTGCGACTCAATATATTTTATAAAAGATTTCGATGATGAACATTTAAGAAAAATCCCCCAATTTTATTTTACATTAGGGACACTTTGAACTCAGTTCAAACCAGGTTTAAACTTCTGAAACCTATTAGTTAAGAAATTAAAAATCGTCAAAGTTGACTCAACATTAAGACAAAAATTACAGTTTTGACCACTTTTGGTAGAAAAATCATATCTTTGGTTTGGTTTATTATTTTTGAGTGATTCCAGTTGGAGGTTAAACTTAACTCTTTTATCTACAACTTTTATTTTGAAAGTTTTGCTTTAAACAGCCCTCACATGTTCAGTTTATCCATCCAAAGACAGAAGAATAATTCTGTCAGAAAGTATTTGGGTCCAAACAACTCACCAATGACCATTCTTGCTTTATTAACACTTGAGTTTATCATTTACAAGATTAATACTTTATTTTTATACCTATTAACATCAAATTTACAGATTATTATACCTCTTTTAACATATTTTTCACTTAATACAAGTCCATCCATCTCATAATCCAACAACAAGATTCAACTTTCTTAGATCTAACATGTATTCATTCAAATCAACACTTTTCAATACCAATCTTTATAGATCTAACTTTCAACAACATAAAAACATCTTTTTAATGAAAAATCTCAGAAATATATTCTTCAAAATATACAAAAACATATAGATCTATCAAAAGGAAAATCACTTTAAAAGCTACTAATCTATAACAACACTTTTGGGTCTTAAACTTGTTGAATCCTTGGATCTTTCTCATAGATTTCGACATGCATATGCATGAGGAGAAAGATCCTATCAACTTTGCCTTCATCAAGTGTGTATAACAAAGAAATCAAGAAGAAAACATAAACTTTTGATAAAACCTTTGAATATAAACAAGAACAAGATTGAATCTAGTAAAAAGATGAAGATTTATACCCTTGAAGAACTTGGTTTTGAAGATGATTTTGGGCAGATTTTTCGTGACATTCAAGACCACCAAATGACTCCATACTTGACCTTAGATGATGAATTAACAAGAAAAGTTATTATTACAATAGTTTAGATTAGGTTTTGAGCTTCATTTTGCTTGTAAAAATCCGAAATATGAAGAAGGAAAGGAAGAAAGTTGAGAGAGTTTTGAGAGAAGTGTGTTGGGAGGTTGTTTGCAAGAATGAGGGTGTTGGGTTGAGTCTTGGGGGCTTAATCACGTGGCTAGGGCAGCCAAAAGGGAGTTTGAGGCTTGCTATTGGCTAAGTGAAGTGGTGGATCAAAGCCCATTGGCTAGGTAAAGTATGTCTTGTGTGAATTTGAATTTTAAGGGTGTATGTGGTTGTATTTTGGTCTAGATTCATGCATGAATACTTGTGTAAGTATAAATATATTGTGTGTAGTGTAATTATTTAAATTAGTTAGTTGTTTAAAGTGTGTAAGTATTATTTAGTGGTTGGTGTTTAAGAGTTTTATAAAAGATGGAGTAGGTACATGTATATGTGTATATGTAGCCGTTTTTTTATATATATATATATATATATAAGCTTATTATTATTCAACCTCACTATTATGTACATATTAGTTTATCAATATATTTTTGAGATAGTCATTTCATTTTCATGACCATATATACTTTAATTGGCATGATTAATTAATTTGTTGGACATTTTGTAAGATTTATTGACTTTGTCACAAGTTGTGAGTCTTACATTATTATTTATATAACTTGAGTTCTTGAAATGAAGTTTTTGGTTTTTTTGACATTTCATCAAGTTCAATTAGAACTAGTTTATAGCTTGAGATTGTGTTGAATGATTATAGTTACTGTTTATGGCAAGTCTAAGATAGCTAGTCATCTATGGTATCTCATTGAACTAGAGGGCAATTATCACTACGCCTTAAATGGCTAGGAGAGGTCTAGATAAGTCCAAGTGGATTGTCCTAGTCGGATTTTGAGGGTTGTTACATTTCGGGGTATGACTTGTTCAAATTATTGAGTAATGACGCTGAGTATTTATGATCGATTTAGAAAGAAAATATAGGCATGACGAGTTGATATGAAATTTCATGGAAGATATGGATAAAAGAGCCTTTACTCTCTAAGTTTGAGCTATTTGAAACTAGCGCGTGAATATTGCGACGATTATGTAGTCATGCCTTACTACTAAGATAGTTATTGCGCCCTAAGATTGAGCTAATTGAGGGCTAGTGCACGAACGATTTAATGATTATATAGTTGTGCCTTATTATTGAGATAGTTATTATGCTCTAAGATTTGACTATTGGGAACTAGTACCTGCTAGATATGATGATAATGTGGTTAGTCCTTACTACTGATATAGATATTGCGTGCTGAGATTTGACCGCTTGAGAACTAATGATTGTCCTTGAGAAATTCACTATGAAACTAGATAATTTCCTAAGTATGAAAGTTGTCATTAAATACCCTTCCGTCATTCGTTCACTTGTGCTTTTTTGAAAATTTTCCATCATCATATTTCTTATGACACCGCTACTCAATATTGACATACGACAATGCGATATCATTGGTGGAACATCTCCCCACGAACGTTGGACGATATACTCTAAGAATTGTAGTCTCCAGATATGACGCTACTCAATCCTTTTTAGAAACTACACATAACCTTTGTATTCGATCTGAGATGGTGCGAAACATATGGAAACGCCGAATGAAGTTGGAAACTTGTGAAGGACGAGTGGTATTAAAGCCAAATTATGATTTGATGACGCTGATAGAATACATTCTGATATACATTCTAGACGACACATTCTGGGGATTGTAGCTCCGAAATTTGGTGCGATATCTCTATAATAACACGCGTACACGAACGGTTATCCATATTATCTAAGTCGGTGCGGCATATATTGACGTCATTGAGAGTTGGAGTCCATTGGGCAACGGAAGACAAAGAAGTGATTTCTTTAAACCGCGCAAGGAGTCTGATTCGAGCCTTAATGAATCTTTTGATTTTATATTTCCTATTTCATTCATTCGAAACCAAACTCTATATTCTTGATTATTCAAAGTAATGATCATCACCGTTTCTCTTCAAAGGTTAGTACCCTAACAACACACCACTCACTTACGTAACACTCCGCAATGGCAAAATCGAGTAACTAGAACCCTGCCCTTGCTACGACATCAAGGGATACGAAAGACGTGAGACATTGGCCGTCCATAAGTGAAATACTTGGGATAACTACATAGCATAGAAGATGTTATTGAATCATGTACATAAAGTAGGGCGGAGAAGATTTGTGGTGTATAAGTCAAAGTACATGGAAGCACAAGCGAAGAGTATACTAAGCTTTACTTGGAGAAAGAATTGAAGGCCTTCCCTATCTATGTTGATCGACCAAAAGGAAAAAATTGAGCGGCCGACGAAAGGAAGGTCGTGTGACATGAAGGTCACCTTTGGATAAATATAAGACTTCCCTAGAACTTGGGGGAGATCACTAGCAATGTTGGAAGACGAAAGTAATTAAAAGAAGAAAACCAAGGACAATAAGACAATTAGGGTATGGAGTAACCCTCAAGATTAAATGCATTTAAGGAATTGCATTTAATTCCTTGAACATGCTTGATAAAGTAAGACATAAAGTCACTTTATCCAACTTACTTTATGCACTTTTGTACTTTAAACATAGACAATGTGTATTGTCCGGTTAATAGTACATAAAGTAAAAAGGTCTTCCTCGTAATCAGTGTAAAGCTTTGTAAGTACTTTCCACTGATGCACTTCAGTTCTTGATCTGGACAGAATGTCCACTGGGCTTCGCTGCCATGGTCATTATCTTTCTTCCACTTGATGTCTTCGACTTCAACTGGAATGTCTTCAGGTTTATGATCAGATCTGAACTGGAGGAAGTCTTCAGTGGCATCAACTATACACTGGCCACTGGACTTCTTATATTTCTGGACAAATCAACTGGTCTCCAGATGCAACTGGAGACGCTCCAGTTTATCAGTAAGCTGGACCTAACAAATTCCCCCTATTTGTCCTGAAATATCGCTAAGTCTTTTCAAGTTCTTGTATCTATACAAGTATGAACTTGAAAGACTTGTTTGACTAAATCTATCTAATTTTCCAAGGCATTTTTATAGATCATCAAATGCCTTGGGTTTTTCTTATAAGCTTGTTAGATTTAATCTGTTATCTATCTTGTGGTTACAATCTGGCAACTTGTATATACATGAATTGAAACTTACATAAGTTACAAGAAAGTAAATAAAATTACAAGTAGATAACTGGAAGTAGAACTTAAACAGATGGCCCTTCGCCAGTTCTCCTTCTCTTGTTCAGTGAACCAATAGGCTGAGCATCTTCAGGGTCGATATGTAGTCTGTTTTCCAGTTGTTCTTTGTGTTGTATCTTCCCCCTGAGCAAATTGATCCATGCCTTTTCAAACCTATTTTTCACTTCTTTTGCTTCCAAAAAGTTTACCATCTCTTCCCATTCGCTGAAGCCATATTGCAAAACTGATGGGTCTTCAGTTGTAACTAGTGGCCCTCTAGTGTAACTGACTTGCACTCTGAAAACCTTTGTGCCTGGCTTCACAGTAACATTGACACCATTAATCTTGCCACTGTGTTTTCTCTTGGCCATGATTGAAGAATAGTAGGCTCTGGCTTCAGATTCGTTGGCAATCTTAACAGATCCAGATAAGGCACAATGCACAGCAACCTTTATATCTTCATTTGACACTTCACCAGATGGCTCAACAAATGTTCTCAAATCAGCATCTCTGAGCAGTGGCTTCATTCTCTATTGTGCCCTGGGCTTTGGTGGATTCAACACCCTTTTAACAATCTTTTGAACATTTTTTATCCTTCTTTGAATCCCACCAGCCCTCATTTCTCTTGCATTCTCCACTGATACATTTATGTTCTTGGCATCGAATGCAACTTCTTCATCTGGATAATCTTGGTCAAGCTGAATGTCCAACATTTCCATTACAGCTCCCATTATCCTTTGATCATGTTTTACTTTTGAGTACTGCTCCAGTGTGATGCCCAACAAGTCGGCATCATTGGCATCTAAGGCACCCAAATCCAAGATTCGAGCCCTGGCAACTCTTTGGTCTTCTTTTATTTGCTTTCTCTTTTCTTTGAAGGCATTGCCAATTGCAGCCAATCTTTTACTTTCACTTTCAGACACTGGAGGAAGTTTATCGATGTTGCTACTTTCGAGCATTGGTGTATCAGTGGCCAGCTGGGCAGTTTCTTCAGTTGCTTTGCCCTTGCCCTTATCGTCATTCCCCCTATCAGTCACATCATCAAATTGTTCAATAACCTGCTGACCAGCATCAGTACTGGCAGTTACCACTATTGTCTTATGAGTTGGAGCTTCTTCAGTTGAAGTTGGTGCAAGGACTGCACTTCTTTCCCCCTTGGCAGCGTCTAGACCTGCCCTAATTGCTTCCCAGTCTGCATTGTTGCTGGGAAACCGGTCAAGACTCTGCCACGATTGCATGTCCTTGCACTCTTTAAAAATAGTGCACATCATCCTGAATGATCTCCATAGATGATTGGTCTCTCTTGACTGGGTTAGCACATTACCAGCAACCTATGCCTGACCAGTCTTCAGTTCTTGTAACAAGTTAGCATCATCTGGAGAGAGACCAGCATTCACAACTTCTTTTTCTTGCACCACTTCCTTTTCCGTCAGTGTTGCCACTTCAGCATCCAGTTTATCAATGGAAGTGGAATGTGCAGATACTTGGGTGTTTAGGGCATTAAGACTACCCCTCAACTGGTTGATCTCATTAGTGAGTGGGGTCAGATCAACCTGAGGAGAAGCAATCTTGGTGATCTTAGACATCACCTTTTCAATAAATTGTGCTTCCCTGGCAGCCAAAGTATCTTCTATTTTCTGACCAACTGAAGTGGCCAACTGTTGCCCAAGCTCAGTCACATTGAGAGCATGTCTATTAAATATTTCCTTGACCTGTCTCTCTATCTCCTTAAGATCTTGTTCAGATGAACGTACAGTATTGCCCAGCAAACTGGAGATAGATGTTGTGACCTTGGTTTGAGTGAGGTCAAAGGCTTCCTTGAAAGAACTGGACAGTGTATTGCAGCCACTAACCAACACATTAAGCTTGTTGAACACCAAGTCTTCATTTGCAGTGAATTTGTTTATCCCTAGGTCTACAACTTTTTGATTTGTAACACTTTCCTTGTTGTACCTGGAGATTGACTTGGTATTCTTGTCAATTGTCTTTTGAACATCCTCCACCCTTTGAATAAGGTTTCGGATGTCGGCTTGGAAAAAGACAAATTGACTATCCAGTAACGGAGGGGAAGGTGTCACTGGACCTGCAACAGGTGCTACTGGAGCAACTGGAGGAGGCACATTAAGAGAAACCTCCTCAATTAACAACTCAGTAGTAGAAGAAATAGAAAAAGATGTTGGTAAAGAAGAAGGACGCTGAGAGAGATCAAGTGGCTGAATATACCGAGTATTCTCAGGTATATTAGCCGGCGGTGGTGGTGGCATAGATCTATCTCTAAAAAGAGAGATCATACCTGATGATGGTGGTTGTGCCATATGTCTATTTCTAGACACATAGCTTGATGTGGAGGGTGGAATTTCAGTAAGCTCATTTATGTGGGATGGTGAAACTGAAGTTGAAGCATCTGGAGGAGAGATAAGAGATGAAGGGTCTTGATCTTGTACAGAAGAATCAAGAATCTCATTATCTGAAGCAATTCCTTCAGAGTCCGAAGACTCTATTAGGATTTCACCTTCATTAACATCCATGTCCAGATCCATGAATGTCTCAGGTGGCTGAACCAGTTGTTCAGTCTCCTGATGAACTTATTCAGTTACCTGGACAGTTGCATCAGTTGTTGGCTCAGTCGTGGTGACTTCATCGCCAGGTATAGAGGTCTCTGGAATTGCCTCAGTTACGATTGCTCTATCCTCAATCATAACATCATTGGCCGTAGAGATTGGAACCTCAGTCTCCAGTTGTGACTGGCCAGAGACATCATCAGTTCGTGTAATAGCAGTGTTAGAAGTTTGGCCATCGACACTTAATTGTGCAGACTCTAACTCTACTCTGGGTTCGGCTAACCCAGTATTCTCTTCACCACTTCCTCCTACAGAAATTTCGGAAGTGGTTGCTTGCAGTGTATCCCTTTGACTTTCTCAAGCATCCTGTTGGGAGGATACTGAAGGGTTGGCGTGGGTACTAACGTCAGTGGCTCGTACTGACCTTGTCCTAGAACGTTTGGATCTTGGAGCCGTTGGTGAAACTGGAGGACCTGTTTGGAGGCCTCCAGTTGTATCTGTAGGAACTGACATACTCGAACTGGCGGGGTTAGACTGTTGTTCAGGCCCAACAACAGTCATAGTGCCAGAGGACGAACCGGTGGGTCCCTTATTGTTTTGAGGCCCGCTCAGTTGCCTTTCCGACTCACCTGGTATTGGTGCATCGGTTTTAGAGAATGCCAACAACATTCTCGGAGGAATCTCAACCTCTCCAGGCTTAGATGCAAGAGAGTCAAGATTCCTCAACAAATCTGGGAGTGAATAGTGAAGTTATATTTTTATATTCTTCACTGCCCAAGATGAGTTTGAAACAGAGAGAGAGATACCTGGAGAAGGGGATGCAAAGTCCCCTGGTGCCCTACAATTTCTGCACCAGACTTCTTAATAAGATGTCAGCGAAGTCCACTCTCAATCCGTTCCACAAGCAGTATGCCATTTCTGCTAGTGAGTAGTTTATCTGGTCCAGTCCACCAGAACTCCCACCCATACTCTCTACAAGATGTATAAAGAAGTACCTCCTGGATGGTGTGAGTCCCTTCATTGTCATGGCTCCTTTCATTTTTAGGACGCCATTCTACAAACACTCAGTGTGTCCCATTTCAAGGAGTGTTTGGAAAAAATTGACATTTTAAGAGATGAGCACTGGAGATTCTCCAGGTCTCCAGTAGTTGAGGTTCAGGGCATCCCTCAATGTCTCTGCAGTGATGGTACACTCAACTGTTCCATTCTTGAGTGTAAAGTTGATGGCCGAACAGTTGTCATTATGTTTGGCAGTGTACCAAAATTCACACAAGTAGTCGTGAAACATCTTGCGTGGATTTGAAGAGAACGATGGGCCGATGGGAGAATCCTTCAAGAATTTTTGGATTCTTCCAATGAGTGTATCGGCCCCTCGCTTTCCCATCAATCTAGCCATCGGATTATTTGGATTTAGTTTGATTAGATTTGGGTTTGATGGGGTACCAGATGCTTGTTTGACATCTGGTGGAGGAGCATATTGGACAGTAAGTAGATTTACATCTCTACTTCTGGATGATTTAGGTGCCATTATTCTACAAGATGAAAGTGAAATTGAATAGAATTTGGGAATTAGGGTTTGAGATTTATTGAGCAGAGAGAGAAAAGAAGCAATCTTTGATGATTGGAATTAAATGAGAGAATGTGAAAAAGGAAGTAAATGGGTTTCGGAGTAAATGAGGGATATTTATAGGCAAATGAGTTTCCCAATGAAATATCAAGAATATTTTATTCCCAAAAATCAAATTGATTTGATATTTTTATAAATGAAAATTTGAATTTTGAAATTAAAATTTAATTCTCCGTGTTAGCATTAAATGCTACGACGGCTTAACTTCCCCACGCGCCCACTAACTTTTCATATTCCCAATAAAAAGTGTTCACCTTTACAAAAATGACCTTGACACGTCATGTGACGGTTGTGAGTGGGTAAAACACTTGAGTACCATCACGTGTCACAAGAATTGACCAAGTATTTTCCAACGTTATGAAATCTGGTTGACCACCAGTTTTAAAGACAAGACCAAACATGTAAACTGGAGGATTAGTCCAGTGCCAGTTTCCAACTGGAGAGTTCTCCAATTACAATTTTTCAAACAAAAAGAATTTTAGTCAGAAAAATATTTTGAGTCTTTCCCCCAGAATGATGATCCATAAATCAATTAGTGCCAAGATAGTATCACAAAGGCGTTCGATAGCCTGGCGAGCAAAGATTATATGAATCTCCTCAACTGAAGAACTTCATCAGTGTCACTGATGCGTTCATAACAAAGTCTCCAGTTTCAAGGATTTAACATTCCCAGTTCATTGATGAGATGTTTAAAAGTTTTCTCATCAAGAGGTTTTGTAAAAACATTAGCGAGCTGTTTGTCAGTGGTGATGAAATGAATTTCAATGTCTCCTTTCATAACTTGATCACGAATAAAATGATACCTAATGTCAATATGCTTTGTTTTGGAGTGCATCACTGGGTTGTGAGATATAGCAATTGCACCGGTGTTGTCACAAAAGATTGGTGTTCTTTTGTATTTTAGATCGTAAGCTAATAACTGGTTCTTGATCCAGAGAATCTGGGCACAACAACTGGCCACAGAAATGTACTCTGCCTCAGCAGTGGACATAGAGACTGACGTCTGCTTCTTGCTGGTCCAACTCACCAGTTTTCCTCCAAGGAAATGACAACCTCCAGTTGTTGACTTTCTATCTATCTTACAACCTGCATGATCTCAATCTGAATAACCCATTAGATCTAACCCTGAGCCTTTGGGATACCAAAGAACAAGGCTAGGACACCCATTCAGGTATCTGAAGATGCGCTTAACAGCATGCAAATGTGATTCTTTTGGGTTAGCCTGAAATCTGGCACATAGACATGTTCCAAACATTATATCTGGTTGACTGGCAGTTAAGTACATCAGTGAACCAACCATATCACGATATTCAGTTGTGTTCACTGGTTTGCCATTTGGGTCAGAATCCAAATTTATAGGTGCTGCAATTGGTGTGGTTTTAGATGGGATTGAATCATATTTGTATTTTCTTAACAAATCTCTGACATATTTCTCTTGGTTTATGAAAATTCCATTTTCAGTTTGCTTAATCTGAAGACCCAAGAAAAATGTTAATTCACCCATTAAACTCATTTCATACTCAGATGACATGATTTTAGAAAACCTTTTACACATTGCATCATCAGTTGGCCCAAATATAATGTCATCAACATAAATGTGTACCAGTAAGATACTAGCTTTTTCTTTTAAAATAAACAAGGTATTATCTATTGCACCTCTTTTAAAGCCATTTCTGAGAAGATGTTTGGTTAAAGTGTCATACCAGGCTCTTGGGGCTTGTCTTAGACCATACAAAGCTTTGTTTAGTCTATATACCCAGTGAGGATGCTTCTCATAAATGAAGCCTGGTGTCTGTTTAACATACACTTCTTCTTCCATGTTCCATTTAGGAATGCACTTTTGACATCCATCTGGTAGACCTTGAACTGCAGATGGGCTGCATAAGCCAAGAAAATTCTAATGGCTTCAAGTCTAGCAACTGGAGCAAAAGTCTCATCAAAGTCAACGCCCTCTGCTTGACAATAACCCTGGGCAACCAATCTGGCTTTGTTTCTTACAACATTGCCATCTTCATCCATCTTGTTTCGGTAGACCCATCTTGTACCAATGGGTTCTTTCTTCAACCCTGGTGGACAAGGAACAAGTTCCCAAACATTGTTTCTTTCGAACTGGATAAGCTCTTCTTGCATTGCTTCTACCCAACTTGGATCTGCCATAGCCTCGTCAATCTTCTTCGGTTCAATCAGTGATAAGAAGGTGGCATTTAAGCATTGTTCGCTAGTGGCTCTTCTGGTTTGAACCCCTCTACTGGACTCTCCAATGATCTGACTAATTGGATGTGCTTTGGTCCATTTAGAATATTGACCAGGATTTCTGACAACAATATCAGTGCAAGTCACCTGAGGAACCTCTTCAGTTGTTGTAGCTTATGGAGGAGGATCAGCCCAAACTACTTCAACATCCTCATCAGAGTCAATGAGGTCACGATTTGCATCAAGAAATTCTTCAGTCAAAGGCATTTCTTAAAGAACTGGAGAAGTTGGAGAAGTTTGAACTGGTGCTGATATTGGAGTGGCACGTACATCTGATCCAATCACTAGTTTCTGTGGTAAATTGAAACTGATGGAGGGATAAAATAGAGTGTCACTGGAGGATTTCTTCATTAGAACTGGTTCCAGTTCAGTGTAACTGGAAACATTTTCTGGTGAAACATCTGACTGATGAACTTGGTCAGTTTCACCAAAACTTAAAGGAATAACTGGAGATATATCAAGGGTTGATCTTTTATTAATTGCAACATTAGATTCATCAAATGTGACATGAATTGTCTCATGAACCTTTTGGAGTCTATAATTATAAACTCTAAAGGCCTTTCGAATATCTGAATAGCCTAGAAACACACCTTCATCAGCTTTTGCATCGAACTTTCCAAGCTGACTGGAATCATTTAATATATAAACTGGACAACCAAATACATGAAAATATCCAATATTTGGTTTACGATTCCTGAGCACTTCATAGGCAGTCTTCCTATGTCTCTTGACATAAACTGATCGATTTTGGGTGTGGCAAGTAGTTGCCACTGCTTCAGCCCAAAATCTGGTGGGAAGACCAGATTCAGATAGCATACTTCTGACAGCTTCTATCAGTGTACGATTCTTTCTTTCCACAACTCCATTTTGCTCTGGAGAGTGTGCTGATGAGAAGTTTTGAGAGATGCTAGTGTCAGTACAGAAGGATTCAAGAGTCTTGTTCTGAAATTCTGTTCCATTATCACTTCTCAACTGAAAAAAACTTTTCGAGTGTATTTGAGCTCAATTCTCTTGATGAGTGAGATGATTTTAGCAGCTGCATCGCTTTTTGATCTGAGGAATACCACCCAACAATATCTGGTGAATCCAACAACCAAACTAGAGTATACTTCTTTCCAGCTCTAGTTTGAACATTCACTGGACCAAAGAGATCCATATGAAGCATGTGAAGAGGTTCAGTGATGCTAAAGTTTTGCCTTGTCTTGAAACTGGCCCTTTTCTGCTTGCCCATCTCACACCCTGGACATGGCTTTTCCTTTTTAAAGGAGACTGGAGGTATCCCATCAGCTAGTTGTTTTCTAGACAACTTGTTGATGTTTTTGAAATTAAGATGGGATAACCTTTTGTACCACAACCAGTTGGTGTCCTCATCTGCCTTGGTATAGAAACACTGCTCTTTTGGAGCTGGTTCCATATCCATGATGTACACATTTCCTTTTCTTGGTGCAATCATCACCACTTTCCAATCCTTGTTAAATATGGTGCCTTGAGCAATATCGAACAATACCTTGTATCCATCATCACAAAGTTGGCTTACTGTAACAACCCTCAAAATCCTGACTAGGATAATTTACTTGACTTGTCTAGACAACTATCCCTAGAGGTTTATTAAGAGAATTGACCTTCTAGACATTTAAGGCATAGTGATAATTGCCCTCTAGTTCAATGAAATACCGTAAATGACTAGCTATCTTAGAAATGCCATAAACAATAACAACAATCATTCAAGACACTCCCAATCTATAAACTAGTTCTAATTGAACTTGATGAAATGTCAATAAACCAAAAACTTCATTTCAAGAACTCAAGTTATAAATAATAATGTAAGACTCACAACTTGTGACAAAGTCAATAAATCTTACAAAATGTCCAACAAATCAATCACCAAGCCAATTTAAGTAACTATGGCATGAGAATAAAGATTCCTATCTCAAAGTATATTCATAAATTAATATGTACACAAAAGTGTTTAAATAATAATAAGTATATATATATGCTTAAAATAAATGCAAGCTTATAAATAAAGGCTTATGTAACAAATTAAAAACATAAAGATATATACATACATACTTATATACACACGACATACACATATACACATACTAGGACAAACGATGCACTTACATTACAAATAAACTAATATAACACTTACAAAACAAATACCCATCCAATATATACATACACATATATATACTTACACTATAATAAATAAACAAAAAAAAGAAGTAAAAACCCCTCAAAATCCCCCCTTAGAACCGGCCCTCCTATAATAAATAAACAAAAAAAAGAAAAAGTAAAAACCCCTCAAAATCCCCCCTTAGAACCGGCCCCCCTATACACACACACACACACACACTCACATTCTCATTTCAAATTACCCTCTTTTACACTCCCCATACCACAAAACACTTATACCCTTTCTCTTCCCAACACACACACACATTCTTACACTCCAAAAATCAACTTTCTCTCCATCTTTCTCTCTTAATTTCGGCAGCCCCAAAACAAGAAAAAGGGAAGGAAAATCCATCTAAACTTATATTAATAATAAGGGTTTTAAGTTAGATTAATAAAGGATTAATTCAAGATAGGTTTAAGGGTTATTTCAAGCTTGGAATGAGGGTTGTATGGAGTATATAGGCCACGAAAAATCTGCCCAAAATCATCTTCAAAACCGAGTCCAAGAAGGGTATAAATCTTCATCTCTTTGTTTAATCTATCTTGTTTTTGTATATATTAAAAGATCTTTATCAAAAATCATGTTTTCCTTTGATTTTCTTCTTGATTTAAACTCAATGAGGGCAAGGTTGATAGATCCTTATCTCACATGTTCATGCATGTAAAGATCTAGAGAAAGGATTCAATGATTAAACAAGAACAAGACCCAAGAGTTGTTGTTGTAAGATTTGTTGCTAAAATGGGTTTATAGATTTGATTAAAACTGATTTTTTTATGAAATAAACACCAATATATTCTGAGATTTTACATAAACAAACTTATTTGGATGTTGCATGAAAGATTTGTTAAGAGATTTGAACATAAAATGGTTAGATGATTACATGCATTTACTTTTTGGGGTGATTTTCGCAAGAACTAAGTTTAATGATTAAGTTTTGTTTAAGTTCAGTTTTAGTTGATGATTGATGATCTTGAAATTGTTAATAATCTGTATATTTGATGTTAAAATAACACAAAAGTGAATAACAAACATGTGTGAGGTGATTAAGAGTGTAAGATAAGCAAACTAAGTCATTGGTGAGTTGATTGGACCCAAATACTTTCTGACAGAATCCATTTTCTGTCTTAAATCGGGTGCACTGAACATGTGAGGGCCGTTTCAAGAAAAACTTTCAAAATAAAAGTTGTAGATATAAGAGTTAAGTTTAACCTCCAACTGGAATCACTCAAAAATACAAAACCAAACCAAAGATATGATTTTTCTACCAAAAGTGGTCAAAACTGGATTTTTGTCTTAATGTTGAGTCAACTTTGACGAATTTTTAATTTCTTAACTAATAGGTTTCAGAAGTTTAAACTTGGTGTGAACTGAAGGATGAAAATCTATTTTGACGAATTTGAATTGCTTGAAAAATGAGGCTAAAATCACTATTTCGGTAAACGATTTATAAGCTTAGAATCCTCAAAATGAGCGAGACACAAGAGAGGTTGAATTGATATGATTTTTCCCATGATAAAAGTTGCCCAAAAAGGCCTGAGATTTTTAGCCAAAAAGTTATGTGGTGATTTCTAAGAATTTCTATTAATTATTAAATTTAAATGATAATTAAAAAGGTAAATAAATAAATAAATAAATTATATAAATCATGAAATTGGTTAAATAATCACAACCAATGATGAAAGTGACTAAAACCTACTGGAGTAAAATCATTTCAAGTCAAAGAACAAATGTCATATAATTTAAAAATAATTAAGTAAGTGAAAATCACTAATTAATAACTATTTTTAAATTAATAGAAAAATTACATAAATAAATATATATATCACAATACTCTAAGTTAAAGAGCATAATAGTCAGAATATAACTCAACTATAATTATTTATAAATTACAAAGGCAACTATGATCCTTAAAAGTATTTTTAAAGAATTATTTGGTTAATAAATCAAGAAAATGAATAAATAAATAATATTAAATTGAATAAATGATTATAAATCAGAAAATATTCATGAATACCAACATTATAAGTTTCTAAAGCCAAATGACATAATTAAGCAAAGCGTACAATGGGAACCATGATAATCAAAGAAAAGTTACCGAAATTCTAACAACTTATAACTACATGTATAATGAAAGTGACCCTTTTACACCAACACTCTCTACAACCAAAAAGATGCGAATATTAACAATATACTTGGACCCCAAAATTTATGACAACATAATGAAAGTGGCATTTCTTAGTGATGGCTTAAGATAGGAACTTACGTATATTAGTCCTATCGTAGGGATAGTCTTGGCTTGAAACGCGATTGAGGAATATGACGGATATATGATCAAGGAAGCGATAGATGGGAAGTACTCATTTTGGATAAGTGAATATAATATGCGGCATATCAAGGTGAGTCATATCCCCCTTTCAAACCACTTTTATGTGTTTTACTTTCGGGGTGAAAAGCATGATAAATAAAATTGTTTTCTTTTATGAAATGATGCCTTGGAAGAATGATTATGATATGAGAATTATTGTATGTTCAACATGTTATATATTATATGATGAGCTTGAGTACTGTCAAACTGTTTCACCTCGGTACACTACTATTAACTCTTCGAGAGGCCTGTAGTATGAGAGTTGCGCAACTAGGACTTGTCCCCTCACCCAACGAGTAACAGTGGGATGTTTGGTTGCCTTTGTGACGACCTTCATTCCCAGTCCGACCATGCGGTGCTCTAGCTACTATATCAGTGGTCATGCCACGCCCCCTTCTATTATTGGTCGTCTCCATGGCACGACCCCATTATTATTATTATTGCACATGGTTGACGGCATGTGCATCTTATTATCTTGGACATAACCGGTTTTAGTAGTGGCTCAAGAACAATCTCATCAAATTATGTCATGGTAGTCTTACCATTGACCAAGTGGTATTGATATTATTTATGGTTGGATATTATGGATTGAACATACGGTTTGGGTATTGGACCTTATATGGAATCTTGAAAGTTGTTGAAATTGGCGATATTGAAATATTGATGACCGAATGGTTTTGGTATGATGAATGATTAATCGATTGATATATTTTTCTCTCACGATAAATGTGACAAATGAGAACTTTATAATTTACCATGAATTTCTCAACTATTTTGAAATGGATATGTAACGAGATTTACTTGAAAACCTATGCACTCACCAACTACATTTTCGTAGTTGACACTTTTTCTTCATGCTTTTCAGGATTCGGCATTAGCTTTGAGGAATTGTATGCATCATGATTACTTGCATTGCACTTTGGAGTCAAACATCAAACCTTGTGACGGGCAATGGAATCCGCCCTGATCAATGTAGTATACCACCTCACGTATTTGTTATTTGTTTCGTGGACTCAATATCCAAGTATAGTAGATGTATTGTACTTGGGAATTGGTTCACATGCTTGTGCATTGTAAAATTATTTTTATCAAATAAAGCTATGGTGAATGTTATCTATTATCCTTTGTTTTGAATACTCTACTTTCTGTACATCTCATCGTTCCGCCTTGGTAGGGGTGTTACAGAAATGGTATCAGAGCCTAAGGTTATAGAGAACATTGGGGTTCCTCCGGGAATTCCAGAACTATAGCCACTTTTCAAAACGAATTTTTATAGTCGAGTCGAGCATAAGGTTAAGCGGATTAGTTTGAGCTTTACATGGTAGGACCCTAATTAAACGTAGGTCATGAACTACGTTTAATTATGAGAGAACCATGTAAAACTCAAACGGCCACTTGGACTTATGTTCAAAAGGATTCCTTTTCAAAAAAAAAAAAAAAAAAAAAAAAAAAAAAAGAAAAAAAAAAAGAAGAGAAGAAGATCTTTAATAAATCCGTTTTTATAAGCATACGTGTTGCATTTAGACATTCACCTAAGCATATATAACGATTCGAGACTTTCTTTACTTGAGGATTATGCTAGTTTAGCAGGATTCTCCTTTTTCACATTAGAAGTGAAATGAATATAAGATTGAAGGATATTCGTTGATACATGCTACTCTCTGCTATAACATGTGAATTTTGACATGATTTGATTGCAATGTGAAAGCTTATAGTGTGCAATGTGAAAGTTTGTAATATGCAATGTGAAAGTTTGGAATGTGCAATGTGGAAATTATGTGAGGAATGCATGCGTAAAAGCCTTATGATTATGATGTTGAACTTTAAGTAGCATATGCCCTTTAAAATAATGTGATTAATATGAGGCATGAAATCATTTCGGGGTATGACTTGTTCAAATTATTGAGTAATGACGCTGAGTATTTATGATCGATTTAGAAAGAAAATATAGGCATGATGGGTTGATATGAAATTTCATGGAAGATATGGATAAAATAGCCTTTACTCTCTAAGTTTGAGCTATTTGAAACTAGCGCGTGAATATTGCGACGATTATGTAGTCATGCCTTACTACTAAGATAGTTATTGCGTCCTAAGATTGAGCTAATTGAGGGCTAGTGCACGAACGATTTAATGATTATATAGTTGTGCCTTATTATTGAGATAGTTATTATGCTCTAAGATTTGACTATTGGGAACTAGTACCTGCTAGATATGATGATAATGTGGTTAGTCCTTACTACTGATATAGATATTGCGCGCTGAGATTTGACCGCTTGAGAACTAATGATTGTCCTTGAGAAATTCACTATGAAACTAGATAATTTCCTAAGTATGAAAGTTGTCATTAAATACCCCTCCGTCATTCGTTCACTTGTGCTCTTTTGAAAATTTTCCATCATCATATTTCTTATGACACCGCTATTCAATATTGACATACGACAACGCGATATCATTGGTGGAACATCTCCCCACGAACGTTGGACGATATACTCTAAGAATTGTAGTCCCAAGATATGACGCGACTCAATCCTTTTTAGAAACTACACATAACCTTTGTATTCGATCTGAGATGATGCGAAACATATGGAAACGCCGAATGAAGTTGGAAACTTGTTGCGGAACCAAGATAATACAAAGATGTAAATATCCTAACACTCTATGAAATACAATGATCTAATACTTGGAAATTCTCTTGTCAATCGAAACACTTAAAGTTGTGAAATGTTCCTTTTTGCGATTGAGAGAATATTGCACAAGTCCACCAAGAATACTGCAAAGTAGGGTTTTTGCAAAGTTGTTTCTTGGTTGTGCAAAAACCTCTATTTATAGGCAAAGTTGACATTGGGATGTCAACTTTGGCCGTACAAATATGGTTGAGAGCATTTAAGGAATTGCATTTAATTCCTTGAACATGCTTAATAAAGTAAGACATAAAGTCACTTTATCCAACCTACTTTATGCACTTTTGTACTTTAAACATAGACAATGTGTATTGTCCGGTTAATAGTACATAAAGTAAAAAGGTCTTCCTCGTAATCAGTGTAAAGCTTTGTAAGTACTTTCCACTGATGCACTCCAGTTCTTGATCTGGACAGAATGTCCACTGGGCTTCGCTGCCATGGTCATTCTCTTTCTTCCACTTGATGTCTTCGACTTCAACTGGAATGTCTTCAGGTTTATGATCAGATCTCAACTGGAGGAAGTCTTCAGTGGCATCAACTGTACACTGGCCACTGGACTTCATATATTTCTGGACAAATCAACTGGTCTCCAGATGCAACTGGAGACGCTACACTTTATCAGTAAACTGGACCTAACAACCCGGTCTCTATAAATCAATCTAGTAGAAACCAAGGGGACTCCCAAATATTTAACTGGGAGCGTTCCCTCTTCGAATGGGAGGACATTAAGAATGGACAACTTTACATGATTAAGAACATTACAAAAGAACGCTGTACTCTTAGGAATACTAGGGGCCAAACTGTTGGGATTTTTGGGTTTTTATCAAAGTAATATTATCCTTATAATATTAAAACGCAGCGGAAAATTGAACCATTTCAATATGTTGGTATAGTTAAATTCAAAGTTTAACTTATAAAATAAAACCCAAACAATAAGGATCCATGTATATGAATAGCATACATACAAAACAACAACCATAGGGTGTTTTAGAAGACTACCTTCTTCCAAGCTTATGAGAAGGTGGAATGAAGGAGATGATGATCTTGAAGTGGCGAGTCTTCAACCTAGAAGAACCTCAAGCTAGTATACCCCAAGCTTCCAACAAACACCCAAACTATGCTAGGATTTGAACTTGAAAACCCTTCCCTTTTACCTCCTTGATGCCGAAATTACCAAGAGAAAAAGAAGAGGTTTTTGCCCTTGAGAAAGTAGAGAGAATTCTTCTTCCAAGAATTGTAAGAGTGGTGATGCACTCTATGTTATGTGTTGTGTGTTGTGTACATCACCCCATGTGCAAATATATTATAAGTGTATGAAACACACTCAAGACCACATGGGGGGGGGGCCGGCCTCCAAAGCCAAAAAGGAGGGAAAACAATTTTCTTTAATTTTATAAAATATATCCTTATATATTTTGTAGATAAATATGTAACATAACTTGTTACATATAATATGTAACATATTACATATTATACACAACACACATAAGTGTTTATTTCTCCAAATAAACATTTTCACATTTTTCTCAAAATAAATCATCCATATAATTTATTTACATATCTCAAGTGCAAGTATTTAGAAAACCACTTTCTAAATGTTTCAAGTATTGATATTTATTTAAAGATCATATCATATAAATAAATATCATAAATGTTTGTCTAGCTTGTTATTGGGTATGACCCGACTTGGATCATCACGTACTAGCCACGTCAATTTAATATGTGTCTTGGGCAGACGAATTCCAACAATCTCCCACTTGCACAAGATTCATAGAAGATTGACGCAAGCAGCAAATACCGCCTAACAACGGTTTGCTACCCCTAATACGTATGACGAAGTGCCATTCAATAACATCATCCTCTTCAAGTCCCTTACTTGAAATGATTTAGGTGAATCGATCATTTATCCTTTTGTCACAGATGTCATGTTAAATCCTAGAGACATAGAGTGATCATTCTCTATTGATTTAACTTTGTAGCAGGCCTTAGACATCTAACTCTCAACGAATAAGAGGGACAAATTCCATCTCGACTACATACGTCCTTCACAATCACCTTATATCATACCTGAGCTTAGTCTTATGTACTGCCATGTTTCAGAACAGCGAAGAGTTAAGTCAAAGTATAATATTCAGTGAATATCAAGACCCAATATGTATCTCAGGTCTGAGGATACAATGATATTCGCCTTTTAACTCAAGATTACTTATGATCAATCACAGAGATTCCATGTAGTAATGCTTGATTGCAGGTCAGTCCAATATTTGTATCCCACAAATATCTATGAACCTTGGTAGCAACACTTTGCTCTATATTCAAAACCTTTTGAATATCTACCAATCCAAGTTCATAATAATCTCACATTCATATTTGTTCCCACAAATATCTATGAACCTTGGTAGCAACACTTTGCTCTATATTCAAAACCTTTTGAATATCTACCAATCCAAGTTCATAATAATCTCACATTCATATTTGTTCCCACAAATATCTATGAACCTTGGTAGCAACACTTTGCTCTATATTCAAAACCTTTTGAATATCTACCAATCCAAGTTCATAATAATCTCACATTCATATTTGTTCCCACAAATATCTATGAACCTTGGTAGCAACACTTTGCTCTATATTCAAAACCTTTTGAATATCTACCAATCCAAGTTCATAATAATCTTACATTCATATTTGTTCCCACAAATATCTATGAACCTTGGTAGCAACACTTTGCTCTATATTCAAAACCTTTTGAATATCTACCAATCCAAGTTCATAATAATCTCACATTCATATTTGTTCCCACAAATATCTATGAACCTTGGTAGCAACACTTTGCTCTATATTCAAAACCTTTTGAATATCTACCAATCCAAGTTCATAATAATCTCACATTCATATTTGTTCCCACAAATATCTATGAACCTTGGTAGCAACACTTTGCTCTATATTCAAAACCTTTTGAATATCTACCAATCCAAGTTCATAATAATCTCACATTCATATTTGTTCCCACAAATATCTATGAACCTTGGTAGCAACACTTTGCTCTATATTCAAAACCTTTTGAATATCTACCAATCCAAGTTCATAATAATCTTACATTCATATTTGTTCCCACAAATATCTATGAACCTTGGTAGCAACACTTTGCTCTATATTCAAAACCTTTTGAATATCTACCAATCCAAGTTCATAATAATCTCACATTCATATTTGTTCCCACAAATATCTATGAACCTTGGTAGCAACACTTTGCTCTATATTCAAAACCTTTTGAATATCTACCAATCCAAGTTCATAATAATCTCACATTCATATTTGTTCCCACAAATATCTATGAACCTTGGTAGCAACACTTTGCTCTATATTCAAAACCTTTTGAATATCTACCAATCCAAGTTCATAATAATCTCACATTCATATTTGTTCCCACAAATATCTATGAACCTTGGTAGCAACACTTTGCTCTATATTCAAAACCTTTTGAATATCTACCAATCCAAGTTCATAATAATCTTACATTCATATTTGTTCCCACAAATATCTATGAACCTTGGTAGCAACACTTTGCTCTATATTCAAAACCTTTTGAATATCTACCAATCCAAGTTCATAATAATCTCACATTCATATTTGTTCCCACAAATATCTATGAACCTTGGTAGCAACACTTTGCTCTATATTCAAAACCTTTTGAATATCTACCAATCCAAGTTCATAATAATCTCACATTCATATTTGTTCCCACAAATATGATCGACTACGGACATTTAGAATAATTAACTTATTCATGGATTTAAACATGCAAAAATGGAACATAACACAATTTAAATGCAAAATACCAATATTCATATAAATGTGTTAATAACTACAAGTGTTCCGATATCCAAATACTAAAAATAGATCAAATCCAATCACTAGAATATCGAAGTCCCATGGCACAAGTATGACTCTCATGCTTAGGCCTTTCAAGGAGCTTCGTGAGTGGGTCCGCAACATTTTGATCGGTGTGAACTTTGTGAATACATATCTTTCCCTTTTCAACTTCATCCCTTATGTAGTTGAATCTCCGCTCAATGTGCCTAGTCTTTTGATGTGCACGAGGTTCCTTGATTTGAGCAATCGCACCCTCGTTATCACAAAGAATTTCTAGGGGTCCTTGAATGGAAGGAACAACCCCTAGATCGGCAATGAATTTCTTCAACCATGCAGCTTCTTGTGCTGCTAAAGAGGCGGCGATGTATTCCGATTCTGTAGTGGACAATGCAACCACATCTTGCTTTGAGCTTTTCCAAGAAACAGCTCCTCCATTTAGAATGAAGATATACCCCGATTGTGATCGAGAATCATCTCGATCAGTTTGGAAACTCGCATCCGTGTAACCCTTTACAACGAGTTCCTCCTCACCAGATCCATATATTAAGAACATATCTTTAGTGTTTCTAAGATATTTCAATATATATTTGACAGCCATCCAATGACTATCTCCTGGATTTTGCTGGTACCTACTTGTCATGCTTAAAGCGCATGACACGTCCGGTCTCGTGCATATCATATCATACATGATGGATCCTATAGCAGATGCATATGGGATTCCACTCATTCTCTCTTGCTCAACTTTTGAGCTGGGAGATTGAGAAGTACTCAATATAGTTCCTCTTTGAATAGGCACCAAACCCTTTTTGGAGTTTTCCATCTTGAACCTTTTCAAGATCTTGTCTATGTATGCACTTTGATTCAAACCTATTAAGCGCCTTGATCTATCCCTATAGATCCTTATTCCCAAAATATAGGCGGCTTCACCAAGATCCTTAATGGAAAAGCAACTTCCAAGCCAGGCTTTTACACCTTCCAAGGTTGGAATGTCATTTCCAAATAGTAGAATGTCATCGACATATAATACTAGAAAAGTAATGATGCTCCCACTAGCCTTCTTATACACACAAGCTTCATCAGCGTTTTTGATGAAGCCAAATTTCTTGACTTCTTCATCAAAACGACGATTCCAGCTTCTTGATGCTTGTTTCAATCCATAGATTGATTTCTTTAACTTGCATACTTTATTAGGATGTTTAGGATCGACAAAACCTTCAGGCTGATCCATATAGACATCTTCCTCAAGATATCCATTTAGAAAAGCGGTTTTGACATCCATTTGCCATATCTCATAGTCATAATGTGCGGCTATGGCAAATAATATCCTAATAGACTTTAGCATTGCCACAGGCGAAAAAGTTTCATCATAATCGACCCCTCGAGTTTGAGTGAAACCTTTTGCTACAAGTCTAGCTTTATAAGTACTCAATATAGTTCCTCTTTGAATAGGCACCAAACCCTTTTTGGAGTTTTCCATCTTGAACCTTTTCAAGATCTTGTCTATGTATGCACTTTGATTCAAACCTATTAAGCGCCTTGATCTATCCCTATAGATCCTTATTCCCAAAATATAGGCGGCTTCACCAAGATCCTTAATGGAAAAGCAACTTCCAAGCCAGGCTTTTACACCTTCCAAGGTTGGAATGTCATTTCCAAATAGTAGAATGTCATCGACATATAATACTAGAAAAGTAATGATGCTCCCACTAGCCTTCTTATACACACAAGCTTCATCAGCGTTTTTGATGAAGCCAAATTTCTTGACTTCTTCATCAAAACGACGATTCCAGCTTCTTGATGCTTGTTTCAATCCATAGATTGATTTCTTTAACTTGCATACTTTATTAGGATGTTTAGGATCGACAAAACCTTCAGGCTGATCCATATAGACATCTTCCTCAAGATATCCATTTAGAAAAGCGGTTTTGACATCCATTTGCCATATCTCATAGTCATAATGTGCGGCTATGGCAAATAATATCCTAATAGACTTTAGCATTGCCACAGGCGAAAAAGTTTCATCATAATCGACCCCTCGAGTTTGAGTGAAACCTTTTGCTACAAGTCTAGCTTTATAAGTACTCAAGTTTCCATGCATATCGTGTTTCAATTTGAACACCCACTTACTTCCAACTACTTTGGAATTAGGAGGTTCAACAACCAATTCCCAAACTTGGTTGTCATACATGGATTGCATCTCAGCGTTCATGGCCTCTAGCCATTTGTCCGAATCTGATTTGGACATAGCATCATGGTAGGTGGTAGGTTCATCAGAAACTACCATGTAGCATTCATCCACGAGAAATCCATATCTCTCAGGTGGATAAGTAGCTCTACCAGATCTACGAACGTTTTGTGTGTCTTGATCAACCCTTTGATCATCTTCAACATCCTTTTGTTGAATGCTAGTGTCACCCAAGTGTGTATCTGTCAGTGGTTCTTGATCTTCTTCAAGTACCACTGTTCTGGAACTAGTTCCTTCCATAAGGAATTTAGTTTCCAAGAACTCAGCCTTTCGAGCAACAAATACATTTTGCTCATTAGGATTGTAGAAATAATATCCCAAATCATCTTTGGGATATCCTACAAAGATACACTTAGTGGATCGGGGCTCTAATTTGTTTGAGGCATCATGTCTTACATAAGCCTCACAACCCCATACCTTTAAATATGATAAAGATGGAACTCTTCCATGCCATATTTCAAAAGGTGTTTTCTCCACTTTCTTGGTGGGAGCCATATTTAAAATTCGGGCAGCAGAGATTATGGCATATCCCCAAAATGATAGAGGTAGTGAGCTTTTGCTCATCATGGAACGAACCATATCTAATAGAGTTCGATTCCTCCTTTCAGACACACCATTATGTTGTGGTGTTCCAGGTGGAGTTAGTTGTGAGACAATCCCACAACTTCTAAGATGATCTTGAAAAGCATCACTTAGGTATTCACCTCCTCTATCAGAACGAAGAATTTTTATTGTCTTACTGAGTTGGTTTTCCACTTCATTCTTGAAAATTTTGAACATTTCAAAAGCTTCACTCTTATGTTTTAATAAGTATACATAACCGTAACGACTATAGTCATCGGTGAATGTAATGAAGTATCTTTCACCATTTCTAGTCATTGGCTTAAAAGGACCACATACATCCGAATGTATGATACCTAATAAATCTTTTGCCCTTTCATTAGTGCCTTTGAAAGGTGCTTTAGTCATCTTGCCTTGTAAACAAGATTCACATACATTAAATGAATCATTTGATTTTGTTTTCAAAAGACCATTCTTTTGAAGTGTTAGTATGCGATTCTTATTTATATGGCCAAGACGACAATGCCAAATATAGGTTTCACTTAAATCTAATTTAAGTTTCTTGGTGGTAGCTTGGTACATTGAGTTATCATATGTTTGGCTTTCATGAACTAATTCATAAATACCATTTAAAGGCATAGCTTTAAAATAAAATACATCATTCATAGAAACATGGATATCATTGTTAACAAAATTAAAATCATATCCAACATGTCTTAAACGGGAAACAGAAATAATACTCCTAGTCAAACTAGGTGCATACAAAACATTGTTCAATACAATTTCCAAACCATTTGGAAGTTTCAAAAGATAGTCTCCTTGGGCTTCAACATGCACCAATGCACCATTGCCCATAAAGAGACTAATGTCTCCCTTCTTGATGTGCTTCTTTCTTATGAACCCCTGTAACATATTACAAATATGAGTTCCACATCCGGTATCCAATACCCATATGTAAGAAAGAACAGTATTAAGCTCAATATATATCATAAATATTGTACCTGAGGTTTGCCCTGCATCCCTCTTAGCTTTTAACTCTTTGAGATAGGTTGGACAATTACGTTTCCAATGTCCTACCTCCCCACACTCAAAGCATGGGTCATTGACAGCAACCTTTTGCTTCTTCGCTTTTTGGGTATCCATTTTTCCCTTTCCTTTGCCTTTAAAATTCCCTTTGTGGTTACCCTTTCCCTTAGCAACATTTGCCTTGGGTCCGGAGTAAGCCCTTTTCTTTCCGCCTTCATTGATCATGAGAACGGGTTGAACTTTTCCTCCCATACTAGCCTCGGCCGTTTTGAGCATCCCATGAAGCTCGGAAACGGTCTTGTCCCATCCATTCATGTTATAATTTAACACGAAAGTTTCAAATCTCTTAGATAATGAGTTAAGGATCATATCCGTAGCTAACTCATTTGAGACGGGACAATTAAGCCTTTCGAGGCGATCAATGTAGCTTTTCATTTTAAGAACATATGTTGAGACGGGTTGTGAATCATCCATGCGACATGCATGAAGCGCTCGAACCGTTTCGAAGCGCTCAACCCTTGCCTTTTGTTGGAACATTTCCTTGAGTTGGGTAATCATGTCGTACGCCCCATGGTGCTCGAACTCCTTTTGGAGTTCGGGAGTCATACTCGCTAGCATTATGCAACTAACTTGCACGGAGTCCTCGACATATTTAGCCCAATCATTATAGGCCTCAACATCAGTTTCTTCGGGCTCATCAGGAATAGGATCGTCTAAAATATAGGATTTCTTTTCGTGCCTGAGAACAATTCTCAAGTTACGAAACCAATCCACAAAGTTATTTTGATTAAGACGATCCTTTTCAAGTATGGATCTTAGTGAAAAGTTATGGACGTTTGGGTTGGGGTTTATTGCATTGTTAGCGGCCATCTACAAGATTAACAAAGTTCTTTATTAGTATTCTCGATATCAAATATAAATTTTAATTGTTAATACCCTTTTATGTCCCATGGACAATTAATAATTAAAACCTAGAATCCAACGTTACATTTAAATGATGGTTAGGTGACCTTTATCCCATGGACAATTAATAATTAAAACCTAGAATCCAACGTTACATTTAAATGATGGTTAGGTGACCTTTATCCCATGATCTAAATTAACAAGGTAGTCAACGTTTGACAATTGCAACACTTTGCAATTTCTAGTGGTATGGGACCGGTTTAATATCTTATATTAAGTTGGCATGTTTAATCCCATCAACGCCTTTGGTTACCATGCTTCGGTGACCCTAATCACATGGCTCCCAAATCAAGTTGTCCTACTTACACACACATGTAAATTTATCTTATACTAGTGGTTAGGTGACCTTTATCCCATAAGTACAATAAATTTACCTTAACTTATAAGTTCCCTCAAAGTAGTTAGGTGACCTTTATCCTACAAAGAGTTCCCAAATAATTAAGTGTTGTATAAAAGGATGGCGTTTAACTTGTTTTTAAAGGGTCGTTTGAGTTTTTATATTCTAGTTAAAAACTATATACCATAATGAATTTTGAAATCCAAATTTCAAGGTTCTTTTATAAAATCCACTTTTATAATTGCGACCATTAACTTTTAATAAAACCCATTTTATTTTACCAAGTCAATGTCAATATTAAAACCAATTTTAATCTTTATGTGTGTCTTTTGTTGGTTTTTAAGCATCCACATGACAAAATAATAAACAACCAAACAAACATGACAAACATAATAATAAGTGCACAACATTAGCCAACTATTTTGACCACACTTGTTAGCCGAAACAAGTGGGTCAAAAGGTCTCAACCTAAGGGACAAAGTAACACAAAATATTGTGTTAGTTGAGCTCCCACTTGATCTTGCATCCAAATGCTTCAAGTAACTTTTTGTGATGTGATTTGAATAATTTTCTTCATTTTGATAACCCACTGCGCCGCAGTGGGTCTAATACACTCCCACTGCGCCGCAGTGGGAAGTCACTGGTATTCGGCTGCATTATCCCCCACTGCGCCGCAGTGGGTTTGACATACTCCCACTGCGCCGCAGTGGGAACTCACTGTCCTCGGCTGCATAACCCCACTGCGCCGCAGTGGGTTTGACATACTCCCACTGCGCCGCAGTGGGAACTCACTGGTCTTCTTATTTGGCCTCCAACTTTTAGCCCCAAACCTTTTGATGCTTTCTTGGAGATTACATTTATAAGAAAAAATGCAACTAATCTACTTATTACATACCAAATGAAATAAATAGATTACATAACCAAATGAATGAATAAAATCCTATTTAACTATTACAACCATTTAATAATTAAATAGAATACAAACACATCCACACATCACAAACATTCACAAGGTCTCTTGGCTAAGTTGTGACACTAAAATACACAAGAAAAAGGGAACCTCCTTTTTGTGTATTAGTTTCGGCCATTGCCAAAATGGCCAAAACGTTGGATTTTGTCCAAACAAAATATCAACTTTTGATGTATGTATCCATATAACCGGCTCTAGATGCCATTGTTGGGATTTTTGGGTTTTTATCAAAGTAATATTATCCTTATAATATTAAAACGCAGCGGAAAATTGAACCATTTCAATATGTTGGTATAGTTAAATTCAAAGTTTAACTTATAAAATAAAACCCAAACAATAAGGATCCATGTATATGAATAGCATACATACAAAACAACAACCATAGGGTGTTTTAGAAGACTACCTTCTTCCAAGCTTATGAGAAGGTGGAATGAAGGAGATGATGATCTTGAAGTGGCGAGTCTTCAACCTAGAAGAACCTCAAGCTAGTATACCCCAAGCTTCCAACAAACACCCAAACTATGCTAGGATTTGAACTTGAAAACCCTTCCCTTTTACCTCCTTGATGCCGAAATTACCAAGAGAAAAAGAAGAGGTTTTTGCCCTTGAGAAAGTAGAGAGAATTCTTCTTCCAAGAATTGTAAGAGTGGTGATGCACTCTATGTTATGTGTTGTGTGTTGTGTACATCACCCCATGTGCAAATATATTATAAGTGTATGAAACACACTCAAGACCACATGGGGGGGGGGGCGGCCTCCAAAGCCAAAAGGGAGGGAAAACAATTTTCTTTAATTTTATAAAATATATCCTTATATATTTTGTAGATAAATATGTAACATAACTTGTTACATATAATATGTAACATATTACATATTATACACAACACACATAAGTGTTTATTTCTCCAAATAAACATTTTCACATTTTTCTCAAAATAAATCATCCATATAATTTATTTACATATCTCAAGTGCAAGTATTTAGAAAACCACTTTCTAAATGTTTCAAGTATTGATATTTATTTAAAGATCATATCATATAAATAAATATCATAAATGTTTGTCTAGCTTGTTATTGGGTATGACCCGACTTGGATCATCACGTACTAGCCACGTCAATTTAATATGTGTCTTGGGCAGACGAATTCCAACACAAACATGATGCATTTTTTATTTCCTCAAGTGTCTCTATGATCACCATAGCAGAATTAACATCAGCATGCAAAAAATGAGTAAATTATCAGCGAAACATAGATTAACAATATCCAAACCTTCGCATTTGGGATGAAAGGTGAACTCATCAGAATCACGGATCTGACGCCTTAACATAAGTGTTAACAGCTCCATAACGAGAGTAAAAAGGTACGGAGACAAAGGATCCCCTTGTCGCAAACCTCTTTTTCCAGCAAAGAATCCATGAAGTGAACCATTTATACAAAGCAAAAAAGTTGATGTAGCAACACAAGTCATAATCCATTGTACCATTTTTCTATGAAAACCAAAGTGAATAAGGATTTTTTTAAGGAAAACCCAATCCACCGTGTCATATGCCTTTTGAATATAAACCTTAAACGCACATCTTGGTATTCCTATATCCAAATGATAGTTATGCATCAATTCTTGAGTAAGCAAGATATTATTCGAGATACTCCTACCGGGAATAAAAGCTGATTGATTTGAGGTAACCAAATCAGCTAGAGGTCCCTTAATTATGTTTGCAATAATTTGCGTGATACATTTAAAAATGACATTGCACAAAGAGATTGGCCTGAAATCAGTAATACGAGTAGGAGATGTTACCTTGGGAATCAACAAAATAGCAGTGTTATTTACCTCTTTAAGAAGTTTCCCACTCACGAAAAAAGCCTTCACAGCATCAACAACACTGTCACCGATTAAATCCCATGCTGCTTTAAAGAAAGCTATCGAGTAACCATCAGGTCCTGGAGCCTTATCATCCCCCATATCGAATACAACCTTTTTAACTTCATCAACAGAGACATCTTGCACCATACTATTGGCTTAATCAACAGAAAGCTTTTTATTGAATAAATCGGAAGTATTAAAAGGCAAGACTTTACCTGGAGTACCCAAATTTTTTTTATAATGGGTCACAAAACCCGTAGCCACCCCTTCCCCAGCAAAACTATCTCCCACATCATCCATCACGATATCTATTTGATTTCTAGCCTTGCGCGCCTTAACAACTTAGTGGAAGTAAGCCGTTGAATCACCAACTCAGAGCCATTCTACCTTAGCTTTTTGTTTTAAAAATCTTTCTTCATCAATAATAGCGTCATTATAAGCTTGCAAATAAGCAGCATGCTCCTCACGAAGTTAAACATTGGGTTATCCAACTGAATCTGAACCGCATCCAATTCCTCCCTTAAAACTTCTACTTTCCTGTGAAGATTACCCTTATCAAATAGCAGCTTACGAAGTGGATGTTTCATATAACTAACAAAAGAACCATTAGAATTGAAAATAACTAAAAGTTTCCAAAAATAGATTTGGAAATGTCGAGCGGGTCAAGCTGGGTCAAACCGGGTCAGGCACCATTCCACCATGGGGGCGGTAAGGCCGACCCATGGGGGACTTGGTGAAGTCGGCGCACAAAAGAGAAAAGGGAGAGAAATTTTAGGAAACTTTCTCTTGTCCTACATTGATGAAAGATTAGAAAAACCCCAAGGGTTTTTCCACCGTTATAAATTGAGGGTTTTTTTAAGCTTTTCAATATCCCTTTCTTCTTCCTCTTTAAGCATGCTTCAAAAATCAGCCCCTTTGGTGGAGATTTTCGAACTAGCTTTTCTAGTTATTTTTATATATGGTGGGTATTTTGTTATAACGTGAAGTTATAGCTAGCACTTAGCTAAGTGCCGAAGAACCGTTCGTGTGTACGAGACTAGAGAGGAGTTCTACTTTGGGCTCTAGTACGTGACGGAGTTTTAGTCTCCTTTCTAAAAGAGGTTAGGTATTCTTTGTTTATTTATTTATTATTTAGTTGATTATATTGCATGCATGATAGATCGTTTTAGGGAATTAATTAGTTGATTGTTTTATTAACTTATTCCGCATATATAATTAGTTAGGTTAATTAATTATTGCATAAATAATTTATTTACTTAGTTAATTTATCGTAATTAATTAAGGATGTTCATGTTTTAATTAAAAGGTTTTAATTAGACGTTTAAATAATACGAGTTTTAATTATTTACACTTCAAATCCTAAGTTTTAAATAAAATAATTTGAGGTCTTTTCAAATTATGAACATCCAATTTCGATACAAAGTAGTTGTATAGTTAATAAAATTCTAACAAGTTTGCTTATCAATTTGGCATATCAATTTGCTCCCAAGTAAAGTGAGAGAGAAATTAAATTTGTGGGCTAATTGATAGCATGGCGGATTGATTTTGTCTCATATTCTTGTTAGACTAGATGTTCTTTGGCTAAGGTTGTAATTTCTAGTTTTTCTTGTTTACTTATATAGGTCATGTCTTATATAAGAACTAGTATGATACTCTGTCATACTATCTGTATTGTAATGTTTTGGGTATGGTAATACAAAGTCACCGGGGTTATTCCCTTTACCCAAAAGATTTGTGGGGCTAACTTGTTTTATTTTCTAATTTTGAATATATGTGTATGCATTTATATAAATGAAATTCACGTGAATGGTGAAGTTAGTTAGTAGCCTGCCCGCTTGTTTTTTTTTTAAGAGCGTGTTATGCAGCTGTCATCTGCTTTCTTAACATCTTAGTGTTTCGCATTTTAACCGTTAAATATTCACTACAAATAAAATGACATTTAATGGCATACAAAAACTGCCACAAAATACCAAATAAGTGCCACTAAAGTCTAGTTTGGGAATAGGTGGCACACAAAAAAAGTGTCACTAAAAGTGCTACCACTAAAGCCTTTTAGTGGCATTTTTCAAGTGTGCCGCTGCAAACTTTTTGGGCTATTGTGGCACTTTTCTTATGCCACAAATGGTACACTAGGCTTTTGTGTCACATGATTTGTGACACTAAACATTTTGCTAGATAAGAAGCCGGTTGCCTTTGGTGACACTTATGATTTCATAAATATGATTTTACAATGTAAACTGTTAATAAGAAAAAAAGTTAATGTCAAAATAACGAATAGAGATTATTATTATTATTATTATTATTATGACGAAAAATACAATATCATTCAATTGTGTTTTGACAATTCTCTCAATGTTACAATAAATAACTATGATACACATTGCACCTAAACACTACCAAGCAAAGTACTTTGACAAAGTGAATCAAAAATATGGATATTCTTCGTCCAGGACTTCATGATTAAATCCTCAACTCCTCGACAAATGGTAACAATGCCATATTCTGGAGTCTTGATATGAGAAGCCTGGAGCATTTAAATAAGGGTTAAGTATCCCGGAGTGTAAGTAACTTTGCAACTTTTTCTATTGGGTGTATGCATCAAAAATTTTGAACATTGTATGTAAGTATCTCGCTAAATTGAACGCTTAATGTAAAAATGTATACGTGGCAACCAAATGAGCTGTCCACGTATAAGTTTTTGATTGGTCAACGTAATAATTTTACATTAAGTGTTCAATTTAGCGAGATATTTACATACAATGTACAAAATTTTTGATACTTACATACAATAGAAAAAGTTGCAAAGTTACTTACACTCCGGGATACTAAACCCTTTAAATAAAGTATGTTACAACTTGTGTACATATAATGTTAGGTCCAAATTTAGTCCAGATTTACTGGACTCGCTCCAGACTCGACTACTGGAGCCTTATTGAAGATCTGTCCAGAAACGTGTTCTACTGGACCTACTCCAGACTTGGAATCTGGAGTCCCTCTGATGATTTGTCCAGAAATAATGGAAGACCAGTGAGCAAATACTTGTATAGGAAATCTGAAGTATTATCCAGATTAGCTCACTGGACTTCACCCCAGTCCAGATCAACTCTACTGAAGACATTCTGACTGAAGTCAAAGACTGAAGTCTGAAGAAAGAAGACTGACAAATGGCGGAGTCCACTGGAAAGTCTTACCAGATCTGTACACTGGAGGATTGTCAGTATTCTAGACCCTACAAGTCTGAACACTGATATCGAGGATTGACTTTTCCCTTTACACACTTTCCTAAGAACAATCCACTTGTTATTTACCAAAGTTTGTGTGGTGGTTGGATAAAAGGACACAAAGTCATTTGATGTGACTTTATCCTTATTCCTTATCCAATACATTTAATGTTCTTGTCGGATCATTAAATGTATGCAACCATATTTGTACGGCACAAAATTCACTGGTGAATTTTGTTGCCTATAAATACAAAGTCATTTCCTTGAGAAAAATACTTTTAAGCATACACTTTGCATGAAAGTGAATTTGTCCAAATACTCTCGATCTTAAACAGGGATACTTCACAACTTTAAGTATCTCGATCCAAAAGAGTTATTTGACAAATATAGATCATTTGTAACTCATAGGTTGTTAGGATACATACTTATTTGTATTATCTTGATTACGCACAACCTTGTGTTTTATTTAACATCATAAATAAAATACACCATTGAAAAATACATAATGTTCCACTTTACTTGTTTATTGCTTTAAGTCTTGTATTACTTTGTTTATATACTCGTGCATTTATTTACAAGTAATACTAGTCCAATCTAGTGATTATTAGACTTGTTGTATTTTACAATTTCCTGGTTAACCATCGAACTTAAGGGACTCACATATAACAAGAAATATACATTAGAAATGATGATTTTTTTACATGTACATCCTATATTGTCTTTATATTGTTAACCAATAAAAGTTGAACTAAAAAAATCATGTAAAGGGAAAAGATAAACATGAAGAAAGCTAATTTTTATCACTTATGGATAGAGGACTACACACTTACCCTGATTATTTTAATTCAAACTGGAAGGGCTTTTATTGTATAGGATATAGATGAATACCCCAAAGATTAAACAAATGACACCTAAAGTTGAACCTGAAATCATCATAATAAAAACATGAATAGAACTAATTGAATATCATAAATATATGAACTAAAATAACAGTAGTAAACAACATTACAAATGTTGAATTGCAGTGCAAATCAATCGTTACTCCATCATATCTGCCTCACTTGTTTTCTCCAATATTACTCCAAGTGACACTTTTGCAATTATATATATGAATATTAAGATTCCAACAACATCAAAAGCAACCTATAGCAAATAAAAAGAATGAAATTGGACAATATATAAAATAATATTAAAGCCACATCTATCGTAGTCTAATAAATTATTTGATTTAGCATAAATGAGTACTATTAAAAATAACAAGGAAAAAGATAATGGAAAACCTCACATATCTCAATGGTAATGTTGATGCCCTCATGCCCCCAAACTTATGTAATCAGTTGATACTGCCAAACAAGCAACTAAAGAAATTAACAAACAGATTAACAAAAACTAGTGGAAGGAATATCGAACCTATAAAGGCTGAAACAAATTATTCAAACAAACGAGATCTGTAAGTAATTGAAGTCTTCGTAATTGTTTATGATTGTAATCAATGTCAAATAAATCTGTATAAAAAATATGTGAATTGGAAGAGGTAGGGTTAGTGTATAAAGAATGAAAGAGACCTAGAGGGAAACTTAAACGGGGTGAAAAGAAATACAAATGTCCCGCTTGGTGAAAACTTAAAATTTAAAAGTCCGCCTGGTGAAAACTTAAAATTTAAAAGACCGCCACTTGAAAACTTAAACAAAAATTTTGATGTTAGATCATTGGGGTATCTATGGTATAGGAACCATAAGAAGAACGTTAGCATTAGTTGGCATGATTGGTGTATTTTTAAATTGATGTAAAGTGGTTGTATATTGTATTGGTTTACCTTGACAATTTGTCGAGATGTATGTGAATAAAATTTACCTTTCAAAAAAAAAAAATAAAAAAATATTTGATTAAAAAATGAATGGCACACAATGGAAATATCTGACACTATAGACCATGTATTATTGTGACACAAGAATTAAAGTGCCACTAAAACTTCACATATTTAGTGGCATAAAATTTATGCTATTAAAAGTGTATATTTAGTGGCACATGGATATATGTCACTAAAAATGTATGCTACTAAATGACTTTTTGTTTGTAGTGATTTTAACTTTTCTAATTGAAGTTTTATTTTTCAGGGATTAAATATTTTCTTCTTTTTTAAGGGTTCATAATACTACAGTTCTTTTTCACCATCAAAATTTTTATCTTCTAAGAAAGTTTTCAATTTTATATTATACTACCAAAATTTGTGTTTAAAATTTACCGTGTATTGTTTAATCATGTGTTTTTTCTTGATAACGGTTGACATGTTAAAATTTAAAAGACCGCCACTTGAAAACTTAAACAAAAATTTTGATGTTAGATCATTGGGGTATCTATGGTATAGGAACCATAAGAAGAACGTTAGCATTAGTTGGCATGATTGGTGTATTTTTAAATTGATGTAAAGTGGTTGTATATTGTATTGGTTTACCTTGACAATTTGTCGAGATGTATGTGAATAAAATTTACCTTTCAAAAAAAAAAAAAAATATTTGATTAAAAAATGCAACCCAAAAGTTTGGAAACTTAAAGGTTACTATAAGAAGTAGAAAGTAATGGATAGCTAAAGTTGGAAAAAACCGAGAGTTCGTTAGTAAAAGTTAGAAACCTTATAATAAGTAAAAAAATAAAGATTTGATGATTAAAGTTAAAATCCCAAAAGTCAATTGGTAAAAATTAAAAACTTTGTTACTTAAGGTTGTATAAAAATGTTAGACTAAAGTTAAAAAAACTAAAAGTTAAGTGGTAAAAATAAGAAACTTTAAAAGTATACTATGGTAAAAAAAAAAAAATCAAGAAAAAGACAAAATTGCTGACGTCAGCATGGTACTGTAGCTAAGGGGGGGTACTGTAGCTAAGGGGGTTGTGAATTGTTATATATATAACTAGTTTTTTGACCCGGGCGTTGCCCGGGATCGACGCTGCGTCATGCAAACATATATACAAACAACATTATCTAAAAGTCTGGAAACTAAAAGTTTACTATAAGGGGTATAAACAAAAAAAATTGGTGGCCAAAAACAAGAGTTTGATGGTAAAAAAACTACACTTAAGTTTAATAAAGTTAAAAAACCCAAAAGTTAAGTGGTAAAAATAAGTTAAAGTAAAGTATACTTTTATACAAAAAGTTAGACTAAAGTTAAAAAACCCAAAAGATAAGTGGTAAAAATAAGAAACTCTAAAAGTATACAATCTAAAAAAAAAAAAAGACAAAATTGCTGACGTCAGCGAAAGTTACTGTAGCCAAGCATGTCCTACTTTGTATATATACCAGCTTTTTGACCCCGGGCGTTGTCCGGGATCGACGTTGCGGCATGCAATTATACATACAACATTATCTAAAAGTTTGGACACTTCAAGTTTACTATAAGGGGTAGAAAGTAAAAATATAGGTGGCAATAACTAAGAGTTTTATGGTAAAAGTTGGAATCCTTAAAATAAGAGATAGAAAGTAAAAAAAAAAAAGATTTGATGATTAAAGTTAAAAATCCAAAGTTAATTGATAAAAATTAAAACTTTAAAAGTAAACTATACTTAAGTTTGTATCCAAAAAGTTAGACTAAAGTTAAAAAACCCAAAAGTTGAGTGGTAAAAATAAGAAACTTTAAAATGGTAAAAGTTAGAAGCCTTAAAATAAGAGATAGAAAGTAAAAAAAAAAAAAAAGATTTGATGATTAAAGTTAAAACCTAAAGTTAGTTAAAAAAATTTAAAAATTTAAAAGTAAACTAAGTTGTATACAAAAAGTTAGACTCAAGTTAAAAAACCAAAAGTAAAAATAAAAAAATTTAAAAGTATACAATCGTAAAAAAAAAAAAAACAAAAAAAGACAAAATTGCTGACGTCAGCATGACGTCAGCGAAAGTTACTGTAGCTAAGGCTGTTCTACTTTGTATATATATATATATATATATATTATGTTAATATTGATTGACTGTAAGGCCCAATATATATCTAGATCACGCGTTTGAAGTATGACCTATTCATTAGTTAATCAGATTTAATATGTTTAAATAATCTTTAAGTTAATTATCCGAAGAAAATTTAAAATATAAAAAAAGAAAAATTCACAATTGTCTATTCAAGATAAAAATTCACAACTATACGCGCTTATCATATAGTAACACATTTTTATATTTTGAAAAAATGTTAACGAGAAATTAGCTCAATGGTACACGGTAGAGCACACAAGTTTTTCAGTGATGCATGATCTAGGTTCGAGTCTTGCTGATGGCATGGTTTTACCCTATTTAAATGTTGTGTATTTATGCAGTTTAATTGGGGGTTTTCCTCCTATAAATTACGAACAATTGATCCACATCTTTAAAAAATAAAAAATACTCAATTTGTAGCATGACTTTTGCTCACGCAAGTGATACCGAAGAAAATTAGGTCTAATAAATTAACCTTTACATTATTAGGTTTACATAATAGTTTAATTTTTTTTATAAGTGTGAGTTTAATTAATATTAATTTACCTTTATAAGGGGTGAGTTTTTCTCAAAATTTAATTATATGTATGTAAATTTTTATGATATCAATATTTTTTTTCTGCTTTCTTTTGTTTTTAACAACTAACTACATCACTCAACATTTCATCTTCTAAAGAGGAGACTTGCTATGTTCAATAAAACATCTCCAGCGACTAAGAAAACAAGACACCTGCTTCTAACGTTTTCTATCACCGTGCTAAACGATTGGAATCCAAAAGCCATCTGCTTTAAAGTTTTAGGATATTTGTCCCTCCAAAAACTTGTAATTTCTCATTGTCAACATCTCGTTGTCTAAAGTACGTGAAAAGCTTGACTATTATACGGTAACGTTTCCCTGATGTCATATCTCAACCGAACATTCGGAAAAAATAAACAACGATGTATCAACTACTTAGAAACTAAAAAGTACACACTTAAAAACGGTGAATTAGTCATTAACTCGTTCAAACGCTTTAAGGTTCAACTTTCACGTATGGTTCTCCACGCATGGAGATGTTTTTCTTCGATTCACCAACTACTGTCTCAATTCTTTAATTTAAAAATGTTTCTCGGACAACAAATGTCAATATATATATAATATATATATAGACCTCAACTATACAAGCAACACATTTACAATTTACAAATTATTCATTCATCCATTCTACTAAATTCTTTGTTAATATATCCGCGCATTAATGGCGCGAAGATCTCTTTTTATAGTTGGAGTCGTGCTAGCTTTTCTCTCGGTTTCGTTGCCTGCTACTGCTGATATTGTGGAAACTTCATTCGATGTAACTAGCTACCTGCTCATTCATAGCTAACGCTTATAATTAACTTCATCTTTATATAGTTTCACTCGATATGTCTATATATATATATGTATGTATCGGTATAGTGGTTCAGTTTAGCTAAAGTAATTAAGTTGGTTGTTATAATTATGCATTTACGTACAGGTGAAAAATCTAACGGTAAATCGATTATGTCAAAATCAAGTAATCACAGCCGTCAATGATAGCCTTCCCGGACCGACTTTAAGGGTTAAGGAGGGTGACACCCTTATCGTACATGTCTCTAACAGATCTCCATACAACCTTACCATCCATTGGTACGTACGTAACTAATATATACAATACTATCTTAAGTTGTGTGAATATGTGTGTAAATTACACATAATTTATATATATATATATATAATGCAGGCATGGAGTGTTCCAAAGATTAACTCAATGGGCAGATGGTCCTGAATTTGTGACTCAGTGCCCAATCAGGCCTGGAGGTAACTATACTTACAGGTTTAATCTCACCGGTCAAGTGGGTACACTTTGGTGGCACTCACACAGTTCATGGCTTAGAGCAACCGTTTATGGTGCTCTAGTCATTCGTCCACGAGATGGCCAACAATACCCTTTTCCCGAACCCTACCGTGAGGATACAGTTTTGCTAGGTACGGGTAGTACTTTCACTACTCATCAATTATACTCACCTTCTACCTAGTTAATCAATTAATTGGTTATGCTATAATTATGGATATCAAGATGATTGTCATGGAACATTTCAGGAGAATGGTGGAATACTAACCCTATCGATGTTGTGAATGCTGCCCTAGCTAATGGAACAACACCAGTTCAGTCCGACGCTTATACCATCAACGGTTGGCCTGGGGATTTATTTAACAACTGCCTTTCAGTTTCAAATAGTAAGTACATCAAATTAAAATCCATTGGCAAAACTATGAAATCTAATAAGCATATATATATATATTATATATATATATATATCTATACTATATATAAAGCATCAACCTTCCCCCTTTTCTCAAATTACAACTTTGAATTATCCAAAATATCTCTTCTTTATTCACTAATTTAAACATCTCTACCTAATATACCTATAATACCCTTAATGAAATAATTTACAACATAAACCCCTCAATCCTTAAACTAACTACCTCCTTTAACATAAATTAATTTTACATTCACCACCATATTGCCGCTCCCACCACCCGTCACTGCCGGCACCCGTCGCCGCTAGCACCATCCCGCGCCATTACCATTATCGCCGCCGCATTGCGCGGACATATGACTCGTATATATATAAGTTAGTTAATTAACCACTTGTGTTGGCTACAAATAATAGTTTTAATCTTTTTTTCACAGTTTTGGTAGGTGATTATAGTCTTGAGTTGTGTTAATAAGTAAATAATGATTTTTTATATTTTGTTTAATTGGTACAGATACGTATAGGCTAGATGTTATACCAGGAAACACATATTTGTTGAGAATAATCAACGCTGCAATGAATGGTCAATTTTTCTTCAAGATAGCAAACCATAACCTGACTGTGGTTGGGGTGGATGCAGCCTACACCGACCCATACGTAACAGACGTAATCCTTATCGGTCCAGGTCAAACCACCGATGTCCTATTGACCGCAAACCAAGCACCTGGATTATACTATATGGCTGCCCGTCCATACGCAAGTGCAATCGGTGTTACAATCAATAGTAACACCACAACTGCAATCCTTGCCTACCAGAACAGTACCACACAAACCACACCAGTTCTTCCAGTCCTACCCGCCTTAAACGACACACCAACTGCCTTTACGTTTTCAAGCAATCTAACTGGGCTTGTCACTAGTCCCTTCTGGTCACCAGTTCCACGAACTGTGGATGAGAACATGTTTGTCACCATGGGGCTGGGGTTATCAGATTGTGGTTCAAACCAAACTTGTGGAGGGTTTTTCTTTCAAAGGATGTCAGCAAGCATGAACAACATTTCATTCGCTTTACCAACAAGAATGTCTCTTTTGGAAGCTCATTTTAGAAACATTAGTGGGATTTACACAACAGATTTCCCGGATCAACCACCAGTGGTATTTGATTACACCGATACGAATAATAGTTTTAATATGAGTCTTATAATGACACCAAAGAGAACAAGTGTGAAGACTGTCAATTTTAATGCTACGGTTCAGATAGTGTTACAGAACACAGCCTTGATAGGTGTAGAAAATCATCCAATGCATTTGCATGGGTTCAATTTCTATGTGTTGGCACAAGGGTTTGGGAACTATAATGCCACAACGGACTCCTCCAAGTTCAATTTGGTGAATCCCCAAGAACGGAATACGCTGGGGGTTCCTGTTGGAGGTTGGGCTGTCATCAGATTCCGGGCTAATAATCCAGGTTAATCTCACTACTTGATAATCAAATCAAAATTGACAACAGTATATATTTGGAGTATATTCTTCATATATAATGAAATGGAAATAATTACTCTATAAATTGATACTTTCAGGTGTGTGGTTTTTTCATTGTCATTTGGATGTACATTTGCCTTGGGGTTTGGGCACTGCTATCCTGGTGGAGAACGGTGGTACACCGGAATCAACCTTGCCACCACCGCCGGCGGATTTTCCTCAGTGCTAGCCATCTCGATAAAATTGGAGGTCAATTGTTCATACAAATTAAGGGATCGGAATTGCATACATGAATGAACATTATTACAGTGCTATATATTATTTTTTTTCCAGCGTTGTTGTGTTTTTTAATAAACTATCGGAACGTATATCACTGATTCTTTTATATATGTTCGTATATCATATATGATTTATGTAGTATTATTTGCATCAGTTGTACTATATAATTACTCTTAATCTTATTATATTACTCGTAGTTTAAATATAATACATTTATATGAAACTAATTCAGGATGAAGGAAGTGGTATAATTTCCCGAGCGCTGCTTGTTATTGACCAAGTAATGGTTATCGGTTTTAAAATATTGAATGAAAAAGAAATATATAGTTTTTTTCTATCAATGATATAATATTGCAATCTTTAATTAGTTGATTACCATACATGCGTTGAAAATAACTCGGCCGACTAACTTTGACGATAATAATTATAGATTTTTTAAATGATCGATATCAAAATCCATTTAATTAGATATAATTTATGAAAGTCAATTTTAATCTAGTTGGATGCGACAGTTTTAAGTATGAAAAGGTTCCGTGTGCTTGGTAATTGATATAAATCTAACATAATTTCTTTCTAAGGATGAGAAACTTCTGTATTACTATTAATCTGATTGGAGAAAAGCTTTTATAAGACTTGACATAAAAATCTCCATATATTTTAATTTATATTTAGAGCTTTTCTTTATTATTATTTATATGTCTCTAAATTAAAACTTTGAAAAGTTCAATAAGTCATTCATACATATCAAACATTATATTTCCATTCTTTAAATTACAAAGAATATTCCCTCTTTCTATAATATCACTTAATATACTTATAATACCTTCATTTTCTTAAAAACTTACCATTCTCCCATCTTGCCGCTACCATCAACATTATCATCTCCACCACTCATCTCCTATATGTTGCCGCTACGGCCAAATTCCTGCCTGATTGTGCGGATATATAAACAATTAGCTGCAGATGTTGACGCAGCGAGATGTGCAAGGTTAGTGGTGACAGGTGATGGTGGTCATGGTGATGGAGGATAGATGGTTTATTATGTGAGAGTATTGTAAAATGTTATTGAAAGAATATCCTAAATATCTTCTTTTTTTTTTTATAGAACAGCAAGGGCCGGATCACGGGTATCCGGACTGGATACCGTGGACCTACCCGATCCCCTCCCCCTGCCCGCCCCACCCGGTAAATGCTCCACGAAGGCCCAGGAAACCTAAAGCCTTTAAATCCCACGCCCGAGAGTATCGAACGTGAGACCTCACGGACAAACGTCCGGGTGTCCAACCACTGAGGTAATCAGTGAAGGACATATCCTAAATATCTTAAAATATGGTTGATAGATGGTGTAGTATGTCTGATGAGTTTTTGAGACATCTAATTTTTTTTTTAAAAAAGGGGGAGGGGTGGGGGCGACATAATGCGTTATAATGTATTATAGATCAACAGTAACAATACCCATAACTTTTGAAATTTGGATTTGGTTTAGTAAGTCATCTACCAATAGATTAACCGGCTAATCGATTTAAATATCCTCAACTTGACACGAAAACAAGAAGGTTGTTTAAAAAGAAGAAGCATTCGAAAGACCAGTTGATCAAAATGATTCTGAGCACGGTTCGCCTAAAGCTAATGACATTTCGATACAAGAAAACGAGAAGGTTGGAGAGATTTTTAACAGCTTGGGATCTTCCTTTTTCATTAGTTCGTAATGAGTAATTCTGTACTTTCTAGTCATTGTAGTGTCGTTCATAATGTCTAGATAGGGGTTTCGTTTATTTGGTTGCTGCAATCTTTTGCATGGTTATAATTTGTTAGCTCAGTGGTTGAGCACCAGCTTTACATGCTGGAGGTCTCGAGTTCGAGACATGGGAAAGACATTTAAAGGAATTTCACAATTAAAGTCCTCCAGTGAAGCAAGTTTGAGTCCTGCAGAGGGGGCAAAGTTTTATCCCAATTAAATGTCGTGCCTTCGGCGGTTTAGTTGGGAGTTTCTCTTCCTACTAGGTATTGAGGGTGAGGGGGCTCTCTAAAGCGGACCCGGTTAAGACAACGTAAGCTAGATCCTCTGTTGCGAGCAAATGATCCACACCTTTCAAAAAAAGAAAGATAAGATGCCAGTACTTTATTTGTGATATATAAAATTTGAACCAGGGGTGACGACCTTTTTACCGAAAAAAAAAACTTGACACGAAAACCTTTATGGATTAGTGAAGTAAGTTAAGTTTCCATATAACGTGGGGTCTAACGCTCGTCACATCGTTTAATAAAGAAACTAAAAACCACTATCCAATTTAAAATCCATTTTTTTTTAAACGGCAAAGATAAAATATTATTATAAAAATGTTGACTAGCAAGATGCTAGAGAAATCCAATACATACACCAATATTAACCTTCCACTTAAGACAAGCAAACTACAAAATATTACAAATGCAGCCTAAACCGAGCTATATATAACATTAGTAGCAACCCTTTAAATCTTGATGATAACCACAATTGGGAATACACCTTGATCTCAGCCATAACAAATTCTGGAGATGGTTTGATGTGGTTAAATACATGCTTATTCCTTGCCGACCATATACACCAAATGACAGTCATAATAATAGCATGAACCACTTTCTTTTTCTTATTGTCTTTGACACACCCTTTATGAATCTCTAGTAAGTCTTGGAAGGAGAAAGCAAAAATAGGAGAAATGTTACACCATTCACTCACCTTTTTTTTTTGAACGGCAAAGATGAAATATTATTATAAAAATGTCGACTAGCAAGATGCTAGAGGACTCCAATACATACACCAATATTAACCTTCCACTTAAGACAAGCAAACTACAAAATATTACAAATGCAGCCTAAACCGAGCTATAGATAGCATTAGTAGCAGCCCCTTTAGATCTTGATGATGACCACAATTGGGAATACACCTTTATCTCAGCCATAACAAATTCTGGAGATGGTTTGATGTGGTTAAATACATGCTTATTCCTTACCGACCATATACACCAAATGGCAGTCATAATAATAGCATGAACCATTTTCTTTTTCTTATTGTCTCTGACACACCCTTTATGAATCTCTAGTAAGTCTTGGAAGGAGAAAGCAAAAATAGGAGAAATGTTACACCATTCACTACACCATGATTCGGTTTTTGAATGTATTGTCAATTATCACGTCGCGTCAACTCTATCTTGTGTTGACTTCCACTGCTTACAAAACCAGGATACATAGGTATATATGTATGCATAGCAAATATTATATAAAAATATATAGTAAAAAATATAATCACAACACACAAATTAAACTCAACCAAGCATAAATCATATAACGAACTCTTATTACAAACTTGATAAGAAGATCAATAAAAAATGTGTGTAGATCAAAGGACTAGGTTGTGCATAATTGTGTGCAGATTTTTAAACAACAGAATACAAACTCAATACAATTGATTATGGGCAAAAATTACTTAAGATAATCAACCTAGAAGACTCAAGATGGTAATGTAACTAAACTTTTGTTCGTAGGTTTCTGGCTGATTTTATTTATTTAGCTGTCGTTTTTTTGGATATTTGTCTTTCTGTTGTGATCTATTGGTTATTGCATGGGATGAATACGGTGAATGAAGAGCGCTGATATTGATTTTGATTTTACTTCTTCACGTGCAAGATTGGATCGTTTAAAGAACATGCAAGGAACGTCAAACCCTCCTGTTCAAATTTTGAAAGAAATCAGATGACGAGAAAAACCCTAGTGATATTGGGGTTGCTGGTACGGATACAAATGCTAAGGGAGTGGCTGATAATAGTACTAATGATTTCAAAGTTTCAGTGGACTCGGATGGATATGAAGTGATTGAGATTATTGAGCAAAATTTAGAAGGCGGTGCTAATGTAGTGCATAATGATGTGGGAACTAACAAGAATGTGTTGAAATTGTGTGAACTTTCGTAGACCCGACTAACCATATGTCTTCGGATCTTTGAGCCCGTAGGGTCATACACAATAGAACATCTATAATGTTTAACCATAAAGCTACGGAATGATATTTGATCATTTACGCATTTAATTAAATAGTTTTAATTAAATTATTCATTTATAAATTAACGCGAGTTAATTGAGGATAAATGAATAAACCGACAACCGTTATTTATAGAAGTCGATTAAAGTTAGTTTTAATTGATTGATAAATAACTTATTAATTAAAAGTAGTTTAATTAATTAAATGAGTTAACGGGTTGGATAATTAATTAGTTAATGGTCCAAATTAATTAATAGTGGATTAATTAATATATGTAAAGTCCGGTCCATTCCCCCTAAGGCCTCATGGCCGAAATTCCATAAGGAAATGGAGGGAGGGGATCGAAATTCCCATAGGGAATTATAAGGGTTTTAGTTTCCTAATCTAATTAGGAAACTATGCCTATATAAACCCCTAGAACCCTCATTAATTCTTGTACATTCTTGAAAACCCTAAAAACACACACAAAGGGATTCTCTCCTTTGTGTGGTTCGACATTCACAAAGCAAAAACACCAAAACCCCAAAATTGTTTTAGGTTTAATTATTTAGGGTTTTAGTTAAACCCTAAATTAGTTTTAGCAAAAGGTTTCTTTCCTTTTGTTGTGAGTGTGTCGAATTCAATAACCCTAAGGGTTATAGAATTCGACTTCTACTAGGTAGAAGAGTTCGAATTCCACTAGGTGGAATTGTAAGGGTTTCGGTTAGTTGCGGTCGTAAGCTTAAAAGTGCCTAGCAAATCCTTGGTTAAGACATTGTTCGTGTACGCACTTACGGAGGGTTTCTACACTTGGAATCTTGTTTCGGAATTTTCCACATCATGAGAGATCTTGTCTACCGCAACGAGGTTAGTTTGTATTTATTTAAGTTACTTATATTGGATTGCATGGTGATCTTGGTACATGATGTTAAAACTATTAAGAGTTAATTTCATTACAGACCCCTGAGGTATATCATATTATCAAGTTTTACCCCTGTACTTTTTTTTATCATCACATCTCCCTATGGTGACGTTTTGCTTCATTACATACCCCTCTTTTTAACGGACGCTTATTTCCTTCCGTTAACTACGTCACATGCATATCACGTGAGGGTGTTTTCGTCTGTTTGCTTTTAATACCTTATAACACCCATTACACCCACCCATTTCAAACAATCAGATCAAATAACACTAACTTCCAACAAATTTTTTCTTCTTCCTTAATAATTTTAGGGTTTTTACTAATTAAAAAAAAACATGTAGTTTCAATCGATCTATACTTCCATATTCTTCATCTTTCTATTTATCTCTAATTACCTGTTCTTCATCTAATTAGTGATATACTGTTGAGTCACGGATTCGCTGAAGATTACTTGCTGAGTCAAGTAGTCGCTGACAGCCTCAGCGAGAAGCTTCATCAGCGAGCCCTCAGCGATCAGTATTATCTTCGAGTTAAAAGGATAAGTTCAATGACTCACCACCATGCTTTGTAAGTCAAATATGGGCGGGAAAATGTTGATAAGAAGACTGGTCCCAAGGACACGTGTTGCAAGATCAACATAGAGCCATGTGACCTTGTACCGTTTTGGTACTAAGGTGTTTCTCTTTCATGCCGTTTTGGGAAACAAACAAGATGAAGAAAAGAGAACTCTGCAGACCAGTCCTACACACCAATAGATAGTTGACAATCTTCATGTGTCAACATCTATTGGGCTGTCATGTGATGTCTCTTCTCTCCTATATAATACATCACTTGACCTAGCCGCAATTCTGTTGGTTGATTCTACAATAGTCACTTAGTGTGTTTTTCTCTCATTGTAGAATTGTATCATTGTTAAGTTTTTCGTGTGTGCAAAAACATAACAATATTTCCTTTCTTCTTTCGTTGAAAACCAACCATGTATTCACCGTTTAATTAATAATACTTATGATTAAACGTGTTTACTTTCTTATCTTTCTTTATTAGTGTAATTTACATTAGTTGTTAAATTATATAATCGTTGCAAACTTGGGACTTTTAGTTGGTATCAGAGCGGTGGTTCGACACACCGAATCTGATCTGAGTAAAAGTTTGCAAGATTATCTTTCTTTCTTTCTGTACTTTAATTTTTTGCATCTAAAATCTTTTCTTTAAACTTCTGTTTATCTTTCCTTTCATTTTATTATGTCTTCTGTTGCTTCTCTGGTAAATACCGGAGATTTTGGGTATGTCTCCATCCCACCAAGATTCGATTCACATGATTTCGGATCTTGGAAGGAGAGAATGCTCCTACACATCGTAGGAGTTGAACCCTACCTTATGACCATCCTAACCAGAGGGCCATATGTACCGGTTCTGGTTACCAGGACACCAGGAGCCACTGCTGATGCTCCTGAAGTTGTCACTGAGCTCATAAAACCAGAAGTACAATGGACAGATGACGAGCGTAGGCTTGTCAATCTGGATGCTCGGTTGAGGAATCTTATCATTACTACCCTTCCTGATGACATAATGAAGTCTGTCATCAAACTTTCTTCTTCTAAATTGGTATGGGATCATCTGTGTACCAGATTCGATGGTACGACAGATGTTCTTGCTACCAAGAAAATAGATCTCAAACGTGCCTATGAAGGATTCTTCTCTCTTCCTAATGAGAGTCTGGATGGCACGTATAATCAGTTCAAGTGCCTGTTGAATGATATGACTAATGTGGGCATAGAGCATAATACTCTTGAAATATGCTACAAGTTCAATGACATCTTGCCTATCAAATGGCAAGGTTTAAGGCAAATTCTTCGAACCACTAAGCAATTGAAAGAGCATGACTTAGAGTCACTCTATGACACTCTTCAATTTGAAGAGAGAGCCTTTGCTTAAACTCTGAGAGCTGAGGCTGAGTCTAGGAGGCATGCTGGTTCATATGCTTCAACTTCTTCTTCTTCTTTATCCAGTGTCTCAAATGTTCATGACCCTCTTGCCCTGGTCTCTGCTGAGGTCAGTCCTGTCCATCTTGACATGGACATCAGCAATTCTACTCCCTCTAACGTCCAAGATCTTGTCAATGACCTCGATTTCGAGGAGAGACAAGAGATGTTCTCGGACTTCATGAACTTTGCTCTCATCGCTGGTAAACGTTACTCAAAAAAATGGAATGGTCGTAGGTCGACTAATTTCCAAAAACCAGTGGTAGACAAGTCTCAGGAAGAATGTTGGAGGTGTGGTCGAAAAGGCCACTACCAAAAAGATTGCAAAGTTTCTATTCCTTCTTTGCAGGCAGCGAAGCCTTCTTCATCATCAGCGAGGCGCTCTTCAGTTAAGCCTGCTGATGAATACAAAAAGAAGTATTATGAGCTTCGTGCCAAGATGGCCGATGTTGAAGAAGCCAAAACTCCCGCCAAAGGTCTTGTTGCTGAAGAACATGACTGGGCTAACTCCGACGTCTCTGACAGCGAGGACTTTGTTGATGCCATCTGCTTTATGGCACTCGCTGATGACCAGGCGCTGACAAAGGACCAAGTGTGCTCCAGTCAGTGGGTAAATGCCACAATCAAGAAGGTATGCACTTTTTCCTCTTCCTCTGAAGAGGACAAACCTACTATTCTTGAATCTCTTACTTGTGACATTCAATATGTCGAGTCAATTCGTGCCGACCTTCAGTCCAAACTTAACTCAGTTAGTGCTGAGTTAAGTGATAAAGCTGACAAGCTCAAGGACCTTAGAAACGTCCATGTTGAGCTTGAATCCCAAAAGCTTCTTAACCAAACACTTTCTATAAACAATGAGAAGCTGAAAAATCAGGTCGCTGACCTTGAGAAGATCGTAACCTCATGGTCTAAAGCCTCCAGGCTTCATGACCAAATCTTCAGCAAGCAGGTACCCGCCCAAATAAAAGCCATCATTGGTGGTGATTATGAAACTGCCGCTGTCATAACTAATATGTTCAGCGACGGTCCTGCTTCTGAAGAGAGGATTCCTCAAAGTGCTGTGGAATCTCCTGAAGTCATGCTGAAAACTTACTTCACCAAAGGAAATGACTATCACTCTGAACTGAATGATGAGTCTCCCTCTCCCAGCACTTCCTCTTCCTTGCAAACTAGCTCATCAGCTAGCTTTGCTAAAACCATCTTTCCTAATCATCCTATCATTGACATGATGCCTAATGAAGGCCGTGTTCAATACTCCTCTTCCCAAACATTTGAAGGGAATATTTCAAATGATGGTTTCAAGCCTCTTGCTCCTCGAATGTTAACTGTCAAGCCCAATGGTGGCTTCAATGTTGAACCCTTCAGAAGAAGCAAGGTCGCTATTCCCTATGACTATAGCACTCCTCAGCGAGTTGTGCCTGTTAGTCAACCCGCTGTGGATTCTGTTCCCTCTGTAGTCGCTGAACGCCCTGCGTCTCAGCCCTCGTCTTCCTCTAATAATTCTCCTGCTGGCAGAAAGGCTGTTATGCATGAGCACTTAATGAATAGACGAGCTAAGTTTGCTGATGCTCGTTATCAGCAACCTAATTCTGTCTATGTCCCAAAGGGAACTTTTGTCCCTCGCCATCCAAAACCTGTTCAGCAGGTCAGACCTCCTCAGCAAGGAGGTCAGCGAGTTGCTCAGATTCATCATGGTTCTCAGCAACCCCGACCTGTTCAGCAAGTCAGACCTCCTCAGCAAGGAGGTCAGCGAGCTGTTATGAACAATCATGGCCCTTCCTCTTCAAATGCTCAATCTAAGGGCAAATCTGTTCTTGGCCCTGTTCCCAAGACTCTTCCTATTCAGTTCATGAGATTTGTGAGCTGAGCAAGCGTGTCAACGACTTGACCTCTCAACTCAAGGAACTTCTGACTCAAAATCAGAAGTCTGGAAGGAAATGCTACTTATGTGGAGAAAGAGGACACGTCGCTGCTGACTGCAATGACAAAGACTCCAGGAATCCTCCTGAAGTAGTCATTCAGCCAAATCTACCCTCAGCTTCCGCTTCTCATTCCTCCTCTGAAATCTCTGAGCGAGCTCCCCCAGCTGAGTCCAATATCAGCTTGGGTGATGATGTTGTTCTTACTAACGACAACATTGCTGAGTACATTGCCGCTCAGCGAATCTCCTTTCCTCAGGCTCATGAAATCATTACCATTGGTAATGATAGTGTGCTAACTGAATATGGGGAAAATAATTAAATCAGCAACATGGTTGTCCTCAACACTGGAAGCTCTATCACTTTCACCTCTGAAGATCAGCTCTTTGCTAGTGAGGTGGCTCGTGACATGCTTCCTGCTCATCAGCTGGATGACTTCCCAGCTGATCCAAATGTTGATGACTTTGCTCATCTTCCTCTCACATCCTCTGCTGATGATACTATCAGCGAGGATGCTCATAATTCTTCCTAAATCCTTCTTATGTTATCCTGCAGGCCTCGCTAGGAAAAGAAGTGTGGTATTTTGTAAGTCCCAACTCGTTAG
>CM067172.1:18717351-18815667 GCA_034093135.1 Erigeron breviscapus | reverse complement strand
AAATAAAGAAGTGAAAAGAAAAACAATTGGTTTCCTCCTCCTTAAGTAAGAGGGAACTTAAATGTTTGGGTCGGATGTATGGTTCGGGTTGGTGATAAAATGATTCGGGTGGGTGTTGACCCGGTGGTTTTTGAAATTGGGCTTTTAACTAGAATGGGCTTATGAAAAAAAAAAATGGACTTAGATTTATTTAATCATACAAAAAAATTATTTAAACTAAACAAAGTAAAACAATTGAAAAAAATTATTTAAACTAAACAAAGTAAAACAATTGGAAAAAAAATTATTTTTATTTTTATGATTTTTCAATTTTATATTTGGTTTTTCTAAATAAACAATGAGTTCTCTTCAAATAGTGCTAAAACACAAACTCCCCCTAAATTCATGAATTATCCTTTTTCTCCCCTCAAACATTGCATGATATTTAAGCACATTGCACATAAGCATAGCATCAATGTTTGACAGATAATGAATGAAATAGAAAGAGATGAAGGATTTGTACAGAACATGCAGAGGCAAGTAAGTGCATTGGTAAGGAGCACTTATTTGAGATTGTTTCTTGAAAAGAAACTCATTCCAGGATCATGTGTTGAATAGTAAAGATAGAAATACTAAACACAACCATTATTGAAAAGAAACTCATTCCAGGATCATGTGTTGAATAGTATCCGAGATTGAAATACTAAACACAGACCTTTATTACCTGCAAAATAAAATTAGGTTTTTCTAGGTACCCACTTTTGAATGGGTCCTTTGGGATTAGTGGAATCATTCAAATTATACAGATGAGGTTTTCGAACAAGAGGTTTATTCGTAAGATTCATCACAATCCCATCAGAAGCAACAATCAAAGGTTTGGAAATCATAGCAGAAGATTTAGAATTTCTTATTGACCATGGTTTGGCAAGATTACTCAATGTTGAATTAGTTTTCCTACCAGGAACTTCCTTCTTGTAATCATTAGCCATCCCATTTCTTCTAACTGATGATTTAGGAATCCACTTATGGGTACTAGTTAATGTCTTCACTCCTGTTTCAGATAAAATCTTGGAATTAGTTCGATGAGATAAAAACATTTTCTTATTTTGTGTTTTCTTGGTGGAAGATTTGTTATTCTGTTTCTTTTGATTTGTAACAGTGAACCATCCATATTGATCTTTATAACTAGTTATACCATTAGATGTATCTTTTAATAGCAAGTGATGGCTAGTGTTAGACATCTTAGGTAATGAACTAGTTTGTAAGATAGCCTTAGAAGCAGAGGTTCTAGAAACAGATGAAATATTACCTTTAGGCTTTGAGTGAGCAGTAATGGTTTTCTTACCTTTGACAGCTGGAGCATTCTGACCTTTGGGTGTATAAAATGAAGTTGGAGCAAACTTAGATTTAGATTCCTTCTTTGGTTTGCTTGAGTGAATGAACAGTTTTTTCAAGGTCTTGACATTTGTTGGTCAATTGAGCATTGGGTGAAACAACTTGAGAACTGTTACTTGACAAATGCATTTCTTTTAAAGAATCATAATTCACTTTGAGAGCTTCATGAGCTATTGAGAGTTCTGAAAAATCTTCATTAAGTTTATCAAACTCTTGTTTAGCCATTTTCAGATTATTTTTCAAAGTAAGATTTTGCTTTGTCAAAGTATCAGCAGTTGGTTGGACAGACAAGTGATCATCTGTGGAGATGAATTGTACCTCATTTGTTGTTTGTGAAGTATTTGGTGAAAGATTGGTTGTTGATGTCATTAAGCATGTGAGATCTTCAGAATCAGCATCAATATCCCCGAATAGCCATGGTTTCATCTTTTGTTGTTTGGCTAAGAAATTCTTTCTGATCTCAAGCTCTGAAAACTTCATTGTTGACATCTGAAATGAATAAACAATAATTTGTATTTATTTTTGTTGTTTTTGAAAAAAAATGAAACGATCTTGAGAAGATCGTTTTGTAAATTTGGAACTTAGAAGATCGTCTTAGAAAATTGGAACTTAGAACGATCTTGAAGAGAAGATCGTCTTGGAAAATTGTTGAAAAATTTCTAAGTAAAAATGTAGGACGATCTTATGAAGATCGTCTTAGAAAATTGGAACTTAGAACGATCTTGAGAGAAGATCGTCTTAGAAAATGTTGTTGAAAAATATTCTAAGTAAAAAATGTAGGACGATCTTATGTGAAGATCGTCTTGGAAACTTGTTGAAAAATTTCTAAGTAAAAATTGTAGGACGATCTTATGTGAAGATCGTCTTGGACACTTGGTGAAAAATTTCTAAGTAAAAAATGTAGGACGATCTTATGTGAAGATCGTCTTGGAAACTTGTTGAAAAATTTCTAAGTAAAAATTGTAGGACGATCTTATGTGAAGATCGTCTTGGAAACTTGTTGAAAAATTTCTAAGTAAAAATTGTAGGACGATCTTATGTGAAGATCGTCTTGGAAACTTGTTGAAAAATTTCTAAGTAAAAATTGTAGGACGATCTTATGTGAAGATCGTCTTGGAAACTTGTTGAAAAATTTCTAAGTAAAAATTGTAGGACGATCTTATGTGAAGATCGTCTTGGAAACTTGTTGAAAAATTTCTAAGTAAAAATTGTAGGACGATCTTATGTGAAGATCGTCTTGGAAACTTGTTGAAAAATTTCTAAGTAAAAATTGTAGGACGATCTTGTAGAAGATCGTCTTAGATCGTTTTGAATGATGTCCAGTAAGAACACCAGAAATCAACTGTTTCACTAATTTGCCTTTAATTCACTCAATTTTGAGTGTTATAACTCGATTCAAACCCAGAAACACTTAAAATTCGATCGCGCACAACCCTAGAAACAAATCCATTGCTTAAATCAATTCAAACTGATAATTCAAAATCTCATCAACTTTCCAAAAAATTTGGATTTTGATCAATACTGTGAATTGGATTCTGAAACTTAACAGGATGTTTTTAGAGGTGATTTAGAATGTATCTGTGATCAAAAACAGGAAAATTGAGTGAAAATTGAGGTTTAATTTGTGAAGAACAGTAACAGTAAAAAAACGGTTACAAATGAAGAACACGAATTCAATTTTGAACAAAATTAGCATCAATCTGCATGAAATTTGTTCTGGATCGTCAACAGATTGTTGTTTTTCTCTGATACCACTTGTTAGACCCTATTTAATTCGTGTTTAATGTGCGGAAGATGATATTCATCAATGGTGGAAAGTGTGTGTGTTTTAGTGTGTGTTCTTGAGAGAGAAAGGTATGTGTGTGTAAATTCCTGTTTGATTGATAATCAGAAGTGGGAAAAGGTTACAAAAGGTTTCAAGGAATAAAGGTTTGAGGGGTATTTATACTCAAAGCATATTACAAAAGCTCCCCCTCAACCTAACAATATTTACATAAAATACACTATTTTTCAAATACAACTAAGCACTATTTTGAATTTCTAACAGTATTGATTCTGGCGTTCTTATGCCCATTGCAACTTCCATCTGTTGCTTTCTTCTCCATACCTTTTCAATCCTTTTAAGAAATGCTTTAACATCAGTTGACACATTTGTCTTCCCCCTGAACGTTAGAGCGATTTCCTTCAGTTCACTCCATCCAAAAGCTTGGACTGAAGTACTTTTCCTTTCGTCAGTAAAGTTACCCTCCCTGGTCAACTTTACTTCAAACTTAGACATGCCTTCATGATCTTCAGCCAATTTGATTTCAGCACCAGTGATCCTTCTGGCATCAGCCCTGAAATTCAACATCTCATTGTATTTTTCTTTCAGCTTGGCTTGCTGGATCAATGATTCAGTTTCCTTGGACACTCTCCTTTGCTCTACAGCAGATTGGAGTTCTTGACGATTTATTTTTCGAGAAGTGTCCAGGGGAATGAAATTGCTTACATCAGTATCTTTGATTGCTTTGATCTGTCTGGCAGTCAATTTTGGTAAACCAGTAAGTCTCTTCCTGTACTCTATCTCCAGAGCACCAGCATTCTTTCTGATCTTTTTCTGGAGACTTACCAGTTCATCCTTCCTTTGTCTGATGAGTTCTGGTACACTCACGCCATAAATAATTGAGTCATAGACTTGTTCTTCTTCAGCGTAGAATGAGCGTACATGAACATCATCCAGTAAACTCAAACATTGATGAACTCTGGGGTCATCCTTCATCTTTTTATATACTTCAATATTAATGCCTAACCTGCCAGCATTGTAAGAATCCAAAGTACCCATAGTTGCCATCTCCCTTTGATGTGCCAGCAGTTCATCTTTTTGATTTCTTTTGAAAATCTCTATCATGATGCATTCTTGTTCAAGTTTCTTGGATGTTTCATCATCAGCATCTTCAACAGTTTGCTCTTCCTCTTCACCAGACACAACTTTTTCTTTTCCTTTAACAGCCTTCAGTGTAGTTGGAATATCTGGGAAGGACTCAAACTGGGGCTCATTGGCTTCAGTACCAGTAGCTCTTTCAGGTAGCCCGGCTTCAGTGCCATATGCTCTTTGTGACATGTGCTTCAGAGTTTGGTCACCAGACAACTTTTCCCCCTTGGAACGATCTCCAGTTTTTGACTTGAGATCATTCCATAATTCTTCAAGCATAAGTCTGTCCAGTGCACCAAAAGTGATACCTGTTACTGGAGTTGTTTCAGACACAACTTTCTTAAGTGCCTGCACTTCCTTCTGAACATTTTCAATAGCTTTAGGCAAGTGTTTTGGCAACTTCTCATCCAGTAAGTTGTCTACTTGGAGTAACACCCCATCATGAATGCTACGAAGAACAGTCCCAGAAACTTCTTCACATAATTCTTTCAACATGTTGTTTCTGAACTTCCTTGTACATGCATCACTTATTGTGCTGACAACTGCATCCTGGTCTAGTGTGGGTCTACTCTCCAGAGAACTGACCCTGTAAACCAAATTCTGAACATCTTCTTTCAGACCTGCCAGTTCATCAAGCTTCTCATAAACCAGCTTCTCATTCCCAGCAAAGACATTCATTTCAGATGCCAGGTTATTGGATAATAATGATTTAAAGTCAGAAATAACCTGTGATGAAGTCTGGAGTGATCTCTCCAGGTCCGCCACCTTAATTAAAAGGCCTTGGACCTCGGCAGAAGAAGAAGTGGAGAGACCAGTGGGAGGTTCAAGAGTTGAGGGTAATCTGGTCATTAGAGGAACTTGTGCCCAGTCCTCTTCAGTTGCAGCTTCAGATGTTGCAACTGGTGACTCCGGCGCACGAGATGGAAGTTGAGATTGTGAAGGTTGAGTGGTTGCTGGAGTGAAGTACTGAGTGTGTTCTGGAATTGAAGGTGGTGGTGGTGGTGGCATGTTTGATTGTGGTGGTGGTGGTGGAGGTGTGGTGGTGGTAGTGGTGGTGGTGGTGGTGGTGGTGGTGGTGGTGGTGGTGGTGGTGGTGGTGGGTGGTGGTGGTGTGGTGGTGGTGGTGGTGGTGGTGGTGGTGGTGGTGGTGGTGGTGGTGGTGGTGGTGGTGGTGGTGGTGGTGGTGGTGGTGGTGGTGGTGGTGGTGGTGGTGGTGGTGGTGGTGGTGGTGGTGGTGGTGGTGGTGGTGGTGGTGGTGGTGGTGGTGGTGGTGGTGGTGGTGGTGGTGGTGGTGGTGGTGGTGGTGGTGGTGGTGGTGGTGGTGGTGGTGGTGGTGGTGGTGGTGGTGGTGGTGAGATTGTGAAGGTTGAGTGGTTGCTGGAGTGAAGTACTGAGTGTGTTCTGGAATTGAAGGTGGTGGTGGTGGTGGCATGTTTGATTGTGATGGTGGCATTTCTGGTAGATTTTCTTCTTGTACATCGTCACCCAGAAAATTCAAGTTTGCATCAAAACCTTCAGACATTGGGGAGTCAACATCATCCCATTCTGGAGCAATCCCAACTGTCTGTTCACCAGACTATTCACCAGTCTCTACATTCACTTGTTCACCAGCCTCTGCATTCAAGTCCAGTGGAGCCTCTTGCTCGCCAGAAACATGTTCATCAGTTTGAACATCTTCAACTTCCTCAATAACCTGCTCAACAACCTCTTGTTCAAAAATTGGTGATCCATCTAGATTCATAACATCACCAGGATGTCTTTCAGGATTCACCTGAAGTCCAGCTCTCATCAGACGCCTATTAGTTCTAGGTCGTCTGGGAGGTCCAACAACTTCTATACCTTGATCTTCTGGAGCAACTTGTCTAATGGGCTGTACAGCCTCAATGATCTGTACATCATCACCAGATGGTACTTCAACAGCTTGACCTCTATCTGGACCCATTTCAGCTTCTTCCCTTTGTAAGGAAAGCATGGACTGAGGAATATCTACCTCATCCAGTGGAGCCTCTTGCTCGCCAGAAACATGTTCATCAGTTTGAACATCTTCAACTTCCTCAATAACCTGCTCAACAACCTCTTGTTCAAAAATTGGTGATCCATCTAGATTCATAACATCACCAGGATGTCTTTCAGGATTCACCTGAAGTCCAGCTCTCATCAGACGCCTATTAGTTCTAGGTCGTCTGGGAGGTCCAACAACTTCTATACCTTGATCTTCTGGAGCAACTTGTCTAATGGGCTGTACAGCCTCAATGATCTGTACATCATCACCAGATGGTACTTCAACAGCTTGACCTCTATCTGGACCCATTTCAGCTTCTTCCCTTTGTAAGGAAAGCATGGACTGAGGAATATCTACCTCATCCAGTGGAGCCTCTTGCTCACCAGAAACATGTTCATCAGTCTGAACATCTTCAACTTCCTCAATAACCTGCTCAACAACCTCTTGTTCAAAAATTGGTGATCCATCTAGATTCATAACATCACCAGGATGTCTTTCAGGATTCACCTGAAGTCCAGCTCTCATCAGACGCCTATTAGTTCTAGGTCGTCTGGGAGGTCCAACAACTTCTATACCTTGATCTTCTGGAGCAACTTGTCTAATGGGCTGTACAGCCTCAATGATCTGTACATCATCACCAGATGGTACTTCAACAGCTTGACCTCTATCTGGACCCATTTCAGCTTCTTCCCTTTGTAAGGAAAGCATGGACTGAGGAATATCTACCTCATCCAGTGGAGACCTGAGGTTGACCAGGTCCCTCATATACTCACTCACAGAAAAGTGAGTAGTATCCATATCATACTGGTCGCCAAGAGCATTCTTAAACATAAGAGAAAGGAAATGAATGTAAGGAACAAATGGTTTTCTTCCTTTCACTCTTAGGCGCTCAACCAGGTCATCAAAAAAGGATCTGGGCAAAGTCCACTCTAAGCCCAAACCATAAGCAGTAGGCAATCTGGAGGTGAGTTTGATTGATCTGGTCTAACCCTCCAGAACTGCCTCCCAGACACTCAACAATATGGGTGAAGAAATATCTCCATGAGTCTGACAGCTTGCTCATGTAGATAGTCCCTTTCCTGGACAGCTGGCCATGCTCATCCAAGATATCCGTGTGCCCCATCAGCCTGCACACTTCCCTTATATTGATACCAGTGGGAAGCTCAATAGGTAGCTCATTCTGGTCAAAATAGTTTAACTGTAGAATAGACCTGAGCAGACTTGCAATGAAACCAAGGGATCTGGTACCTCCCTTTAAAGTATAATTGATCGATGAAGTTTCATCGTCATATTGAGCAGTGTACCAGAATTCACATAGGTACTCGTGATATATCCTTCCTGGATTCAATGTTAACGCACCATATAACAGGCAAGAGAGAAAGAATGAGTTTAATCTCCCAATAATCGATTGGGCATCATGAACACTGGAAAGCGAGAGTCTTGCCATCCAGTTATTCATATTGATTCTTATGGCACTTGCCTCAAGATTAATATGAGGTGCCCTTTCAACATTATCAGAAGGAGCATATTCGGCAACAAGGAGATTTTTGAGCGATTTTGATTGTCTAGGTGCCATTTTTATACAGAATAAATGAAGATGAAATTGAATATATATAGGTTATGATGAAGAATTGATGAAGGAATTGAATATAAATGGAGTAAATAAGAGAGATGATGATGATTGGAAAATGAATGAAGAAGTAAATGAAGGAATTTGAAAGATTTGGGAGTAAATATGTTCGAAGTAAATGCAATTGAAATTGAAAGTGGGTATTTATAGGAGAGACAATGTGGAACTCAAACGGTTTATTTGAATTTATCAAATAAAATTTTTGATCGGGTTCTGAGATCCGCATTAATTACATCACATCATACATAAATGCATGACGGTTTACAGCCCACAAACAGTAACAAGTTGTACTTTTTGTTTTCCCAAAGTAAAAAGACCATCATTACGTTGAAAAAATTACATGCCACGTAGGATTAAGATATTTTCAAAAAGATTTGCTTACGTGGCACACACAATGACCAAGGATTTAGAAAATATTATGACATATTTCAGTGCATCTGGAGGTTGACTGGACACTCCAGTATCACTGGTGGATTAGTCCAGTGAACATGTACTGATGGTACACTGGAGGGACACTCCAGTAAAGTACCAGTGAAAACCATTTTTGAAAGTCTGGTAACCTCAAACTTGCACGTCAACTAATTCAGACAAATGAGAGGGACACATTTACAAGGAGACATAAGTCACCTCAAACACGCACTTCAATCTGTCCAGTTACCAGTGAGAGGGACATATTTACAAAGCACCAGTAATATTTTCTGAAGAGTTTGTCCAGTGAGAAAATAAATTAATAAATTCCCTTTGAACTTAAAACATTTTTAATAGAAAAATATCTTTCAAGTCTTTCCCTGGAATGTTGTTCCAGAAATCTAATAGTGCAAAGATAGTACACAAAGGCGTTCAATATCTGAGCAGTCACCAGATTTAAAGATTTAACATTCCCAACTCACCAACAAGATATTCAAAAGTTTTGACATCCAGAGGTTTGGTAAAAATGTCAGCGAGTTGTTTGTCAGTGGGAATAAAATGGAGTTTAATGTTGTTTTTCATAATATGATCACGAATGAAGTGATACCTGAGATCAATGTGCTTCGTTCTGGAGTGCATGACTGGATTGTTTGAGATAGCAATGGCACTTGTATTATCACAAAAGATTGGGGTCTTTGAATATTTAATACCATAATCAAGCAACTGGTTCTTCATCCAGAGTATCTGAGCACAACAACTGGCTGCAAACACGTATTCAGCTTCAGCAGTGGACAATGAAACTGAAGTTTGCTTCTTACTGGTCCAGCTGACCAGTTTGCCACCTAGGAAATGACATCCACCAGTTGTGGATTTCCTATCTATCTTACAACCTTCATGATCTGAATCTGAATAACCCATTAGATCCATGCCTGAGCCTTTGGGATACCAAAGACCTAGACTGGGGACACCTTTAAGGTACTTCAGTATGCGCTTTACAGCAAGCATATGAGATTCCTTTGGATTAGACTGATATCTGGCACATAAACACGTTGAAAACATAATATCTGGTCTACTGGCAGTTAAATACATCAGTGAGCCAACCATGCCTCTATAGACAGTGGTGTTCACTGGTTTACCATCTGGATCGGAGTCCAGTGTCAGTGGTGCAGAAATTGGAGTTGGTTTAGATGGTGAAGAGTTCATATCAAATTTCTTTAAAAGATCTCTAACATATTTTTCCTGATTAATAAAGATGCCATCTTTGTTTTGTTTAATCTGGAGTCCAAGAAAATACGTTAATTCACCCATCAAACTCATTTCATATTCAGTTGACATTATTTTCGAAAATTTCATGCACATGTTTTCATCAGTAGACCCAAAAATAATATCATCAACATAAATTTGTACCAGTAACAGATTACCTTTTTCATGAAGAATAAATAAGGTATTGTCAATTGCACCTCTTTTGAAACCATTTTTCAATAAATGTTTAGTCAGAGTGTCATACCAGGCACGTGGGGCTTGTCTGAGGCCATAAAGCGCTTTGTCCAGATGATATACCCAATGTGGATGCTTTTCATCAACGAAACCTGGAGGTTGTCTGACATAAACTTCTTCTTCAAGCTTTCCATTCAAGAAAGCACTCTTTACATCCATCTGGTAGACCTTGAACTGATGATAAGCAGCGAATGCTAAGAAAATTCTTATCGCTTCAAGTCTAGCCACTGGAGCAAATGATTCATCAAAGTCGACATCTGACTGTTAGTAGCCTTGTGCTACCAGTCTGGCCTTGTCTGGCCTTGTTTCTAATTACGTGGCCTTGTTTCTGAAGACCCATCTTGTTCCAATTGGTTCTTTCTTTCCAACTGGGAAAGGAACCAGATACCAGACCTTGTTCCTTTCAAACTGGTGAAGCTCTTCTTGCATAGCAGTCACCCAGCTTGGATCTTCCATAGCCTCGTCAATCTTCTTTGGTTCCATCAAAGATAGAAAACTAACGTATAAGCATTGATTACTGGAGGCTCTTCTGGTCTGAACTCCTCTACTGGAGTCACCTATGATCTGATCAATAGGATGAGCTTTTGTCCATCTGGAGTACTGACCAGGATTGTTACTGACAACAATATCAGTGCAAGAATTCAGTTGAGTCTCCTATGGAGTTGTTTCTGGAGGAGGATCTTGCCAGACTACTTCAGTATCTTCATCTGAGTCATTTAAATCATGATTTGCATCATGAAATTCTTCATTTGAAGGCATTTCCTGAAGTACTGGTTCAGTTTGGAATTCTTCATAAGAAGACATTTCTGGTCTATTCTCAACTGACACTGATACTGGGGGAGCAGTACGAACATCTGAACCAATATTAATTTCAGAGGGTAGTTTGAAATTAATAGAAGGATAGAATGGAGTACTATTGGAGAGTTTCTTTTTCTGAACAGGTTCCAGATCAGGATGACTGGAAACTGTGTCTTTTGAATCTTCAGTTTTGTCGTTTATAGGATCAGATTCACAAAAGACAATTGGAGTTACTGGGGGAGTGTCAAGGGCTGGCTTCTTGTTGATTGCAACATTTGATTCATCAAATGTGACATGAATTGACTCATGGACCTTCTCCAGTCTCTTGTTGTAGACTCTGAAGGCCTTGCGAATGGCTGAATAGCCTAAGAAATACCCTTCATAAGCTTTGGCATCAAATTTGCCTAGCTGACTGGAGTCGTTCAGGATGTAAACTGGACATCCAAAAACGTGAAAATAACCAATATTTGGTTTTCTATTTCTTAAGAATTCATAGGCTATCTTTTTGTGTCTTTTGATGTACACTGATCGATTCTGGGTGTGGCAAGCAGTTGCAAATGCTTCCACCCAGAAACTGGTAGACAGTCCAGATTCAGCAAGCATACTCCTGGCAGCTTCTATCAGCGTTCGATTCTTCCTTTCCACCACTCCATTTTGTTCTGGAGAGCGGGCTGATAAGAAATTCTGGGAGATGCCAGTGTCAGTACAGAATGACTCCAGAGTTGCATTCTGGAATTCTGTTCCATTGTCACTTCTTAACTGACACACTTTTTGACTGTACTTGAGCTCAATTTGCTTGATAAGACTGATGATTTCAGCAGCAGCTTCACTTTTAGACCTAAGAAAGATCACCCAACAATATCTGGAGAATTCATCTACGATCACCAGGGTGTATCTTTTACCAGCACGAGTCTGAACATTCACTGGACCAAAGAGGTCCATATGAAGCATATGAAGAGGTTCAGATATGCTGAAATTCTGTCTGGTCTTGAAACTGGTACGTTTTTGCTTACCCATCTCACATCCTGGACATGGCCTTTCCTTTTTGAAGGAAACTGAAGGTATCCCATCTGCAAGTTGTTTTCTGGACAACTTATTAATATTCTTGAAATTTAAATGGGATAACCTTTTATGCCATAACCAGTTTGTGTCTTTATCAGCTTGAGTATAGAAACACTGCTCTGAAGGAGAGCTTTCCATATCCATCACGTACACATTCCCTTTTCTGGGAGCAATCAACACTACCTTCCAGTCCTTGTTGAATACGATACCCTGAGCAATATTGAATAAGACTTGATAGCCATCATCACACAATTGGCTTACACTGATCAAGTTATATTTCAAACCATTCACAAATGCAACACGTCTGAACTTGACTTGTCCATTGTTCAGAACACCATATCCCTCAGTCTTTCCACAACCATCATTTCCAAAAGTAATGGAGGGTCCATCAGAAATGGTGAACTCCTCCAGCAGGGTCTTACATTCGTTCATCGTCCTGCCAGCAGCACTGTCAAGATACCAGATATATTTCTTTCGATCGCCCTGCACAAACACCAGATACTTATCAGTTAGATTTGGGAACCCATCGACTGATGGGTTCACTGGACCCTCCTTTATAGGTCCCTGGGGCAATCTGGTTAAGTTCACTTTCTTCAACAGTGGTCTTAGTTGAAAAGACCACTGGGGTTGATAGTTTTGAAACCTTTTTCTTTTTCTCAACTGGAGAAATAGATTTAACTTTCTTAGTAAAAGGTTTTGTGTTTTGTCTAGGGCCAGATGAAGTACCCTCAATAAAGTTTAATCTTGCATTAAAACTTTGAGATTGACGAGTCAGAATTTGAATCTGGCTCTCTAACCTGGACAAAATATTTTCCAGTCCTAGGCATAGGTAGGGGAATGGTCTGAGGCAAAGGTTTATTCCGATAAACCTCTTTAACTGGAGCAGTCATCTGGAATGCTCCAGTCTTGACCTCTGGGGATTGAACTGGGTAAAAATTGGTCTTGGGAGTTACAGGCTCATCATAGACAGTAGTGGGCCTGAACTCCTCTGGTAATCGATCGATTACTGGTATTAATGATGCTACATGAGTATTTCCATCTAAGTATGCACGTTTTTGAGCAGGAAATTGTTTTACTCCAGCATCATATGGCTTTTTGGTTTCTAGCCATGATTTAATCACCAGTTTTTCTTTCTCTAAAATGATCTCAAGATCTTGTTTTTCTTGAATCAATTGTTCAGTTACCAGAACCTGGGCTTGAAATGCCAGTTCAATGTCTTGAAGTTCTTTTAACTTTGATTTTAAAGCAGTTATTTTAGAAGAATCTGTTTCTAGACCATTTACACAATCAGATCTAACAGTTTCTACAAAAATCAAATCAGAATTAAGAGCTTCAGCTATGTCCAATTTTAGTTCTTGGTCAGTTGCACAATCATAATCACTAACCTTCTTAATAACAATGTCTACCCATCGTCCAGATGTGACATCTTCCTTCACCAGGTGCTCATCGTCTTCCAGAGCCATGTAACAGCAATCTCTTTCTTCTTCTTCATCAGCAGATGATTCATCAGAAGGAACCCACTTCTCTTTAGTTGTTGCAATCATGCACTTATTATTGTTTTTAATTTGTTGTGCCATGAGAGCAATCTGGGCCTTAAGCTTTTTATATTTCAGTTTATAGCTATCATCAGGCTTATTATTTGAAGAGAAAGGACCAGGCTTGGATACAAACTGGTTGGACCTGCACTCTTTCATGAAATGACCCTTTTTGCCACACTTAAAGCATGTCAAATTTGTCTTATCAGTGGAAGAATTGGATGCAAATTGTCCAGATGGCCTATTTGCTCTTGCTTTGAAACGGTTAAACGTTTTAGCAATCATTGCAATAAGGTCATCATCTTCAGTTTCATCACAACAGTATGGAGAGATATGACTGGACTCTCCAGAATCCATGAGTTCAGACACCATCTTCTTCATAGAAAATACATTCTTAGAAGATATCAGTGATGTACCTTGTGGTTCAGTATGACTAACCACATTAGGACTACTGGAGGCATGGTTAAAAGCATCTTGTTCTGCCACCACTCTCTGAGCTTGATTTTCTTCAGTGTACCTGAAAGCTCCATATAGAGTTGAGAGAGTGTGTGTGTGCAGAGTTTTACCTTGTCGTAAGACCAGGATCATGTGAGACCATTTGGTGGGTAGAATGTCACAGAATTTCTCCAGAAGTATATCCTTGTCCTTCTCAACCCCAAGACCTCTCAATTGGTTTATGATACTCATAAATCTGGTGTAAGTACCAGTGAGAGACTCGTTAGGTTGAGCAAAAAATGACTCATACCTCTTGTTTAAGGAGACCTTTCTGGTGACAATGGTGTCATCTCCTCCTTCATGTTGGTTTAAAAGTTCATCCCACATGGTTTTAGCACTAGGAAAAAGAACTAGTGTGGGAATTAGGGTTTCTGGAACGGCCCCGGGGATCATGTTTTTGAGAAGGGTGTCTAGATTCACCAATCTCCTCTCCTCTTCAGACCAATGTTCCTCCCTCTTTTCCCTTCCTCTTCTAGATCCAGAAGGATCAAGAAGGGGATTGAGAGGTGATGTTGGTACATAAGGACCTTCATTTAAAATTTTTATCATATTCCTCTCAATACCAGTGACATGCAACACCATCCTAGCCTTCCACGTACCAAATTCATCACTGTTCCCACTGAATTTAGGAACAGGATTATTTGAGTAGTGCACATGCACGTGTGGAGAAGCAGGAGTAGGAGGAGGAGGTGTATTAGTGTTATTAACAATTGGTGGTTCATTTTGATCATAAATATTTGCATTAGGATCGGGACCAAGACTAAAACCTTGTGTATTTTCTTGGTTAGCCATCAATAAACAGATCTAGGCAATGTTTAGCCTTCTGCTCTGATACCAAATGTGAGTCCCTTAAGTTCGATGGTTAACCAGGAAAGTGTAAAATACATCAAGTCTAATAAGCACTAGATTGGACTAGTATTACTTGTAAATAAATGCAAGAATATATAAACAAAGTAATACAAGACTTAAAGCAATAAACAAGTAAAGTGGAACATTATGTATTTTTCAATGGTGTATTTTATTTATGATGTTAAATAAAACACAAGGTTGTTGCGGAATCAAGATAATACAAATAAGTATGTATCCTAACAACCTATGAGTTACAAATGATCTATATTTGTCAAATAACTCTTTTGGATCGAGATACTTAAAGTTGTGAAGTATCCCAGTTTAAGATCGAGAGTATTTGGACAAATTCACTTTCATGCAAAGTGTATGCTTAAAAGTATTTATGTCAAGGAAATGACTTTGTATTTATAGGCAACAAAATTCACCAGTGAATTTTGTGCCGTACAAATATGGTTGCATACATTTAATGATCCGACAAGAACATTAAATGTATTGGATAAGGAATAAGGATAAAGTCACATCAAATGACTTTGTGTCCTTTTATCCAACCACCTTTACACACACAAACTTTGGTAAAGAACAAGTGGATTGTTCTTAGGAAAGTGTGTAAAGGAAAAAGTCAATCCTCGATATCAGTGTTCAGACTTGTAAGATCTAGAACACTAACAATCCTCCAGTGTACAGATCTGGTAAGACTTTCCAGTGGACTCCGCCATTTGTCAGTCTGCTTTCTTCAGACTTCAGTCTTTGACTTCAGTTAGAATGTCTTCAGTAGAGTTGATCTGGACTGGGGTGAAGTCCAGTGAGCTCATCTGGAGAATACTCCAGATTTCCTATACAAGTATTTACTCACTGGTCTTCCATTATTTCTGGGCAAATCTTCAGAGGGACTCCAGATTCCAAGTCTGGAGTAGGTCCAGTAGAACACGTTTCTGGTCAGATCTTCAGTGAGGCTCCAGTAGTCGAGTCTGGAGCAAGTCCAGTAAATCTGGACTAAATCTTGACCTAACAATAACTTATACACTTAAGTTGTCCGCTCATCATTGTTTCTATTTTTCTTGGACTATTTGCTTAAGGACAAGCAAAGACTTAAGTGTGCAGGTATATGATGAGCGTTTATTTTGTAATAAATTCCCACATCATAAGGCCACATTTCAATGCTTAAATGAGTTAATATTCCGGAACTATTGGTACTTAATGGATTCAATATAAATGCAGGTTCACGGAAGATGCGAGTGAGGGTAAATGGCTTCAATTAACTCAACATGAAGGCCTATGAAGTTACAAATGATCTATATTTGTCAAATAACTCTTTTGGATCGAGATACTTAAAGTTGTGAAGTATCCCAGTTTAAGATCGAGAGTATTTGGACAAATTCACTTTCATGCAAAGTGTATGCTTAAAAGTATTTATGTCAAGGAAATGACTTTGTATTTATAGGCAACAAAATTCACCAGTGAATTTTGTGCCGTACAAATATGGTTGCATACATTTAATGATCCGACAAGAACATTAAATGTATTGGATAAGGAATAAGGATAAAGTCACATCAAATGACTTTGTGTCCTTTTATCCAACCACCTTTACACACACAAACTTTGGTAAAGAACAAGTGGATTGTTCTTAGGAAAGTGTGTAAAGGAAAAAGTCAATCCTCGATATCAGTGTTCAGACTTGTAAGATCTAGAACACTAACAATCCTCCAGTGTACAGATCTGGTAAAGAACAAGTGGATTGTTCTTAGGAAAGTGTGTAAAGGAAAAAGTCAATCCTCGATATCAGTGTTCAGACTTGTAAGATCTAGAACACTAACAATCCTCCAGTGTACAGATCTGGTAAGACTTTCCAGTGGACTCCGCCATTTGTCAGTCTGCTTTCTTCAGACTTCAGTCTTTGACTTCAGTTAGAATGTCTTCAGTAGAGTTGATCTGGACTGGGGTGAAGTCCAGTGAGCTCATCTGGAGAATACTCCAGATTTCCTATACAAGTATTTACTCACTGGTCTTCCATTATTTCTGGGCAAATCTTCAGAGGGACTCCAGATTCCAAGTCTGGAGTAGGTCCAGTAGAACACGTTTCTGGTCAGATCTTCAGTGAGGCTCCAGTAGTCGAGTCTGGAGCAAGTCCAGTAAATCTGGACTAAATCTTGACCTAACAATAACTTATACACTTAAGTTGTCCGCTCATCATTGTTTCTATTTTTCTTGGACTATTTGCTTAAGGACAAGCAAAGACTTAAGTGTGCAGGTATATGATGAGCGTTTATTTTGTAATAAATTCCCACATCATAAGGCCACATTTCAATGCTTAAATGAGTTAATATTCCGGAACTATTGGTACTTAATGGATTCAATATAAATGCAGGTTCACGGAAGATGCGAGTGAGGGTAAATGGCTTCAATTAACTCAACATGAAGGCCTATGAAGTTACAAGACACAAGGAGGCAATTCGGGAGACAAACGAAGCAAATCGGAGTGCAGCAGGACCTGCCAGCGCCGCTGGCACCCTTACCAGCGCCGCTAGGCGGCCCAATTCAGCAACCGACTTTCGCCTTTATAAATACGAAAGAAACCCTCAAAACCCTAAGGGAGAGCCGATTCAGCAACCCTAGCCGCCACATACAAACCCTAGGTCGACTTTGCAGATTCCAAGGAGGTTTTGGAGCTTCTAACACCTTCCGATCTTCATCTTCTACCTAGATCTATCTCTTTTATTTACTTTCAGTTGGTAAACAATGTCTTTTATCTTCTCAGACTTTGTTATTCCTTTAATAATGTCAGGCTAGTAGACTGAATACTTGTTTGGATCGATGTGATCATGTAGACGTTTATTTATTTTACTTTATTTGTTAGATCTGTTGGATTGTGTTTACTGTTTGTCGTAGATCCATGGTTAATGAGTTCTTCATATTGTTATCGGTTCTATATCTTAATATATTAGTTTAATTCTGATGGTTGTCTATGATCATACACTAGGACTAATATGCTAAGATGGAAAAAACTAGTCGGTCTATAACTAGGAGTAAAAAGTGATTCACTTATAATTGAGGGATCCAGAACCATACTAATTAGAATAAATTGAACATGATGCTTAACAATGTCAGACGCGATCCAGTGACATGGAAACGTGCACTGTGGTCACCGGAGGGAATTATTATCTGTTCATGGCTTAAGAGCCGGGTATATTAAAAGACGGATTAGTAACACAAACTTAGGTGATTAAAGCTTAAACAATGAATCTAACGAGAATCTGAGCCGTGATTAAGTTTTCCAACAGTCTAGCAAATGGGTAGGATAAGTAATCTGGTCGTATCATGAGATCGGAGATGCCAAACAAGTATTTTAATTTAATTACTGTTATTTGCTTTTTCAACTCTATTTTCAGATTAAGCCTCTCGCTGAATAAGCGGTTGCGGCTTCTATTTACTTTTTATTTGCATTAGTTTAATAGGAAATCGTGACAAACCTCAACCGCTAGAATTACACACATTATTAGACTAGGTAGTGCAAGCGTCCCTGCGAACGATCTTGTACTTACCACAACACTATCTACTTTCGATCGGGTCCACTGCTCGTTAGTTTGCGTTTTGTTGAGGTATTTACTTGTACAATATTTTATAAATTTAAAACAGTGTTTTCATAATTAAAAATATTTTTTCTAAAAAACGAAATGCATCAGAATCCAATTAAAGGGGAGGTAATTATAACATCCTAAACTTTTCTATCTTTGACTTTGACTTTGACCGTTAGTTGACTTTGACTTTGACTTGCTTTGCTTTATCTTTGACTTTGACTTTGACCGTTAGTTGACTTTGACACTGTTAGTTGCTTAAATGCTTAGGTAATTACCTAGTACTTTAACAGGTATGCTTAAGGAGTTAAATGCAATTCCTTAACTGCTCACAACTATATTTGTACGGCAAATTTGATATCCCAATGTCAACCTTTGCCTATAAATAGAGGTCTTTGCACAACCAAGAATTCATCTTTGCAAACCCGACTTTGCTTTCTTGGTGAACTTGTGCAATATTCTCTCAATCGCAAAAAGTAACATTTCACAACTTTAAGTGTTTCGATTGTTAAAGAAAATTTCCAAGTGTATATCAATAATATTTCTATGTTGTTAGGATATTTACATATTTGTATTATCTTGGTTCCGCAACAACCTTGTATTTTATTTAAAGATAATAAATAAATTACACTTGAAAAATACATATCATCTCACCAATTTACTTTACAAGTATTTATATTACATTGTTATTTACTTATTTGTTTGTCAACTAAATAAGTAATTACACCAACAACTTGTTATAACGTTCATTGTTACTGGCTCCAGTCGAGTTTGGTGAACTTATTGCAAATAACTTACCATCGACAAAGAGGTGTGTTCAGTAGTACCATCTCTTGACTTGGGACTTACAAATAGAGTTGCCGAGCTGTGTTTGTTCATCATTTCTGATGCTTCTTGATTGATCTGCATATCACTATATGTATCTATAATCTCAATATATTATAGATATATAGAGGCATAGAAAGAGATACGGATGGGAACAGTGAAAGTAAAAGAAAATTGTCATGCTTTAGACATAAAAAGTAAAAAAATTTATATAGTCACTATAATTATTGCCATTGGTAATTAATCCATGTATGATGTTGTATTTCATTTTGATATATAATAAATGCATCGCATTAAAAAAAAATTAAATGAATACAACCTTATAAAATAGATGTATCAATTAAGTAAAAGTAGTTTACAAGAATAATTAAAAAAATAATTTATGTAATATATAAAAGTAAATAATAAAAAAAAATAATGTTCTGCATTTTGGATGGATCTAACATAACGTTCTTGATGGTTCAATATAGATGCACCATACTTGTGTTTAGAATATAAACATATTAAGCGTGTAATAATCAACGAGTAAACGCAGCGGAAAAGTTGATCACGTATGACATACAATTAATTAACATAAACAAAAAATAAATAATATTGATTACCTGTTTATTGTTGTAACTCGATCAAAAAAGTGACTTTTGAAGAATACACGAATACGGATTTAAAATAAAAACTCTCTATAATTTTACACACAACACGTCAAACAATACCAAGATTGCTAGATCTTGAATCACCAAAAGCCAAAAGCTCAAAGCTTGTCTCTCACTTCTGTTTAGTCGAATACAAGGAAGAAACAGAAACTTTTGTTCCCGTCGAATTCAAGTAATCCCACAATTAAATAATATGATATGGCTCGTGTGGAACAAAAACTAATTTTTCGTTTCTTTGTTTTTCGTAAGTTCTGATCGGAAGAGAATATATATATTTATGAGTTATATTTTGGATTAGATCCTCTAATTAACTTTAACCATTTGATTAAAATTAATGGTTAATATTTAAATTTGATATTTAAATCTTGACCTTTCATTTTAATAATAGTTTAAAGTTGATCAATTTTAGAGGACCTATATATCTTTAAGGTTAGGTCATTAGGATATATATAGGGTATATATCTATATCCTAATAACTTAACTTTCAAGTAATATTTTGACTTGGACTAAGGTTTAATTAATAATTACATTTAATATTAATAATATTTAATAATTAATAATCATATTTATTAATTAATAAATAATTCTAAATATCATAACAAGTTAACAATGTCCAATATCATTTTTCTTAATTTGGTAATTACAAATATGTAGATAAAATAAGTACATATAATCGAAACTAAATGCTCAATGTGCATGACCTCATAAACTCAAGTATATTCCGGATATTCATTTATTTGTGAAATAAATATATCTTAAGAACTTGATGCTCTAAGAGTGGATTAAGTGGAAAACCCTCTCAAGGAAAGCGTGTCAAAATAAGCATTATATACTTGCAACTTGTGGGCATATTATGTGCTCTTGAAACCCAATGTGTTACATAATCAAAACGACATTAATACAAGTGTATCACAAACAAATATTATCTATTCTTTATTTCACTAAAAGCTCACAGTAATTTATTTCTTTTACAACTGATTTCTTTAATGATTCTTTCTCAAAGTATTTATTGTTGTTGAATAAATGAAATTAAGATCTTTTCATTAACTTTGTGCTTTCAGTTGAGAGACCTTTGTTTCTGTCTCTGTTTCTGTTTCTTTGTTCTGGCCACGAATTTTGATTTGTCTGTGTAATTGGTTCTTCTTGTTCATCTTCTTCATCTTTGACTGCTTCGCCATTAACCATGGATTGTTGATAGTATTTGAATGCCACCAATAGCATGAAAACTGTAGATAACATGCTTAATTTGAATCAATATGTAAACATCAATCATGTTTTAATTTACCTTGTAACAAAGTTGTGATTCGTACCTGCCCAAATACGAGCAACAATCGATGAAAGGTTCCAAACGAGGGTAAAAACACCAAAAGCAACCGCTTTCTTTTGAGAGCAAGATTCCCAAGCGTCTTTGAATCGTTCAACCCAGAATGCACCTTCATTTATGCGCAAAATATTCTATCAGGCGACGTTTGATACAAAAATCAATCTATCTAAACACACAAAAAATGAAAATAAAAATAGTTATCTTGGATTCCTTGGTAAGTCCAAAAAGTATTAGTACATGTCTTTACAAAAGTGCAAAAAGTACACGTTTATTTTGTAAGCCTAATGATTCTTTTATATGCAGGACAAGTTGCCTGCAAAGGAGAATCAACGTGCTTGTTTTTTTTCGTAATAATCATTGATTATAATCCAATGGTCAAGATATCTCTAACTTTACTAGTAAAGTTGAAAACAACTTTAGAGTTGAAAACAACTTTAGAGGATCTTAATCCCCATTTTAATTATCCTGACATTTTACTTCAGAAAAGAACTTTAATTATCCATTTTTTAAGCAATTTGCCCTTTTTATAAATTGTTCACAAGACAACTTTAAAGCAAAAAAAGGAGCCGTTGGAACATGTCATGAAACAAGTGAAAATATAATGTCACTGGATATCTAACAAGATACTAAAGAACATGGACCCATACCAATTATTGTAAACACATGCACGTAAAAAACTACCAATATGTGGACCTATTAAAACTTTCCTGCCTCAAAGCGTTTGATCATATTGTACTACGTATATCGGTATATTAACCAATAAACGCGTGTCAAGACATCTAAAAAAAAAAAAGGTGTAGATTGGAGGGAACACCTTAATCCTCGGAACCGCCTTGGTTCCGATATGTACCGGCCGCTCAACACATAACCCGGTGAACCACCCCACACATGCACCCAACAGGTTTCTGGATTAAATCCGTCTGAGACTAAGATTCGAACCCGCGCCATTACAGCTTCCACTGTGGGCCATGTGTGCATTGGTGACGGCTGGCCACTGGGCTATGCCCAAGTGGTTGCGTGTCAAGACATCTAGAATGAGTAAAGTACACATAACTCTAAGACTGAACGGAGCAAGGCTCCCCATAGCGTTAAATTTCACTTTTTTCCCTCGGAACACCCCGGGAACGCCCGGAACAGTGTCCCGAGGGGTGTTCTTGGACAAAAAAAGGCAGAGGGTGTGAAAAATTCGACGAGCAAAGTGGGCGTGCAAAGCAGACGTGGCATTGGGGCGTGAAAAGGAACGCTTAGTTCCTTATAGCCTAAGGACTACAGTAATAAGGGATGAAATAATTGTATATGCAAGAAAATCATGTGAACTATTTACCATATGCGGTTAATTGAGAAGAATATGATGAGCATATCTTAGGCACTGTAAAAACACCAAAAAATGCTGCAAAAGAAATCAGCGAGAATTCCATTAGAATTAGGGATTTTGTACTTTTTTGGGCAGATCTCTAAAATTGTGATATAATTACGCGAATTTTATAATTGGAGGAAAGAAACTTGATTTAAATAAAAGAAAAGATTAAAAGGTTATCATAGATTCGATTTTAGTCGGAAAAGAGGAATTTAATCACAAAAGTTGTAAAGGAAGGAGATCTTTACACATCTTTTTTTAATATATACCATCAAATTTGCTTCACGTTTAACGATAGGGTTTTTCTAACTTGTGCCCTAAGGGCACACATAAGGGTGTCTCGGGAATTGAAAAAGGTAAGAATATTCTTCTTAAAAAATGCATTTTTCAATTCCCGAGAAGAATATTCTTACCTTTTTCAATTCCCGAGACACCCTTATGTGTGCCCTTAGGGCACAAGTTAGAAAAATCCTTAACGATATATGACGGAATAATTATCGTGTACAGATCATCACCTTAATGAAAATATGACTATTAATTATGAGAACCAAACATAACCATCAGAAAACGCAAAGGGGCAATTTAATGTCTATTTTTTTGGTAAAATTGACCTTATAACTTATTTACTTTATGTTCCAAATAATGTATAGTTTCCCTAAACTTTGTTGCATGTCCATGAAATTTTCAGCCACATTCTTTGTCATAAATGGCAGAACCTTTTATTTTGAAGACTCAAGTTTTCAATCTCTATATAATGATCAAAATCATCAAATACAGGTAAACTGACCCAATTTGGCCATTTTCCAAATGGTTATGGAGCTGCCACATCTTGCCAAAATAAATAGCAGCACTGCTAACTGTCAGATGACATCAAAAACTTGTAAAATATTCTTACAAATTTTGCTGATAAAGAAAGAAAAAGATAAAGACTTACATTAAAATCAGTGAAAAATTTTAGATAATACATTCACATTATAAAATTATTTACCTTCATTGTAGTAGCAGGATCACCTGAAAATAAAGCTTTGACCTTTATGAGAAATTCATTTATGTAAGGAAGGAATAATTTTAATGCCCGAATTGCTTCTTCTTCACCAACGACACTTTCTTCATCATCTTTAATATTATTATTATCTTCTACAACACCCCTGTTGTTTTTATAGAAGAACAAGAAAAAGTTATGCAATTCTTTTGTAAATGCATAATTGCATATAAATGAGTTACCTCAACAAAAATGATCTGAACATGAATATTGCAGCAAGATAGATGAGGCCCAGATAAGATAAAACAGAAATGAAGCTGAAAAAAATGTAAGAAATATATATGATTTAGTTACAGCCGTCATTTTGTTAAATGATTGTCCAAAAGTAAAATATAACACACAATGCCGTTTTCTATGAGTTTTTGGTCCCAATACCTCGACAATGTATGAGATATTACTTATGTAAAGAGGCTACAGGTTCTATCTAAATGATATAAAATGATTGTCCAAAAGTGACAACTTTTAATGGATCAGAAGTATTGTTTTAGGAAAAATAAAAAAAATTTGGTTAATTCAGTTAGTCTGGCGGTGCAAAGTGAGGCGGGCGGTCTCGGATTCAAATCCGGCACTAGCATTTAATTACTAATATTGGGAAAGCTAACAACTAACATTTGCCGTTAAAAGAAAATTTTAATTACCTGATATTGAGGTCTTGAGTGTATGATGATGAAATAATAGAAAATGTGCCTACACCAAATATTAGTGCTGATTTAGATGCATCTCTCCACATTATCAAATCAACTGAAAACAAAATAAAGTCATCACAAGTTTAATTAACTGCATGAAATGAAAGCATTGATGTGATTATTAAAATTTGACATATCAAAATACTAACTGAAAGCTTGCAGTTTGGTATGAGGTTTGGGAACTCTTTGTGATGGATATTCATCTTCAAAGTTGTCAATGAAATAAATGTTAGATTCATTTTATTATATGATATATATATATATATATAGGGAAAAGTGAGTATGGGGTTGTTCCCCATCTAAGCTTAGATGGGGAACCCCTCACATACAAATATTTTATTATTTGTTTGAATTTAAAACAGATACATGGCCCCCCTGATTTTCATGATTATAAAAATCAAATGTGAGGGGTTCCCCATCTAAGCTTAGATGGGGGACAACCCCATACTCACTTCCCCCATATATATATATATATATAAAACTTAAAAGATTGAATAAATCATAAAGAAGATACTTGCTTGGTTTTCTAATGATTCTTGGATGATTTACAACAGGAGAAAAAGGTTGTCTTCTGATAGTTTTTGAAATGGGATTTGATCTTTCATATCTTTGATGAACTTTTTTATCTGCAATCACTACTACATCATCATCATCAAGTGAGTTCTTCTTTTTGTTGTTTGTTGAAATGGGTTCCATTTCCTTAACAATAACAATTGCTCTTTCTTCACTTACCTTTTCATGTTCATCCAATGTTGCCTTATTGTAACCTTCTTCTTCTTGATCATCATCATTTTCTTTATAATCTTCATTTTCAACTTTAACCAATTCATCTGACATTAATTTTTCCTGAAAAGCAACATCTAACTCCTCACCATCATCATCTTTACTTTTCTCTTCAACTTCATGTTTGAATTCATCACTCATTGGAACTAACTTTGTATCAATACTACTTTTTCTTGATAAAGCTCTAGTCTTTATTGTTCTTTCAACTAGGCTTCTTTCTTTCTTCAAGGGGCTTTTCTTGCTTCCATTCCCATCAGATCTAACCTTTGAGATCTGAGTTGGGTTTCTCTCATTCCATTCATTATTCCCATCAGATTTCCAAGTTTTCCTTTTACCAACACCATTAAAGCTCTGTTTGGATCTGAAAACCATCTTGTCCTTTTCAACAAGTTGATCACTAGATTGGTTTTTCTCAATGGGTTTTTCAAGTTGTTGAATCTTGTCATCATCACCATTGAAGACTTTAAAACTACCTCTCATTCTACTTTCCCAAACAGAACCCATAACCACCCCATTTCTTGATATATTACCTGCCACCCTTTTTCTCTCTAAATCCATATAATCAAAGATAAATTGGAAGCTTTGAGATGAAGAAATGGCAGTCGGTTTGCAGAATAGTATTTGTTTTACTACAACAATGAGGCATTTGGGTTTCCTATTTATGTGTTATAAAGAAGAAGAGAAGGATAATAGCTCTTTAAAAGCAGAGGTCAAAGAGAAGGGTTTAACACTTTAACTAAGCTCAATTTGTCAAATTTATGAGAATGTACAGCATTTGATGCGTACTACACAAGTCATTAACTAATTTATTTGGTTTTTTTTATATGTGTGAATTAGTTGCCAATGACCGGAGATCCAACATATATTGTTTTAACCGGATTTACGATAAAGAGTTCACTGGGAATAAATTTTTAATTTAAACTATTCAATGAGAAACACTTACAACCCAAAGATCTGGAGGGGAAAACTAACTCAGACTTAATTACTATATTTGGAAAATTATGGGCACCCTAAATATGCTTAGAGTAAAATTCAAAACTTCTGAAAAAATTAGGTTTCTTGCCACCACACAATTTGGTCATCGTTAAGTAATTTAGTTGTTGATTTTAGTGTTTGTTTGAAGGATAAGACTTTGAGAAATACCGGAATTATGAGCCATATATAAACAAACTCTTATAAACTTATAAAAGATAATAGATATTCAAAATAGTGAGAAAGCCAAAAAGTATTAGGAAGCAAATTTTTACATTTTTTGTTTTCTTTTTTTACAAATAAAGAAAGAACACATTGGAAAAAACAATAAAAACAACAAAATTAATTTTAAAAAAAAGTACATGATCAACTAAAATTAAATGTAAAATACATTGGTCTAACATCAACTCCAATCGATTACATCATTTCTACCCGTAAATTTGCATTATCTGTAAAAACACAAATCAGAGATTGCCGAAAACAAAAGAAAATAGCCAACACACGCTAAGACTTTTATTGAAGAAACTAACTCAAAACTCCAATTGATTATATAATCCCTGCCCTATAACTCGATATATATATAGACAAACCAAAACAAGTTAGACTACATATAAGATTCCACTAATAATAAAAAAAATTAAATAAGAAAACTATTAACTAATCTTATTGAGTAATTTATTTTTGGACTACACTTTAATCCTTATTCTTATAAAAGTCAATTCACGCATCCTAGTCAATATATTTTGAAGTACTTGCTACCTAATTAAAAGATTTTTTTTTAAAGAGAAAATGTCACAAATGGTCCCTGTGGTTTGTCATATTCGTATTTTACTCCTTGTGCTTTTTTTCCGTTGCAAATGGTCCCTGGATTTTCCATTTTCGTTGCAAGCAGTCCCTGCCACTAACAGTCGTTAGTTTTTGGCCGTTAGTGAGGGTATAATCGTCCATTTACATAAAACCCTCCTTGTTCCTTCTTCCGGCCAAACACCACCACCACCAAAATCCGGCAAACAAAATCCTAAATATGGCTACGTAAGAAAAGTTAACACAATCCTTCTTTTTCTTTTAAAAAGATACCATTTGTTATCTTTCAACACAATTTGTAACCTCTATCTTCTTCCTCAAAATTTGGCATTCAAAGCCCCCATAATAGATCTGCTCCAACAACCATCTCAAATTTCCCTCTTTTCAATCTTCAATATCTCCTTTTAGATACAAGTCTTCTTCTATCACCATTTCCAAATAAGATATTATATACATCTGTATCTAATGTCTATATCTAACACAACCATCCATTTACAAAATACCATAACAAAAATCATTTAACAACTAGTCATCTAAAATCATCAAAACAACAATTAAATAAATTAAATGTACCCAACAATTAATTGCTCGTGAGGATGAAATAATAGAATAAATTTCAATTAAAAACCAAAAGCCTTAGACTTTATGTTGTTCACGAACATACAACCAACATCCATGCCCCCATTATTTTCAATGAATTGCTTTTTGTTTTGGATGACTCCCCCTTTGACCAGATTCCTAGCCACCCAATCTTCACATCCTATTTTTCATACGGGGCGCGTAACACCACCGGGGCAAAAAGGGTATCCCCACCATCACTATTAGCGGCGACGTCGCCGCTAATAGTGGGGGGCCCACTGACATCTTGCAGAATACAAAGCCAGTTTAATGCCCTGGACCCCACACTATTAGCGGCGACGTCGCCGCTAATAGTGCGGGGCCCAACTGACGTTGTTGACTACAAAGCCAGTTTAATGCCCTGGACCCCACACTATTAGCGGCGACGTCGCCGCTAATAGTGTGCCATATTTCCTTTAAAACGCGGCTGCTCCCCCAGACCCATCTTCTTCCCCATCAAACTTCTTCCCAGTCGAAACTCCATTCCTCAAAAAAAAAAAAAATTCCTCCGGCAATCCACCATTGTTGTCCATATTCTGGCCCTCAATCCCCTCACCCTCTGAATATCAACAATCCAGCCACCCACGCTTTTGCTCACGACGAAAATCCGGCGAGGTTATTTATCCGGCGACTTTTCAGGCGAAATTCCGGCCGGAGAAAATTTCAGACGAATTATTAGCGGCGACTAGCATTAGCGGCGACATTTCCGGCGACCCACTTTTCCGACGTTTTCTTTGTATGTTTACTAAGACTCATTTATTTTTGTATTGTTGTTATTATTTTTAATATATGTTATTATTAGTTATAAAAATGTTATATAATTTTATTTAGAAATTTTAGGTTTGTTAGTTTGATTTAAAGAAATTTGTAGGATTTGATTGTTATGAATTATTGGTAGTTTATGATGATTCTTAATATTATTGTTAATATTATGTTAGAAAAACCATTTTGTTAATATGATTGTTAGAAATTAGTGATAGAAATGTTATGATATTATAGTTAAAAATGATATGATTTTTAGAAATTATATGATTTTTAAGAATTATTGGTAGTTTATCATATTATTGTTAATATGATTGTTAGAAATTAGTGATAGAAATGTTATGATATTATAGTTAAAAATGATATGATTTTTAGAAATTATATGATTTTTAAGAATTATTGATTTTTATAAATTATATGAATGTTAGAAATTTTATGTTTATTGTTAATATGATTTTTAGTATTATGTTAGAAAACAGTTTTTGGTATGATTGTAATTGTTAATATATTATGTGAAAAGTTATTATAGTTGTAATTAGTTTTAAAAATGTTATGTTATCATAATTATAAATTATATGAATGTTAGAAAATTGTGGTAATTTTAGGAATAACAAGTTGGAAATAAGATTTGTGTAAAAAATATGCATATATTTCATTTGCGTCATTTTAAACCTTGATAATTGTTTATATTGATTTATTACTTGTATATAACTTATGTAGGTTAAAATGGCTGCTGTTCATGGCGGAGATGGTGGCAATGACCCTCCAAATTGGGGGTGGAATCCTCAATGGGGCTGCAAGCGTAGCGGGGGTAAGTATATATACATGTATGTAATATATATATATATATATATATATATATAATATATAATATATAATATATATATATATATATATAGGGTAGTCTTCAAATACAAACAAATTTAAAATACAAACCAAGTAAGAACCAATCATATATATCCACATTCATTATCTAAAAAATAGGATGAAAACGGATAATAAATTTGAAAAAGAAACTGCCATTCAAGTTGTTAATTATAAAAATGAAACTGCCATACGTGTATATTTATTTTTAACATGTTCTCACCGGAAAGTCACCCTATATATATATATATATATATATATATATATATATATATATATATGTATATTTATTCTATATTTTTGCTTTGCAGGGAATAGCTCAGGGAGAGCTGCCGCTGCTAACAAGGAACTAGAGCGGGAGTTTCAGAAGACTGGACGACTTATAACTCTTAGACTAGACCCCACCAATAGCAGGTGGCAGACTATCGGTGACACCTCCAAATGGTACAAGAGCTATTTGGGGACATATGTCGCTACCATCCCGCATACTTACGACTCGTGGGATCAGGTGCCCGCACACATCAGGGATGGACTTATTCCCTGGCTCCAGGTTTAAAACAATTTATTTTATAATTTAAATACGTCATTAAAAAATTAGGGTAGATGCTGACTATTACTACAAAATTGCAGAGACGGTTCTACTTGGACCCGTATCTAAATAACGAAGACGGTCACCCCTTACGGGTCGCTATTGAAAACATGATTCGTCAAGATGCCCAAAAGAACTACAGGGATAAAAAATCAAAATTCAAGGGGAAATGGTTTAGCGACAGGGGTGGGTTAGATAGACTAGGGGAATTCGAAGGTGTTCCGCCGCATGGAATGCCTCAAGCTGTCTGGAGGGATCTACTGCATTACTGGACCAGGGAGCACCGGATGCTTGTTGCCCAAAGAAACGCGAGTAACAGGCATGGACAAGATAATCTTGTCAGTACTCACGGTCGGCAGTCATATGCTCAGCGTGAATATGAATACGCTGTAAGTTATTATTTTTACGGTTTATTAATAAATATGTATATATATATATAGAGAGAGAGATACACATACATATATATAACTTTTATTAATGTATATACAGCGTAGTAATCAGGGGCAACGGGAGCCCCCGCCTGAGTTCTTTTTGCGGGCCCACACATTACATGATGGGACGGTGCAGGCAAGAGTTCCTCCCATTTATGTAAGTTCTTGTAACTAACTTAAGTTTGTATTTTTTGTAAATTTTTATTAATTAAAACTAACTTTTTTATTTGTTTATGATTTAATGTGGTACAGGACCGGCTTGTTGAATCCCACCAGGCACTTTCCCAACAGCCCAACACCCCGCCGAGTCAGACATTTTTGGAAGCTTTGGGGATCCGGTCGGGACATACCCGCGGGGTTGGGCGTACTGTTAGAGGAACACGAGGACTGAATGTCGACCTCCCGCCTATTGTTGACCCTCCTTTGGAGGCCCCAGCTCAGGAGCCGTGGTTTAACGTGGATCAATTCTTCAACCCTCCGAGCCCTTGGGACATCGCCGGGTCTAGTTCCGCCTCATTACCCACACATCGCTTGCGTAGTATGACCATTCTGGATTCTTGTAAGCCATTGGGTACTCACCTGTTAATTCCACTGCAACAAAATGACTCTCCTCATTTACGAGAGCAATAGTTATCGGTTGAGCCAACATTAATTGATCCAATCCATGATGCATCGGGAATACTGTTCGGGCGTCACGTAAACTGATGCAGTTGATTATTATACCTAGCTTATTGGCCAGGAGGATATGGAAAAACACTTTACTCATCCAATGGTCCTTAGGACACCATTTTTTATAATAAGAGGTTTGCAACGCCTCTAATATGCGTTTGCCCTCGGGCCCATACATTCGCATGTACCCTTCGCGGTCAGATTCAAACTCTCTAGCATTTGCGTACGAACCCACTCCGAACCGTAATCCTCATCTAGCCCCAAAGCTACCGCGGTAGCTCGAAATCCACAACTACCATCCCCTGTGACATTCTGTGCGCCGACAACGTAAGGTCGAATGTACGTTGGCAGCTCTTCTAGTACCCATGCGATGTTTCGGGACAGTCTGGCGTTAAGCGGTTCCGCAATATACCCAACCCAACTGGTGTCTGACTTTGCCTCTGAATCTGGCTCTGACTTTGACTTGGCATATGGCTGCTCAGATTGGACCGCATATGATTGGGATGGTTCCCCCCAGCCATATAAATTTTGGACCCCATAGGATTGGGACGGGTCCCCGAATGTATATATATTCTCAAGACCTGGATATGGGAAGAGGTTTCCGAAAAAGTCTAGATTATCCTTTACCCATTCGGATTGGGTCGTCTCCCCGAATAAGTTCTGTGTCTCGGGGATACGACATGATTGGGACGGCTCGTACATACTGTGTCGCGCACCCTGCGGGTCATCATACCGTGATTTGGTGGGCGCGTACTCACTTTGTCTGGCGGGCTGCACAGGTGGCGGGCTATTCAGATCTGGCACCTCTTCAGTCCTTGGGCGACTGGACTTAGATTTCCGAAGCCCAGGTGGCTTTTTGTTAAGATCGGGCACCTAGACCAATAAAATAAAACAATTACTTAAAATCAATTAGTTTTATAAATTTTATTAAATCACTAATTAAGCTTATGATGTGTTTGGTCTACCTTTGGCGGCTTTTGTTTCGACCCGACCGGTCTTCCACGTGTGCTCTTCTGAACAATGGGATCTTTCACCTGTGACTTACCCGGCTTAAACATATCCTTTATCTTAGACAACCAATGTTTCCGTTGGGCCTTGGGTTGCTCCACCAAGAAAGTTGTAAGATCACCTACGACTTCATGGACATCTTCTACATCGTCTTCCTCTTTTAGACATGTCGATGGTGTTAAGTCAAGCTTTCTCCAAAACGGGTCTATTACATGCGGCTGAATACGAGTCTCTGCATTTTTATATATCAATAAGTATACGACATTATGTTGGTATGATTAAAAAAATATATATTAAAACATACTAACCACGGTGCATGTACTCGGCAATCTTGCAGGCACATGGTAGCCCACAACTATACCGAACCTTGCACCCGCATTTTTTCACATTTTTTTTCAATTGTTTCTCTAAGCGAATGATTTCATCAACCATGATGTCCAAAGCTTTATGTGAAACCGTTCCCAGCAGGGCCTTCATACAGTTGTAGTTATGTTTACCCAGGCGGGTTCCCTTGCTATACCCCAGTTGGCCCCTTATTTCAGTTTCTTGACCGATAATGACAGAATCAACACATTGCAGGATTCTAGTAAATGTACATTTCCCCTTCAGCTCTTCCTTCAGATGGTGGTGCTCGGCCTCGACTCTGTTTGTGGTGTGGTTCTGATAGTTGAGATGTTCATCCACCCAACATGACACAAAATGCTCTCGGTACGGGGACAACCAATTATCGTTGAGGTACTTGTAGACACCTGGATAAGCTCCCAATTTTTTCTTTAACTCCTTCTCGTATGCTTTAAACTCGTCAAGAGTCCGAGATTCATAGACTCTTTTCCACCACACGTTAAGCATAAAGATGTTAACATCTTTCTTCACCCGCAATGCCGGTTCGCAGTGTTTGGTTATGTTTTGCCATATGTGGTACCTACACAACAGGTGTTTCGCTTGCGGCATAACAACCTTCAATGCTCTCATCAGGGCCAGCTCCCTGTCAGTTAAAACCACACGAACAGTTAAGCCTTCAACAAGGGTGGACTTCAGACATTGTAACACCCATTTATAATTCGCCTCCTGCTCGTTTACGATAAAAGCATATGCTAAACTGAAGGTCCGGCCCGTTGAAGTGACGCCGACAATCTCAACAAGCGGCATGTTGTACACGTTGGTTTTGTACGTGGAGTCTATTTCAATAACCCAGGGAAATGCGCGCCATAGGGTCATTGATGTTGGATGCATGAAAAAGAGATTCTCCAACCGTCCATTTTTACTATTTGTAGTAAACTGGTAAAAGTAATTTTTCTCTTGCATCAGTGAGAACATAACCTGCGACAGGTGAACAAGATATAGTAAATATGTCACTTCCAACAACGGAGTACGTAATCACTAATATGATGTTTGTACCTGCATTGGAGTATGTCCTGCATGGCCCGCCCTCCGTCTCGATTTCAGAAAGTTGGTAATGTCTCCTCTTCGAGTCAGGTTTCCTGGAAATTCATTTTTCAGGTTAACCAGGATCTGGCGTGGGAACATACCGCGATCAGATAGGTTTCCCACATATTGCTTTTCTTCTTCCGTCATCCGTCTCGCGTATGCATTCCCCTGCAGATCGGTAGCTGGATCATGATTGTGTTTCCAGTCCTTGACAGTTACCCTCCAACCACCATCATACCCGGGGCGGCCTTCCAAATTAAAGGGACACCCTATCTTGTTGGACCGTTTGGGTGGCCCAGTTAACCTTTTATCGCGTGGTCCACCGTGGTGACATATTAGTGTCACCTTATTGACCACCTTTAACGAGTTTTTGTTCGACCTCCGTGTGACTAGAACATAACCCAACTCCAGTGCTGTTCTTTTAGCCCACTCCGTCAATTCTTCGACGGAATCAAACACCTCCTCGGTTTCTAAGTCTCCAGGTTCGCAGTCAAATTGACCTTCTGCATCAGGTGACTCAAACTCATCATCGGGCACTTCAATACGTACGTTTTCTGGGTCTGCCCAAATAGCCTCAAAACTATCCATCTTAAACAAAAATGCGAAAGAAAATTGTGATTCTGTTTGTTATCGAAATGAAGAAAGAAAATAGAACATGTACTTTGAATGCCAAACGAAATACGGATTATATAAGCCAATTTATATAATTGTGAAATTGTGATTCATTGCTTGGGTCGAGTGAGTAAAGATTTGAAATCGAAATGAAGAAAGAAAATAGAACATGTACTTTGAATGCCAAACGAAATACGGATTTATATGATCGGCAGTCATGGGTCCAAGGATGACGAGGTGCCACGTGGCACGTATTAGCGGCGACGTCGCCGCTAATACGTGATACGTGGCACCTCGTGTTCAGTAATGCTGTCAAGACTGAACACGAGGTGCCACGTGGCACGTATTAGCGGCGACGTCGCCGCTAATACGTGATACGTGGCACCTCGTGTTCAGTAATGCTGTCAATATTGTCGAGGTGCCACGTGGCACGTATTAGCGGCGACGTCGCCGCTAATAGGTGTTACGTGGTACCTCGGGAACGTGCTTCGTCAGTCATGGTTCCAAAGTTTGTCGGGTCCCACCATTAGCGGCGACGTCGCCGCTAATACCCTGGTGGGGTTGCCCTTTTACTGGTGGGGTTACCCTGTGCCTTTATATATTCTTTCTTTTGTGTATTTGTTTTGTTGGCTGGGAACTCCAACAACCACAAATTCCATACGGCAAAAACTCAAATTCCACACTCCTTAATTCAATCTGCACAGCTATATTTCATTCAAGAAATTCACACTCATGAATCAACACAAACACTTGTTCCTCTCTCCGTCGCACCACCACGCAACCACCGCGCCACCACCATCATACCTCTGGTACACCACCTACATCAAAAGGAACCCAAACCTATCCAACACCCAAACCCAACCCATCCAAAAAATTTCACCGATCAGATCTTTGTTAGATGGAAAGAACATATATATATATATGGAACAGATGGATGAACTCCCTGATTATAGATGTCATACATATTTCCAGTAATATATATATATATATAGAGAGAGAGAGAGAGAGAGAGAGAGAGAGAGTTAAGTTATTATGAGAAACAATTATTTGTCGAAAACTACGAGAACCATTTCTTCATTGGATTAATAGATCAATGGTTAAAATGAATTGATGGCATTTTTGTAATTATCTTGAATAGAAATTAATTTATAAATAATTAATAATTGGAATAAGGGCATTATAGGAAAATAAAAATAAAGAAAACGGACATGCGAGAAATCATGACTTCATTTGGATTTCAGTTAGATACGAATATTCTCAACATTTTATTTGATAATTGTGACAAAATTTATTAGCATGTATATTCTTGTTTCATTTTTATTATGACAATAAAAATAAAGTATGACAAAATGCAAGTCATGCCTAAACGTTTGTATTATAGCGTTGCGTTAATCAACAAATAAAATAAAAACAGATTTAATATATATTATTAATATAAATATTTATTTTTAACTTTATTATTTCATTAATATATATTAAAAATATATGAACATTTGATTAAATTTAATTTGTGAACATGTGAATTGTAAAATTATAAAAATTTTGAAGCCATAAATGTTTTTGCTGGAACACATAAATAACCTATCGGGTGCTACACATGTGTACAACTCTGTTCACATGTACACAAATGTATATACACATGTAAAATCATGTTCACATGTGTATAAATATTTTTTCTTAACAGAGTTCACTTGTGTGTATGAAAACAAGTGTGTTCACATGTGAAAAACCATATTAAAAAATGTATAGATTTTTTTTTATAAACAATGTTCACTTGTGTCTATGAAAACAAGTGTGTTCACACGTGTGTTTAAATACATTCATATATGGATTTCACTCACAAGTGAACCGATAACATTTTACCTCACAAATAAATATTAAAATAAGAGTTAAAAAAAAATATTCTTCTACAAATAATAAGAAAATGGTAGCTTTTAATATTCATATTAGATTTTTCACAAGTGAACATATATATCCCAATAATATTAATTAAATCATCATCTAGATTACAAATACAAAATAGCATTACATATTAAGATATCTAGAGAAACTATAATCAATTTATTGATATGTAAAAGGTTTACACGAGATGCTCATAAAATTAAGTTATATCAAAGACGTAATTTTTTAAGAAAGACAAGTGAGAGACTTATATTTATCTTATCGATTATGGGACGTGTAAAAATTTGTAGAACATTTGAAGTTTAAAAACATGATAATCTAACCATTTAAGTGGTTTAAATGTTAGTGATTTGTAACTGTGCGCGAAACATATGGGTGTATAGTCTCTATAAAAGCTTTTATAATTTAAATATCATTAGTAAAGTACAAGATTGCCCCTATACATAATTAATGATAATTAGTTCTCACAATTATCGACAAATATTTTGTTCTCATTTTATCTTTTTACTATATATATATATATATTAATATAATATATAAACATATTATAAATATATATATCTAGGCCAAAGTACTTTTTTCGTCCCTGTGGTTTTTCGAATAAGCAATTTTCATCCTCGCCGTTAACTTTTGACTAAAATTATCCTCGTGGTTTGCATTTCGTCCCTGCCGTTATAACTTTGCCGTTAACCCCCTCACATGCAAGTCACGTGAGGGCATTTTCGTCTTTTTATAGAGTTAAGTGCAAAAATCGTCCATGTGGTTTGTCGTTTTTGCATTTTTCATCCTCGTCGTTAACAAATCCAGAAAAACTTTTCAAACAAAACAAAACAAACAAAAGTTACAGATAACAATTTAATCCAAACAAAACAAAAACCTATATACCTACATTTGAGGATCTGGTCAATCACTTTCAAATGCAAACACGTACATACAATGTTTTAAATACATGTAGTATTACTCGTAATACCGGTATCGGAGGGTACTCCGGTGCAACTATTTCCGGCATTTTCGGTATTACCGTTCTGGTATTCTCATTTTTTTATTTTTTGAATTTTTTTAAACATTATTTTTATAATACATTAATGTTATATTTTTTTTTGTAATATGTAGCTTAGCTCATTGGCCCTGTTGTAAATAGCCCATCATAGCCCCATAATGTAATTATATATTTACACCTAATGTAACATTAGATTTCATTGGGGAAAATACTCTTCTACATTGTTTTGTACTATCAGTATTACCTTCCATGTAAATTTTTATCAAATTGTCTTTATATGTATATGCAAATTAGCAAACTTTACTTCTTCCATAAATCACCATGTTTATGAAGTTGATGTCTATTTCTTTGAGCAGGTTCGGAAAAGTGGTGCACTTGACTTACTGGAGTGTTGAGACATTACGTGGGCTAGGATTTGGAGCAAATTACCTTTCTGTCATCTTATGTGTGTTTATTTCACACCAATTGTAACTCATAGTAATGTAAATCTTTACACCAGGTGTAAAAATTGCTTATGATTATTTTCCATTGAGTGTATCGTAAATTTGCAATCCAACTATTTTGTTAAGAAATCCATAGAATCCGTATTGTATTTGTCGTTAACAACTATATGTTAGTTTATACATCATTATAATGCTTAATGTTTTTGCTCTGCATTTGAAAATGTATTTATGAGTTTGTTGTGCCTTGCCCGGTTTAGTTGCATGAAATTCTATTTAGGTGTACTTAAAGGGACCTGTACATCAATATTCCAAAACTAGCAGGATGGTGTGATCCCCTGTTGCTGTGTGACTATGGTTTATATTTCACCTGATTGACAACTTAGAATATGATGTACGGATCCAGAACTTAGGAATGATTATCCGAGGTCGAATAATTTTAGCTTATTAGCCACATTTCATTATAGAAGAAACTTAACTATTTGAACGTTAATAAAAGAGTTAAGTACCTTTTTCGTCCTTGTGGTTTTTCAATTTTGCAGTTTTCATCCTCGTCGTTAACTTTTGGCTAAAATCATCCCCGTGGTTTGCATTTCGTCCTTGCCGTTAACCCCCTCACATGCAAGTCACGTGAGGGGCATTTTCGTTTTTTTATAGAATTAAGTTCAAAAATCGTCTCTGTGGTTTGTCGTTTTTGCATTTTTCATCCTCGTCGTTAACAAATCCAAGAGAACTTTTCAAACAAAACAAAACAAACAAAAATTACCGGTAACAATTTAATCCAAACAAAACAAAAACCTATATATACCAACATTTGAGGATCTAGTCAATCACCTTCAAATGCAAACACGTACATACAATGTTTTAAATACCGGTAGTATTACCCGTAATGCCGGTATCGGAGGGTACTCCGGTACAACTATTTCCGGTATTTTTCGGTATTACCGTTCCGGTATTTCCGATATTCTCATTTTTTATTTTTTTTATTTTCTTAAAAATTATTTTTATAATACTTTAATGTTATTTTTTTTTGTAATTTGTGAACTTTAAAATTTATATTTTGTTAAAAAGTACCTATTTGGTATTATTTTTGAATGAATTGTAATTATATTTTGACTATTTTCGTTAAATTGTGGTAAGTTTTATAACGTTTTTATAAAAAAAAATAAAATAAATTAAAATCAGTCGTACCGGCCGGTATTAAATTAGATCCTCATATGTAGGTATATATAGGTTTTTAATTTGAGTTTGTTTGGTTTTTGATTAAATTCTTGTTTGGAGGTTTGTTAAAGACAAGGATGAAAAATGCAAAAATGACAAACCATAGGGACGAATTTTGCACTTAACCATAGGGACAAACCATGAAGTTGGGTGAAAAGACATAAATGCCCCTCACGTGACACGTGAGGGGTTAACGGATCCAAGGACGAAATGCAAACCACAGGGATGATTTTGGCCAAAAGTTAACGGCGAGAATGAAAAATGCAAAATCGAAAAACCACAGGGACGAAAAAAATACTTAACTCTTAATAAAATAATAGCTATGTGCAAGCAGAAGTAATAATGTTGTGGAAAACTATACTTGCCAACAATAATGCATTTGATTTATCTATATAATCACTTATTGAGCATATGATAACGTTTCGTACACATATCCATATGTATTATCTTGCAAAGTTATTGAAGTTCACACTCATCTTATCTTAAATATAATGAAAAATGTTTACCATCACTCAGTTTTATTCAATAAGGGGTTGTTTCCAACAGGAGGCTCTTTCCTCATCCTAATCCGTGGATATGATCAGCCATATCTTTCGTGTTACGAATATGTTGGATCATTAACTTGAGTTCGTTCAAACGTTATTCAACCAACTCGATTTCATCATTGAGCTAATCCATACTGTCGTCGAACACCTTCTCAAGTGTAGCTTGACGATCAACGGTGGTCGTGGTAGAAACCGCCACTTAACCACCACTTTTTAAAGGTACCGCGCATCGCGATCTAGTATAAGTAACATATCATCCGTATAGTTTAATGGAGTGCCACACAAAGTTAAAACTCAAGTGGTGTTACTTAGATTTAGTTAGTAATTGCTAGTAATAGCAACTGGAGTACTAGCTCTTTTACAAAAGGTATATGATTGAGTTATTTGAGATTTTGAGTAGTTGCAAATTCATATGACAACTGCGTACATGAGTAATCTGAGATATATGCATTTGAATATTGGGTAGTCGTGATAGTTCTTTGGTATTTTAAGTATAAGATATACCGTAAAAATGTCAAAAGATTAATTTGAGGATGGATAAATAGCTGTGAAAAGTATTATATATAAAATTATGTATGTGGTCATATAGGGGTGGAAACCGAAAACGATTGGGATATTCAAATAAAAGAGAGTAGATGACTAGATGGATAATAGCTATGAAAAAGATTATACATATATCACCTTGAACGAATTATTATATAGGGTTTTGTTGTTAAGATTGGGCTATTCTAAGATTGGTGTACAAGGTTTTGGAATATTTGAGGATGATTAAGGAAGAAGATGATAAGGGAAAACTGTGTTATACAGAAAAAACTCTAAACTTGATAAGTTTATACTATTTTGGTAAATATTTTTTAAACTATACTAATTTGATAAATAAGTTTATTTATTATACTAGTTTAGGAAAAACCTGAGTTTTTTTTCTAAACTAGTACAATAGAAAAACATATTTACAAACTAGTATAGTTTCAAAATATTTACCATTATGGTTAAACCTACTAACAAAGTGGGATGGTTGTGTCATAAACTTGGAATGTTCAATGAATAATATAAGGTATAGATTAAAATGTTTAATTAAGCTGTCGTTCTAATAAAAAAAATATGTTTAATTAAGCAATAAAACATTAGCTAGCAATACATGTATTTAAAGTATTTAAACGTAGTAGAGGTTCATACAAAAATGATCGTGAATTCATTACTGAAATCAAGGGTGTTAGACAGATTGAGATGTAAAGATCGATATTTGGAGTGGGTTGTTGGTTAGTTGTTGGGATCATACATTTGTTTAGGCCCGTTGGATCAACATATATATATATATATATATATATATATAATATATATATATATATACCTATACCTATTTCTATCTAGAGTTACAGAAATCGTCCTTATCGTGGACCGCTACTTATAGCTTTCATTCTTAACTTTCAAAAATTACAGTTTTGGTTCAAAACTTTTTATCCGTCAACACTTTTGATCCTGACCCTTAACGTCCGTTTAAAATCTAGTCACTTGTTAGACACGTGATGTGTATTTTCGTCCGTATAATAATGCATATATCTATCTAAATCATGGAGTAAACAAATACATAAAAAATAAAAAAATCACATCCAACAACATCTTATATTAAATCACAACATCATTATCAACCAAAAATAAATAGATCCAAAATATCCCTTATCTTCTTTGTGTTTTTAGATCTAAACATCCACCACAAATATGAAATTTAGGGCCTGTTTGGTTCATAGAATTCATGGGAATTCAAAGGAATTGGAATTTGAATTTCATTCCTTATGTTGTTTGGTTGGAAAAATCATGGAATTGGAATTCAAAACTTTCCTTCAAATTTCTTGAAACACAAAATTTACAATTTCATCACCTAAACCTATGGAATGTTTTCAATTCTAATGGAATTGTAACAATTTGACCAAAAAGTCCCACAAAGTATACAAACATGTTTCCTCTTAAGCTTTGTATGTCTATCGAGATTCGTTGTTGTGCCACCACCAACCACCCCGCCAACTACCTCTTGCCACCGATGCTTACGATTTTCGGTCGCCGCCGTTGAATTTTCTTTCTTCCACTTGATGTCTTTGACTTCAACTGGAATGTCTTCATGTTTATGATCAGATCTCAACTGGAGAGAAGCTCCAGTGGCATCAACTGTACACTGGCCACTGGACTTCTATTATTTCATGGACAAATCTTCCGGTCTCCAGATGCAACTGGAGACCCTCCAGTTTCTCAGTAAACTGGACCTAACAAATTCCCCCTATTTGTCCTGAAATAATGCCAAGTCTTTTCAAGTTTTCTAACTATACAAGTATGAACTTGAAAGACTTGTTTTGACTAAATCTATCTAATTTTCCAAGGCATTTTCAGGGTCAATATTCAGTCTGTTCTCCAGATTTTCTTTGTGTTGAATCTTGCCCTTTAACAAATTGATCCAAGCCTTCTCACACCTACTTTTCACTGCCTTGGCATCCAAAAAGTTTACCATTTCCACCCATTCAGTGAAACCATACTGCATAACTGAAGGATTGTCAGTTGTAACCAGTGGCCCTCTGGTGTAACTGACTTGCACTCTGAACACTTTTGTCCCTAGCTTCTTGGCGACATTAATACCATTTATCTTACCACTGTGCCTCCTTTTTGCAACAATTGAGGAGTAGTAGGCTCTTGCTTCAGTTTCATTTGATATCTTTACCATTTCAGATCCAGCAGCCTGCACAACAGCCTTAATGTCATCGTTGGACACTTCTCCAGTTGGTTCAATGAATGTCCTTAGGTCTGCATCCCTTGGCAAGGGTTTATTTCTTGGTTGACCTTTGGACTTGGGTGGATTTAACACCCTTTTGATGATTTTATCCACATTATGGATTCTTCTTTCTATTCCTTGGGCTCTCATTTCTTTTGCCTTCTCTACTGAAACATTTATGGTTTTGGCATCAAAGGCAACTTCATCATCTGGATAGTCTTTCTCCAGTTCAATATCAAGTTTTTCCATCAAAGCACCAACTATCCTTTGATCATGTTTTATTCTTGCATACTGCTCCAGTGTGATACCCAACAAACCGGCATCACTAGCATCTAAAGCACCAAGATCTTGTATTTATGCCCTGGCCATCCTTTGATCCTCCTTTCTTTTTCTTTTTCTTTCTTTCTCAATTTGCTCTTCGGCTTTCGCTTTGTAAGTACTTTACACTGATGGTTCTCCAGTCTTGATCTGGACAGAATGTCCACTGGGCTTCGCTGCCATGGTCATTCTCTTTCTTCCACTTGATGTCTTTGACTTCAACTGGAATGTCTTCATGTTTATGATCAGATCTCAACTGGAGAGAAGCTCCAGTGGCATCAACTGTACACTGGCCACTGGACTTCTATTATTTCATGGACAAATCTTCCGGTCTCCAGATGCAACTGGAGACCCTCCAGTTTCTCAGTAAACTGGACCTAACAAATTCCCCCTATTTGTCCTGAAATAATGCCAAGTCTTTTCAAGTTTTCTAACTATACAAGTATGAACTTGAAAGACTTGTTTTGACTAAATCTATCTAATTTTCCAAGGCATTTTCAGGGTCAATATTCAGTCTGTTCTCCAGATTTTCTTTGTGTTGAATCTTGCCCTTTAACAAATTGATCCAAGCCTTCTCACACCTACTTTTCACTGCCTTGGCATCCAAAAAGTTTACCATTTCCACCCATTCAGTGAAACCATACTGCATAACTGAAGGATTGTCAGTTGTAACCAGTGGCCCTCTGGTGTAACTGACTTGCACTCTGAACACTTTTGTCCCTGGCTTCTTGGCGACATTAATACCATTTATCTTACCACTGTGCCTCCTTTTTGCAACAATTGAGGAGTAGTAGGCTCTTGCTTCAGTTTCATTTGATATCTTTACCATTTCAGATCCAGCAGCCTGCACAACAGCCTTAATGTCATCGTTGGACACTTCTCCAGTTGGTTCAATGAATGTCCTTAGGTCTGCATCCCTTGGCAAGGGTTTATTTCTTGGTTGACCTTTGGACTTGGGTGGATTTAACACCCTTTTGATGATTTTATCCACATTATGGATTCTTCTTTCTATTCCTTGGGCTCTCATTTCTTTTGCCTTCTCTACTGAAACATTTATGGTTTTGGCATCAAAGGCAACTTCATCATCTGGATAGTCTTTCTCCAGTTCAATATCAAGTTTTTCCATCAAAGCACCAACTATCCTTTGATCATGTTTTATTCTTGCATACTGCTCCAGTGTGATACCCAACAAACCGGCATCACTAGCATCTAAAGCACCAAGATCTTGTATTTATGCCCTGGCCATCCTTTGATCCTCCTTTCTTTTTCTTTTTCTTTCTTTCAAGGCATGGCCAATAGCTGCTAGACTTCGGCTTTCGCTTTCAGTCACTGGAGGAAGTTGATCTTTATTGCCAGTTTCAAGCACACTGGCGTCAGTACCAGTTGCCTTTTCTTGTGTTCCAGTAGCCGGCACAAGGGCAGTTTCAATAGCTTTACCTTTGCCCTTGCCCACATTCCCCCTATCAACAACATCATCAAACTGTTCTATCACATGCTGACCAGCATCAGTACTGGCAGCTACCACTATTTCCTTTTCAGTTGAGCTTGGTGCAAGGACTGCAACAGACCTTTCCCCATTGGCAACGTCTAACCTAGCACGAATTGCCTCCCAATCATCATGACTACTAGGCAATTTGCTTAGACTCTGCCACGACTGCATGTCCTTGCACTCCTTGAAGATAGTGCACATCATGCGAAATGATCTCCAAAGATGGTAGGTCTCTCTCGACTGGGTCAGCATATTGGCAGCAACTTGTGCATGACCAGTCTTCAGTTCATCTAGCAATTTGGCATCATCTGGAGAGAGACCAGTATTCACAAACTCTTTTTCCTTAACAACCTACTTTTCTTTTTCCTTGCCAACTTCAGTTGTCAGTTTATCAATTGCAGAAGAATGTTCAGACACCTTAGTAGCCAGAGAATCTAGACTATTCCTCAACTGGCCGATTTCAGTTGTAATTGGGGCCAGATCAACCCGAGGAGAAGCAATCTTGGTGATCTCAGTCATCACCCTTTTAACCAGTTCATCTTCTCTAGCGGCCAAGATATCTTCAATCATCTGACCAACTGAAGTGGCCACCTGTTACCCAAGCTGTTCAGAATCCACTCTAGGTTTTTGTACTAACTCTTCAACCTTTCTCTCCAGTTCTTTGATGTCTTCAGATGAAGTTCTGACAGTGTTGTTGAGAAGACTAGAGATGGAGGAGTGGACCTTGGTTTGAGTTAGCTCAAAAGCTTCTTTAAGTGTTTGAGCCAATGTGTTGCAGTTATTGACTAACTCATTCAGCTTCTTAAATACCAAGTCTTCGTTACCAGCAAATTGTTGATCCCCAGGTCTACCACTTTCTGATTTGTAATATTGTCTCTATTGTACCTAGAGATCGACTTGGCATTTTTGTCAATGGTCTTATGAACATCATCCACCCTTTTAATAAGGTTTCTGATGTCGGTTTGAAAGGCGACCAATTAACTGTCCAGTGACTGAGGGGAAGGCATCACTGGACCGACAACATGTTCGACTGGAGCAACTGGAGGAGGCATATTAAGAGAAGCCTTAATAGTTGACTGGCCAGTGGACAAAGGAATAGAAACAGAAGTTGGGAAAGAAGAAGGACGGACAGTGAGATCAAGTGGCTCAATGTACCGAGTATTCTCAGGTACATTGGGCGGCGGTGGTGGTGGCATAGATCTATCTCTAAAACGATAGATGTTAGAAATTCAAAATAGTGCTTAGTTGTATTTGAATACATTGTATTTTATGTAAATATTGATAGGTTGAGGGGGAGCTTTTGTAATATACTTAGAGTATAAATACCCCTCAAACCTTTCTTCCTTGTAACTTTAGAACACACATTTGTAAATCAATCAACCAGACTTCCCACATTTTCACACCTTTCTCTCTCTAAAACACACACTAACACACACACTTTCCACCATTGATGATTATCAACTTCCGCACATTAAACACGAATTATTAGGTTCTAACAAGTGGTATCAGAGAAAAACAACAATCTGTTGACGATCCAGAACAAATTTCATGCAGATTGATGCTAATTTTGTTCAAAATTGAATTCGTGTTCTTCATTTATAACCGTTTTTCACTGTTACTGTTCTTCACCAATTAAACCTCAATTTTCACTCAATTTTCCTGTTTTTGTTCACAGATACATTCTAAATCACCTCTAAAAACATCCTGTTAAGTTTCAGAATCCAATTCACAGTATTGATCAAAATCCAAATTTTCTGGAAAGTTGATGAGATTTTGAATTATCAGTTTGAATTGATTTATGCAATGGATTTGTTTCTAGGGTTGTGCGCGATCGAATTTTAAGTGTTTCTGGGTTTGAATCGAGTTATAACACTCAAAATTGAGTGAATTAAAGGCAAATTAGTGAAACATTTGATTTCTGGTGTTCTTACTGGTCTTCATTCAAAACGATCTAAGACGATCTTCACATAAGATCGTTCTACCATTTTTTTACTTAGAAATTTTTCACCAAGTTTCCAAGACGATCTTCACATAAGATCGTTCTACCATTTTTTACTTAGAAATTTTTCACCAAGTTTCCAAGACGATCTTCACATAAGATCGTCCTAATATTTGTGGTTCTGTGTGAACTGTGTGTTGTGAATTCCTTGGGTAACTAATCTCATTGAGATTGGTTTTGCTCAACAAATTCTGATATAATAACCTCTTTCTGACCAAGACCGTCTTACCTTATCTCAACCAAATTGTTAATACGATCTTCATCCAAGATCGTCTTACCATTTCTTTTACTTAGAAATTTTTCACCAAGTTTCCAAGACGATCTTCACATAAGATCGTTCTACCATTTTTTTACTTAGAAATTTTTCACCAAGTTTCCAAGACGATCTTCACATAAGATCGTTCTACCATTTTTTACTTAGAAATTTTTCACCAAGTTTCCAAGACGATCTTCACATAAGATCGTTCTACCATTTTTTACTTAGAAATTTTTCAACAAGTTTCCAAGACGATCTTCACATAAGATCGTTCTACCATTTTTTTTACTTAGAAATTTTTCACCAAGTTTCCAAGACGATCTTCACATAAGATCGTTCTACCATTTTTTACTTAGAAATTTTTCACCAAGTTTCCAAGACGATCTTCACATAAGATCGTTCTACCATTTTTTTACTTAGAAATTTTTCACCAAGTTTCCAAGACGATCTTCACATAAGATCGTCCTACCATTTTTTACTTAGAAATTTTTCACCAAGTTTCCAAGACGATCTTCACATAAGATCGTCCTACCATTTTTTACTTAGAAATTTTTCACCAAGTTTCCAAGACGATCTTCACATAAGATCGTCCTACCATTTTTTACTTAGAAATTTTTCACCAAGTTTCCAAGACGATCTTCACATAAGATCGTCCTACCATTTTTTACTTAGAAATTTTTCACCAAGTTTCCAAGACGATCTTCACATAAGATCGTCCTACCATTTTTTACTTAGAAATTTTTCACCAAGTTTCCAAGACGATCTTCACATAAGATCGTCCTACCATTTTTTACTTAGAAATTTTTCACCAAGTTTCCAAGACGATCTTCACATAAGATCGTCCTACCATTTTTTACTTAGAAATTTTTCACCAAGTTTCCAAGACGATCTTCACATAAGATCGTCCTACCATTTTTTACTTAGAAATTTTTCACCAAGTTTCCAAGACGATCTTCACATAAGATCGTCCTACCATTTTTTACTTAGAAATTTTTCAACAAGTTTCCAAGACGATCTTCTCTCAAGATCGTCCTAATATTTCTTCATTAGTACTTAGAAAATTTTCATCCAATTTTCAAGACGATCTTCTCTCAAGATCGTCCTAATATTTCTTCATTAGTACTTAGAAAATTTTCATCCAATTTTCAAGACGATCTTCTCTTCAAGATCGTTCTCATTTTTTTTAAAAACAACAAAAATAAATACAAATTATTGTTTATTCATTTCAGATGTCAACAATGAAGTTTTCAGAGCTTGAGATCAGAAAGAATTTCTTAGCCAAACAACAAAAGATGAAACCATGGCTATTCGGGGATATTGATGCTGATTCTGAAGATCTCACATGCTTAATGACATCAACAACAAATCTTTCACCGAATACTTCACAAACAACAACTGAGGTACAATTCATCTCCACAGATGATTACTTGTCTGTCCAACCAACTGCTGATACTTTGACAAAGCAAAATCTTACTTTGAAAAATAATCTGAAAATGGCTAAACAAGAGTTTGATAAACTTAATGAAGATTTTTCAGAACTCTCAATAGCTCATGAAGCTCTCAAAGTGAATTATGATTCTTTAAAAGAAATGCATTTGTCAAGTAACAGTTCTCAGGTTGTTTCACCCAATGCTCAATTGACCAACAAATGTCAAGACCTTGAAAAAACTGTTCATTCACTCAAGCAAACCATTGAAACTTTAAAGCTTGAGAAAGACAATGAATGGTTAAGAGCAAATGCAAGACAAGCTGATGTTGAGTTTCTCACAAATAAAATGAAAGATTTTAGACCCAACTGTGAAAAACATGAAAGACAGATTTCTGATCTAAACAGTACTTGTTTTCTCAAAGGAGTTGAAATTGAAACTCTTCAAAAACAAGTTGAGGATTTGAAAACAAACATTTTGTTCTATCAAGAAAAACTCTATAAAGTTGAACAAAATCCTCTTCTGAATTTCACTGCTTATTACAACAAGTCAAAGATAGATAGATCAGAACTTCTTCTTGGTTTGGGTTATGAGAATCCAACACATTTAGAAAAAATCAAGAAGGAAGAAATTGGTCCACTTTATGATGGGAATTGTCTCAGATTTGGCATGATTCAAGAGTTCATCAGACCATCTGAGGATGACTTTGAGTCAGATGATGTTGAAAGACAAAAACCAAACAGTTTTCAAATTGATTATGTTGCTATTAATGATACATACAAGAAAACTCATAAAAGATCCATATATGAGTTAGAAGAAATAGACAGCATTTCAATTCCTGAAAATGAGTCTCAAAAAGATTGTTCAAAACCAAATTCAGAAAGATTTTACATTCCAACTACCATCTTGGAAAAGGAAATTGAAGGTTTAAAACAAAAGATTGAGTCTCAACAACAAGTCATTGAACATCTGAAAACTCAAAATCATTCTCCAAAGGTAAGTGAGACCAAACCAAGTCAAATGATGCATGATCTAACTTCTGTTGATTGCTCTACTCCAGTCAAAGGGAGTGAGAATTTTAAAGATATGCAGGCTGATAGCATCTCACCTGAAGAGATTCATGATATGTCCACATCCATGCTATCATCATTCTTCCAAATTGAAGAGAAAGTTCAAGCTTTAAAAGCTAAACATCGTGCTTCTGTCAAGAAAATACTTTCGTTTGATACCCCTGTGATCACCTCTGTTGACCAAAATAAAGTGAACTTAGAGCAAAAGATTGAGATCCCTACTGATTTTAAGGCTGAAGCAAAAGCATTAATTGAAAACTTGACAAATAAAAATGTTTTCAAATCAGAAGTTCAAACCAAAGAATCTCAATTTACTTATCCAGATTTTTCTGTTGAAGAATTTGATAAGTTTTTGAAAACTGATCATGTTTTTGCACCAGAAGTTGAAAAAGAGCTTGAAAAACTCTCACCCAAAAAGCCTAAACCAAAGAAGGAATCTAAATCTAAGTTTGCTCCAACTTCATTTTATACACCCAAAGGTCAGAATGCTCCAGCTGTCAAAGGTAAGAAAACCATTTCTGCTCAATCAAAGCCTAAAGGTAATATTTCATCTGTTTCTAGAACCTCTGCTTCTAAGGCTATCTTTCAAACTAGTTCTTTACCTAAGATGTCTAACACTAGCCATCACTTGCTATTAAAAGATACATCTAATGGTATAACTAGTTATAAAGATCAATATGGATGGTTCACTGTTACAAATCAAAAGAAACAGAATAACAAATCTTCCACCAAGAAAACACAAAATAAGAAAATGTTTTCAAATCAGAAGTTCAAACCAAAGAATCTCAATTTACTTATCCAGATTTTTCTGTTGAAGAATTTGATAAGTTTTTGAAAACTGATCATGTTTTTGCACCAGAAGTTGAAAAAGAGCTTGAAAAACTCTCACCCAAAAAGCCTAAACCAAAGAAGGAATCTAAATCTAAGTTTGCTCCAACTTCATTTTATACACCCAAAGGTCAGAATGCTCCAGCTGTCAAAGGTAAGAAAACCATTTCTGCTCAATCAAAGCCTAAAGGTAATATTTCATCTGTTTCTAGAACCTCTGCTTCTAAGGCTATCTTTCAAACTAGTTCTTTACCTAAGATGTCTAACACTAGCCATCACTTGCTATTAAAAGATACATCTAATGGTATAACTAGTTATAAAGATCAATATGGATGGTTCACTGTTACAAATCAAAAGAAACAGAATAACAAATCTTCCACCAAGAAAACACAAAATAAGAAAATGTTTTTATCTCCTCGAACTAATTCCAAGATTTTATCTGAAACAGGAGAGAAGACATTAGCTAGTACCCATAAGTGGATTCCTAAATCATCAGTTAGAAGAAATAGACAGCATTTCAATTCCTGAAAATGAGTCTCAAAAAGATTGTTCAAAACCAAATTCAGAAAGATTTTACATTCCAACTACCATATTGGAAAAGGAAATTGAAGGTTTAAAACAAAAGATTGAGTCTCAACAACAAGTCATTGAACATCTGAAAACTCAAAATCATTCTCCAAAGGTAAGTGAGACCAAACCAAGTCAAATGATGCATGATCTAACTTCTGTTGATTGCTCTACTCCAGTCAAAGGGAGTGAGAATTTTAAAGATATGCAGGCTGATAGCATCTCACCTGAAGAGATTCATGATATGTCCACATCCATGCTATCATCATTCTTCCAAATTGAAGAGAAAGTTCAAGCTTTAAAAGCTAAACATCGTGCTTCTGTCAAGAAAATACTTTCGTTTGATACCCCTGTGATCACCTCTGTTGACCAAAATAAAGTGAACTTAGAGCAAAAGATTGAGATCCCTACTGATTTTAAGGCTGAAGCAAAAGCATTAATTGAAAACTTGACAAATAAAAATGTTTTCAAATCAGAAGTTCAAACCAAAGAATCTCAATTTACTTATCCAGATTTTTCTGTTGAAGAATTTGATAAGTTTTTGAAAACTGATCATGTTTTTGCACCAGAAGTTGAAAAAGAGCTTGAAAAACTCTCACCCAAAAAGCCTAAACCAAAGAAGGAATCTAAATCTAAGTTTGCTCCAACTTCATTTTATACACCCAAAGGTCAGAATGCTCCAGCTGTCAAAGGTAAGAAAACCATTTCTGCTCAATCAAAGCCTAAAGGTAATATTTCATCTGTTTCTAGAACCTCTGCTTCTAAGGCTATCTTTCAAACTAGTTCTTTACCTAAGATGTCTAACACTAGCCATCACTTGCTATTAAAAGATACATCTAATGGTATAACTAGTTATAAAGATCAATATGGATGGTTCACTGTTACAAATCAAAAGAAACAGAATAACAAATCTTCCACCAAGAAAACACAAAATAAGAATATGTTTTTATCTCCTCGAACTAATTCCAAGATTTTATCTGAAACAGGAGAGAAGACATTAGCTAGTACCCATAAGTGGATTCCTAAATCATCAGTTAGAAGAAATGGGATGGCTAATGATTACAAGAAGGAAGTTCCTGGTAGGAAAATTAATTCAACATTGAGTAATCTAGCCAAACCATGGTCAATAAGAAATTCTAAATCTTCTGCTATGATTTCCAAACCTTTGATTGTTGCTTCTGATGGGATTGTGATGAATCTTACGAATAAACCTCTTGTTCGAAAACCTCATCTGTATACTTTGAATGATTCCACTAATCCCAAAGGACCCATTCAAAAGTGGGTACCTAGAAAAACCTAATTTTATTTTGCAGGTAATAATGGTCTGTGTTTAGTATTTCTATCTCGGATACTATTCAACACATGATCCTGGAATGAGTTTCTTTTCAAGAAACAATCTCAAATAAGTGCTTCTCACCAATGCACTAAACTTGCCTCTGCATGTTCTGTACAAATCCTTCATCTCTTTCTCTTTCATTCATTATCTGTCAAACATTGATGCTATGCTTATGTGCAAAGTGCTTAAATATCATGCAATGTTTGAGGGGGAGAAAAAGGATAATTCATGAATTTAGGGGGAGTTTGTGTTTTAGCACTATTTGAAGAGAACTCATTGTTTATTTTAGAAAAACCAAAAATAATTTTTTTCTTAATAATTTTTTTTCTTTTATTTTTTTTTGTTTTTTTTTTATATTTTATTTTTATAGTTTCTTATTTTTATCACTTAACTTACTTTTTTTTTTTTTTTTTTTTTTTTTTTTTTTTTTTTTTTTTTTTTTTTTTTTTTTTTTTTTTTTTTTTTTTTTTTTTTTTTTTTTTTTTTTTTTTTTTTTTTTTTTTTTTTTTTTTTTTTTTTTTTTTTTTTTTTTTTTTTTTTTTTTTTTTTTTTTTTTTTTTTTTTTTTTTTTTTTTTTTTTTTTTTTTTTTTTTTTTTTTTTTTTTTTTTTTTTTTTTTTTTTTTTTTTTTTTTTTTTTTTTTTTTTTTTTTTTTTTTTTTTTTTTTTTTTTTTTTTTTTTTTTTTTTTTTTTTTTTTTTTTTTTTTTTTTTTTTTTTTTTTTTTTTTTTTTTTTTTTTTTTTTTTTTTTTTTTTTTTTTTTTTTTTTTTTTTTTTTTTTTTTTTTTTTTTTTTTTTTTTTTTTTTTTTTTTTTTTTTTTTTTTTTTTTTTTTTTTTTTTTTTTTTTTTTTTTTTTTTTTTTTTTTTTTTTTTTTTTTTTTTTTTTTTTTTTTTTTTTTTTTTTTTTTTTTTTTTTTTTTTTTTTTTTTTTTTTTTTTTTTTTTTTTTTTTTTTTTTTTTTTTTTTTTTTTTTTTTTTTTTTTTTTTTTTTTTTTTTTTTTTTTTTTTTTTTTTTTTTTTTTTTTTTTTTTTTTTTTTTTTTTTTTTTTTTTTTTTTTTTTTTTTTTTTTTTTTTTTTTTTTTTTTTTTTTTTTTTTTTTTTTTTTTTTTTTTTTTTTTTTTTTTTTTTTTTTTTTTTTTTTTTTTTTTTTTTTTTTTTTTTTTTTTTTTTTTTTTTTTTTTTTTTTTTTTTTTTTTTTTTTTTTTTTTTTTTTTTTTTTTTTTTTTTTTTTTTTTTTTTTTTTTTTTTTTTTTTTTTTTTTTTTTTTTTTTTTTTTTTTTTTTTTTTTTTTTTTTTTTTTTTTTTTTTTTTTTTTTTTTTTTTTTTTTTTTTTTTTTTTTTTTTTTTTTTTTTTTTTTTTTTTTTTTTTTTTTTTTTTTTTTTTTTTTTTTTTTTTTTTTTTTTTTTTTTTTTTTTTTTTTTTTTTTTTTTTTTTTTTTTTTTTTTTTTTTTTTTTTTTTTTTTTTTTTTTTTTTTTTTTTTTTTTTTTTTTTTTTTTTTTTTTTTTTTTTTTTTTTTTTTTTTTTTTTTTTTTTTTTTTTTTTTTTTTTTTTTTTTTTTTTTTTTTTTTTTTTTTTTTTTTTTTTTTTTTTTTTTTTTTTTTTTTTTTTTTTTTTTTTTTTTTTTTTAAATATCATGCAATGTTTGAGGGGGAGAAAAAGGATAATTCATGAATTTAGGGGGAGTTTGTGTTTTAGCACTATTTGAAGAGAACTCATTGTTTATTTTAGAAAAACCAAAAATAATTTTTTTTCTTTCTTTATTTTACTCCAGTTTCCCATAAACTCTCTCAAAATCATTTCAAAAACATTGTTGGCTGATCATTGAAAAAGGATAAGGGTTTTGTTCGTGATCTCTTTCTAAGCATTTTATTCCATAATCACTTTGTCTACAGATCACTTATTCAAGTAAGAAACTGCACTTAAATGTTGAATATATTTTGTTCATTTCTTGAATTTTTGATTGACTGGTAATAAAACTGTGATGTTGGATTGATCTAGATGCATGTATAGGCTATATGTGTATGTTTATTACATGGTTTTATGATTAGTTTTGAGATTTCGAAAATTCAAAAACCTGCTATCTTTTTGTTTTTGTGAAGAAGATGACCTAAGACGATCTAGAATAGATTGTTTGATTTCAGTGATGTGAGTTGATTAGTATTGCTTTCTATGATTCATATAAGTGTTTTTACCATGTTTTGTTGTGAAAAGAAATCATTTGGTACTAAGAATTTCACTGAAAAGGTTAAAACGATTTTGGGCAAAGTCTCTTAGTTTCAAGTGTTTTGTTTCTAAGACGATCTTGACCAAGATCGTCTTGGTTCCAAAACTACTTGGAAATAAGACGATCTTGCCAAGACCGTCTTGGTTCCAAAACTACTTGGAAATAAGACGATCTTCCCAAGACCGTTTTATTTTCCATACTTAACATTTTTTCAAGAAGTCAAGGATAAGACGATCTTGACCAAGATCGTCTTGGTTCCAAAACTACTTGGAAATAAGACGATCTTAAACAAGACCGTTTTATTTTCCATACTTAACATTTTTTTTCAAGAAGTCAAGGATAAGACGATCTTAAACAAGACCGTTTCATTTTTCCATACTTAACATTTTTTTTCAAGAAGTCAAGGATAAGACGATCTTTAACAAGATCGTCTTGGTTCCAAAACTACTTGGAAATAAGACGATCTTCCCAAGACCGTTTTATTTTCCATACTTAACATTTTTTCAAGAAGTCAAGGATAAGACGATCTTGACCAAGATCGTCTTGGTTCCAAAACTACTTGGAAATAAGACGATCTTCCCAAGACGTCTTGGTTCCAAACTACTTGGAAATAAGACGATCTTAAACAAGACCGTTTTATTTCTCCATACTTAACATTTTTTCAAGAAGTCAAGGATAAGACGATCTTGAACAAGACCGTTTGGTTCCAAAACTACTTGGAAATAAGACGATCTTCCCAAGACCGTTTTTTTTTTTGTTTTAAAACGATCTTGAACAAGATCGTTCCATTTTCCTCACTTCAAATTTTTTAAGTTATAAAACCTTAAGACGATCTTGTACCAGGTCGTCTCATTTTTCCTTGCCTTAAACCATTTTTCAACATTTTGAATGTTGAAACGATCTTGATCAAGATCGTCTCTTATCCAGGTTTTCCATACTTAACATTTTTTTTCAAGAAGTCAAGGATAAGACGATCTTAAACAAGACCGTCTTGGTTCCAAAACTACTTGGAAATAAGACGATCTTCCCAAGACCGTTTTTTTTCCATACTTAACATTTTTTTCAAGAAGTAAGGATAAGACGATCTTGACCAAGATCGTCTTGGTTCCAAAACTACTTGGAAATAAGACGATCTTAAACAAGACCGTTTTATTTTTCCATACTTAACATTTTTTTCAAGAAGTCAAGGATAAGACGATCTTAAACAAGACCGTTTCATTTTTCCATACTTAACATTTTTTTTCAAGAAGTCAAGGATAAGACGATCTTTAACAAGATCGTCTTGGTTCCAAAACTACTTGGAAATAAGACGATCTTAAACAAGACCGTTTTATTTCTCCATACTTAACATTTTTTTTCAAGAAGTCAAGGATAAGACGATCTTAAACAAGACCGTTTCATTTTTCCATACTTAACATTTTTTTTCAAGAAGTCAAGGATAAGACGATCTTAAACAAGACCGTTTCATTTTTCCATACTTAACATTTTTTTTCAAGAAGTCAAGGATAAGACGATCTTAAACAAGACCGTTTCATTTTTCCATACTTAACATTTTTTTTCAAGAAGTCAAGGATAAGACGATCTTAAACAAGACCGTTTCATTTTTCCATACTTAACATTTTTTTTCAAGAAGTCAAGGATAAGACGATCTTAAACAAGACCGTTTCATTTTTCCTATACTTAACATTTTTTTTCAAAACCTGAGTTTAACCTCAGGACGATCTTGTCAAGATCGTCCTAGGTTCCATACTTAGAAAAATTTTCAAAAAAAAAAAAATAAAAAAAAAAAAAAAAAAAAAAAAAAAAAAAAAAAAAAAAAAAAAAAAAAAAAAAAAAAAAAAAAAAAAAAAAAAAAAAAAAAAAAAAAAAAAAAAAAAAAAAAAAAAAAAAAAAAAAAAAAAAAAAAAAAAAAAAAAAAAAAAAAAAAAAAAAAAAAAAAAAAAAAAAAAAAAAAAAAAAAAAAAAAAAAAAAAAAAAAAAAAAAAAAAAAAAAAAAAAAAAAAAAAAAAAAAAAAAAAAAAAAAAAAAAAAAAAAAAAAAAAAAAAAAAAAAAAAAAAAAAAAAAAAAAAAAAAAAAAAAAAAAAAAAAAAAAAAAAAAAAAAAAAAAAAAAAAAAAAAAAAAAAAAAAAAAAAAAAAAAAAAAAAAAAAAAAAAAAAAAAAAAAAAAAAAAAAAAAAAAAAAAAAAAAAAAAAAAAAAAAAAAAAAAAAAAAAAAAAAAAAAAAAAAAAAAAAAAAAAAAAAAAAAAAAAAAAAAAAAAAAAAAAAAAAAAAAAAAAAAAAAAAAAAAAAAAAAAAAAAAAAAAAAAAAAAAAAAAAAAAAAAAAAAAAAAAAAAAAAAAAAAAAAAAAAAAAAAAAAAAAAAAAAAAAAAAAAAAAAAAAAAAAAAAAAAAAAAAAAAAAAAAAAAAAAAAAAAAAAAAAAAAAAAAAAAAAAATAGGAATCGAACGCCTTTGTGTACTTCCTTGCTATTTTAAATACCTTGTACTTATATGATTATACTTTATATTCTGCGTTTATCTTCTCATTTCAAATGACTTATAAAGAATACACTGAGTTGATCGCCTTTGTGAACCTCTTTGTATTTTAGATAAATCATTTGAGTGAAACTTATTATTTGCTATTCAAACATTATTTTTTGTATGCATTAAATTTTCTTTTGTCTTAAAACAGAAAAATCAAAAATGGATCATCAAGAAGTTGTTGAATATGATGAAGAGGTTGCACTAAATGAATCCATTGAAGAGATTCTCTTTGCCGGAAATACAAGCAATATGAGAAACAACAGAGCATTATATGATCCATTCATTGCTCCCGGCTTTCAAATTGTTCCGAGAATTCTTCATAATCATCATCTCACATATGCACTTACTGTTGAACAAGACTTAGCTGAAGTCTACCTTTTTGATATGTGGAGATCGATTACATTTGTTCAACCTTATGATCCAACTAATCCAAAAGCAAAATCCAAGTCAAAATCTCCTGAACTACGTCGTCAAGGCTACTTTCAATATCAATTGACTTCAGGAGAAACAATTTATGAGTTTGAATTCAATATAGATGACTTCAGAAGGATTTTAAGATTACCTGAAGCAGACTTCAATGGACATGTTGATTATGATGATTTTGAGTCCAATGAAGAGATGTTTGCTGCTTTAATTTCAATTGGCTATGAAGGTGCTCTGTCTAGAACCAAAGATTTCAAGTTGAAAAATCTACCAAAAATCTGGTATTATGTGTACTCCATCCTAAGCAACTGCTTAACTCCTTACACAAGAGGGATGGACAATCTGACACAGCCAATGCTGCACATCTTCTATGCTGTTGTTTTCAACAGACATTACGACATTGCTCAACTTCTGTGGGATCAGTTGATAGTATTAGTAAATGGCAAAGTCTCTGCTCCCAAGAAGTATATTCCATTTATAAGATTTCTAACAGCAATTGTCTACAGTGCCATAAGACAAGAAAGAAGCATTCCAAGGCTTCCAGACAGCAGCAAAGTGATCATACATTTTTATAAGTATGTTAGAGATTCTGGAACTGCTAACTATACTTTCTTGATTCCATCATTTCTTTTAGATATGGTTTCAGATGCTGATGATGATAAGATAGCTTATCTGGACTGGATTAGAACAGCAATGGGACCGGAAAGCCTCCCGGTTCTTGCCCAAGCTGTACATAGGACACCTGGTGAGGGGTCAAGTGTTAAAAGAAAAGAGCGTGAGGGTGAATCCAGTTCCAGTAAGCCAAAGAAAAAGAAACAAAAAGGCGAAATGTTTGTGTTAAGGCTGAGTAAGCAAGTGCACCAAAAGAAGAAGAAAAAGAGTTCTTCAAAGAATCTCAAAAGCAAAGCTCAAGCTGAATCTTCTTCTGAAAAGACAATATCTGCTTCTGGTTCTCCAAAACCAATCCGATCACCACCCCCCAGAACACAAACACCTCAAACACCATCATCTCCATCTTCACCAAAATTACCTCAATCACCAATTCATCAATCTTCACCACTTCCGGAAATTACTACACCTGAACCACCTATCATACCTCAATCTACCTCAACCATTCCTTCATCATCTTTTGTCCGATCTCCTCCACCGACATATACTCAAGGCCGAAAGAAATCAATTCCTGTGAATATTCGCAAAACTTTTAAAAGGTCTCGCTTTGAGTATGACCGTTTTCAAGAACCCGAACCAGAAGAAATGATTACTCCTGATAGTGATGCATCCGATGATGATGCCAATCAGTTTGCTGATGATGATAAGATAGCTTATCTGGACTGGATTAGAACAGCAATGGGACCGGAAAGCCTCCCGGTTCTTGCCCAAGCTGTACATAGGACACCTGGTGAGGGGTCAAGTGTTAAAAGAAAAGAGCGTGAGGGTGAATCCAGTTCCAGTAAGCCAAAGAAAAAGAAACAAAAAGGCGAAATGTTTGTGTTAAGGCTGAGTAAGCAAGTGCACCAAAAGAAGAAGAAAAAGAGTTCTTCAAAGAATCTCAAAAGCAAAGCTCAAGCTGAATCTTCTTCTGAAAAGACAATATCTGCTTCTGGTTCTCCAAAACCAATCCGATCACCACCCCCCAGAACACAAACACCTCAAACACCATCATCTCCATCTTCACCAAAATTACCTCAATCACCAATTCATCAATCTTCACCACTTCCGGAAATTACTACACCTGAACCACCTATCATACCTCAATCTACCTCAACCATTCCTTCATCATCTTTTGTCCGATCTCCTCCACCGACATATACTCAAGGCCGAAAGAAATCAATTCCTGTGAATATTCGCAAAACTTTTAAAAGGTCTCGCTTTGAGTATGACCGTTTTCAAGAACCCGAACCAGAAGAAATGATTACTCCTGATAGTGATGCATCCGATGATGATGCCAATCAGTTTGCTGATGATGTCATGGACATCCCGGAGGGACAAGGAAGGACTGAGGGAGGGGTTGAAAATCTCAGAGAGGTTGAGAGGTCAGGGATAGGTGAAAGGCAAAAAGAAAAAGTTGGCCTCCAATTAGTCTTAACCCAATATCAACGCCGGGTTTACCCTAGAGTAGAAGTCGAGAACTACCCATTCTCGCTTGCACAAAACTCTCCCAGCCATTCTGACTCCTCACAACAGGAGTTAGTCTCAGATATACACGGGGAACAGCCACGCTCACCACACTCTCCTCATTTGGAGGATGAGAGTGTTGAAAATAGAGAGGACCAGCCCCACCTCTCGCCTTCAGTTCATGCACTAGAGTCTAGATCTATTAGGCACACTGAAGCACAAGCCCAGTTGAGTACTGGTGCCGGAACAAGCGGAGAGGGACCCACTTTGTGTGACCCTCAAGGACAGCTTGGAAATCCTGCCTTAGCTAACATCACGCCAGCTTTAGCCGCAGGTAACAGTCCTCAGACAGAGACTGGGGAGCAGTATGAACGCCGTTGTGACACTGCTGTTCCTCAGGATCAACCTGAGACTGTATTAACGGGCATTCTCAGTGACCCCGGAATTGTGAGTGGTGTTGCCCAACAACAATCTGATTCTGGTTGCAAAGCCGAATCATCAACTGTTGTTCATACTTTTGAACCAACAGGAAATCCTGAGACAGTCATGATGTCTTCAGGTCACTCAGTAGAATCACTTGAGACTACTGATGTGCCAATTTCTGATATTCAATTACCACCTGAGGCTCAAAGGTTAATTTCTCATTTTGTTGAAGGGATTGAGGAGGGACAAAGAAGTGAATTACTCATATCAAGAAACATTATCACTGGTAAACTTCCTGCTTCACCATCAACTTCTCAACCACCAAGATTGTACACTGGAGGTACTTTACGAATTCGTACTCCAGAAGAAACTCCAACAACAACAACACATACAACAACAACACCCCCACAAAACAACAACAACAACAACAACAACACATACAACAACAACACAACAACAACAACACATACAACAACAACACATACAACAACAACACATACAACAACAACACATACAACAACAACACATACAACAACAACACATACAACAACAACACATACAACAACAACACATACAACAACAACACATACAACAACAACACATACAACAACAACACATACAACAACAACACATACAACAACAACACATACAACAACAACACATACAACAACAACACATACAACAACAACACATACAACAACAACACATACAACAACAACACATACAACAACAACACATACAACAACAACACATACAACAACAACACATACAACAACAACACATACAACAACAACACATACAACAACAACACATACAACAACAACACATACAACAACAACACATACAACAACAACACATACAACAACAACACATACAACAACAACACATACAACAACAACACATACAACAACAACACATACAACAACAACACATACAACAACAACACATACAACAACAACACATACAACAACAACACATACAACAACAACACATACAACAACAACACATACAACAACAACACATACAACAACAACACATACAACAACAACACATACAACAACAACACATACAACAACAACACATACAACAACAACACATACAACAACAACACATACAACAACAACACATACAACAACAACACATACAACAACAACACATACAACAACAACACATACAACAACAACACATACAACAACAACACATACAACAACAACACATACAACAACAACACATACAACAACAACACATACAACAACAACACATACAACAACAACACATACAACAACAACACATACAACAACAACACATACAACAACAACACATACAACAACAACACATACAACAACAACACATACAACAACAACACATACAACAACAACACATACAACAACAACACATACAACAACAACACATACAACAACAACACATACAACAACAACACATACAACAACAACACATACAACAACAACACATACAACAACAACACATACAACAACAACACATACAACAACAACACATACAACAACAACACATACAACAACAACACATACAACAACAACACATACAACAACAACACATACAACAACAACACATACAACAACAACACATACAACAACAACACATACAACAACAACACATACAACAACAACACATACAACAACAACACATACAACAACAACACATACAACAACAACACATACAACAACAACACATACAACAACAACACATACAACAACAACACATACAACAACAACACATACAACAACAACACATACAACAACAACACATACAACAACAACACATACAACAACAACACATACAACAACAACACATACAACAACAACACATACAACAACAACACATACAACAACAACACATACAACAACAACACATACAACAACAACACATACAACAACAACACATACAACAACAACACATACAACAACAACACATACAACAACAACACATACAACAACAACACATACAACAACAACACATACAACAACAACACATACAACAACAACACATACAACAACAACACATACAACAACAACACATACAACAACAACACATACAACAACAACACATACAACAACAACACATACAACAACAACACATACAACAACAACACATACAACAACAACACATACAACAACAACACATACAACAACAACACATACAACAACAACACATACAACAACAACACATACAACAACAACACATACAACAACAACACATACAACAACAACACATACAACAACAACACATACAACAACAACACATACAACAACAACACATACAACAACAACACATACAACAACAACACATACAACAACAACACATACAACAACAACACATACAACAACAACACATACAACAACAACACATACAACAACAACACATACAACAACAACACATACAACAACAACACATACAACAACAACACATACAACAACAACACTACAACAACAACACATACAACAACAAACTTGATCAACAATGCCGACTGGCTAATATCTCAAGGCGTCGGGATGATCAAGACCCTGATGATCAACCCGAGGGGGAGAATATAAGAGATATTAGAGAGGGTCATGAGACACAAACTCAAGATGATCAAGAAACTGTTCAAGAAGTTGTCACAGAGACTCAAGGAGGAACTCAAGAAGATTCAGATGATTTACCTCCACTCGTCAGAAATATTTCTCATTATTATTCTTCCACATCAAGTTCTGATGAGTCTAGTGATCCTGATCCATTTCAACCAGAGAATGATCATGATGATGAGTCTGATGAAGCTCCAGCAAGTATTGCTCAAGAAGAATATGGAGAGGATATATTTGAAGAGATAGTCTATCAGCTCAGAAACCCAGAAAATCTTGAGACTCCAAATGAACTTGGACAAGGAGTTATACATCCAAGAATCTCAAGAAATACGATATGGCAGATCAATGAAGGGTATTTTGCTGAGAATTATGAACAAATTCTGGATTTGAGAACTAGACCTGAAGAAATGGTGTGCAGAGCTAGATATCTTGAAGAAAGAGCTTTTCAAATTTATTGCTCACCGAGTGAAAGACTCAACATGACTTTGAACCGATTAAGAGCATTCTTTCTATTCAGACATCAAGGTCAAAGAGATGCTTATATGGAGCTAATGAATGCTGAAAGTTCAGTGAGAGCTGAATGGTGGTACCAACAATTTCAAATTCCTATAACCAAAGTCCTTCAATTGTTTACTCCTCTCAAGAGCCACAATCTCAGACTTGTTCGATTCCGAGTTCGTCGAGCTGATGGCCATGTCTATGTTGTTCAAGAAGAATCTTTTCAACAAATGACGATCTCAGACATTCTATTCCTCTACAATCAATATGCTTATCTGATAATCAAGAATCAAGATCAACTTTTAGCTTATGAAGTATTGAAAAGCCATATTCAAGCCTTGATTAGATTCTATGAATTCAATGACTTCCAGATTGGTTTGGAAAGAAGAACAAGCAGAGACGTGCAAACAAGAGGAGGAGACAACAGAGAAAGTGATGATGGACAACCAAGCACTAAGGGGGAGAATGTTAGAAATTCAAAATAGTGCTTAGTTGTATTTGAATACATTGTATTTTATGTAAATATTGATAGGTTGAGGGGGAGCTTTTGTAATATACTTAGAGTATAAATACCCCTCAAACCTTTCTTCCTTGTAACTTTAGAACACACATTTGTAAATCAATCAACCAGACTTCCCACATTTTCACACCTTTCTCTCTCTAAAACACACACACACACACACTAACACACACACTTTCCACCATTGATGATTATCAACTTCCGCACATTAAACACGAATTATTAGGTTCTAACAATAGATCATACCAGATGATGGTGGTTGTGCCATATGTCTATTTCTAGACACATAGATTGATGTGGATGGTGGAATTTCAGTAAGTTCATTTGAGTGAGATGGTGAAACTGAAATTTGATCTTATGGTGGTGACATCATCGCCAGGAATAGAGGTCACTGGGGTTGCCTCAGTTACAATTGCTCTATCCTCAATCATAACTTCATTGGCCGAAGAGTTTGGAACTTCAATTGCTAGTTGTGACAGTCCAACAACATCATCAGTTCGTGCTAGAGTTGTGTCAGAAGTTTGGCCAGACTCATGTTGTGCAGACACGGACTCTAATCTGGGTTGGGTTGACCGAGGATTCTCTTCACCACTCTCTCCTAAAGAAGTTTTGACAGTGGTTGCTTGCGGTTCATCCCTTTGACAATCTCCAGTATCCTGTTGGGAGAATACTGGAGGGCTGGTTGGGTTTCCACAGTCAGTGGCAATGGCTGACTGATTCCTAAGATGACGTGATCTTTTTGCCTTTGTAGCACCTTGAAGACCTGTTGGGAGGTCTCCAGTGACAGTTGAAGGGACTGACACGCTGGAGCTGGAAGGGTTAGACTGTTGTTTGGGTTCAACAACGGTCTCATGTCCAGTAGACGAACTGGTGGGTCCCTCATTGTTTTGAGGCCCGCCGAGTTGTCTTTCCGAGCCACCTGGTATTGGTGCGTCGGTTTTAGTGAATGCCAGCAACATTCTTTGAGGAATCTCAACCTCCCAGTTTCAAATACAAGGGAGTCGAGATTCCTTAGCAGTTCTGGGACAGTGTACAGTGATTGTGTATTATTATACTCGTCACTGCCCTGAATCAGTTTGAAACAGAGAGACAAATACCCGTAGAAGGGGATGCAAAGTCCCCTGGTGCCCTTCAGTTTTTGTACCAGGCTTCTGTACAAAATATCGGCAAAGTCTACTCTGAGTCCATTCCACAATCAGTAAGCCATCTCTGCTTGTGAGGAGTTTATCTGGTCAAGTCCACCAGAACTCCCACCCATGCTTTCCACCAGATGGATAAAGAAGTATTTCCATGATGGTGAAAAGCTTTTCATTGTCATTGGTCCCTTTGTCTTGCCAGGCACTCATTGTGTCCCATATCAAGAAGAACTTGCCTGAAATTAATATTCTGGGAGATAACAGTTGGATTTTCCCAGGTAACCAATAGTTGAGGGAAAGGGCATCCCTCAAGGTGTCTGCCGATAGAGTACACTGGACCATTCCACTTTTTAGGGTGAAAGAGATAGAGGAACAGTCTGGAGAAAGAGAAGCAGTGTACCAAAACTCACACAAGTAAGCATGATACATCTTGCGTGGGTTTACGGAGAAGGAGGCACCGATAGGAGAATCCATCAAGAACTTCTGGATTCTGCCAATAAGGGTATCGGCGCCTTAAGATTTCTTCAAACTAGCCATAGGATTATTTGGATTTAATTTAATAAGGCTAGTGTTTGAAAGGGCACCAGATGCCTGTTTGACATCTGATGATGGAACATATGGAACAATAAGCAGATTAATATCTCTACTGCGGGATGATTTAGGTGCCATTTTACTACAAGGGAAAATTGAAACGGAGTAGTATTTGGGAATTAGGGTTCTTGATTTATTGAGAAGAGAGAGAAAGGAAGCGATTTTGATGATTGTGAGTAAATGAAGGAATGTGAAAAGAAAGTAAATGGGATCGGAGTAAATAAGGGGTATTTATAATGGAATGAGATCCCAAAAGGTAAATACCATGAATATTTAATTCTCAAAATACAAATTGATAAAAATAAAATTTGAATACGACGGCTTAACTTCCCCACGCGCCCACTACCTTTTCATAATCCCAATAAAAAGTGTCATCTTATACAAAAATATCTTTGACACGTCAGCCGACTGTTACAACTTGATAAAGGGTACTCAAGTGCCATCACGTGTTACAAAATTGACCAAGTATCTTATAACGTTATGAAATCTAGTTGACCACCAGTTTTTAGACAAGACCAAACATGTACACTGGAGGTTTAGTCCAGTGCCAGGTTCCCACCGGAGAGCTCTCCAGTGACAATTTTTCAAACAAAAAGAATTTTAGTCAGAAAAATGTTTTGAGTCTTCCCCCTAGAATGATGATCCATAAATCAATTAGTGCCAAGATAGTATCACAAAGGCGTTCGATAGCCTGGCGAACAAAGATTATATGGATCTCATCAACTGGAGAACTTCATCAGTGTCACTGATGCGTTCATAACAAAGTCTCCAGTTTAAAGGATTTCACATTCCCAGTTCACTGATGAGATGTTTAAAAGTTTTCTCATCAAGAGGTTTTGTAAAAACATCAGCGAGCTGTTTGTCAGTGGGGATGAAATGAATTTCAATGTCTCCTTTCATAACATGATCACGAATAAAATGATACCTGATGTCAATATGCTTTGTCTTGGAGTGCATCACCAGGTTGTGAGATATAGCAATTGCACTGGTGTTGTCACAAAAGATTGGTGTTCTTTTGTATTTTAGATCGTAATCTAATAACTGGTTCTTGATCCAGAGAATCTGGTCACAACAACTGGCCGCAGAAATGTACTATGCCTCAGCAGTGGACATAAAGACTGACGTCTGCTTCTTCTGGTCCAACTCACCAGTTTTCCTCCAAGGAAATGACAACCTCCAGTTGTTGACTTTCTATCTATCTTACAACCTGCATGATCTGAATCTGAATAACCCATTAGATCTAACCCTGAGCCTTTGGGATACCAAAGACCAAGGCTAGGACACCCTTTCAGGTATCTGAAGATGCGCTTAACAGCATGCAAATGTGATTCTTTTGGGTTATCCTGAAATCTGGCACATAGACATGTTGCAAACATTATATCTGGTCGACTAGCAGTTAAGTACATCAGTGAACCAACCATACCACGATATTCAGTGGTGTTCACTGGTTTGCCAGTTGGGTCAGAGTCCAAATTTAAAGGTGCTGCAATTGGTGTGGTTTTAGATGGGATTGAATCATATTTGTATTTTCTTAACAAATCTCTGACATATTTTTCTTGGTTTATGAAAATACCATTTTCAGTTTGTTTGATATGAAGACCCAAGAAAAATGTTAATTCACCCATTAAACTCATTTCATACTCAGATGACATGATTTTAGAAAACCTTTTACACATTGCAACATCAGTTGACCCAAATATAATGTCATCAACATAAATTTGTACCAGTAAGATATTACCTTTTTTCTTTTAAGATAAACAAGGTATTATCTATTGCACCTCTTTGAAAGCCATTTTTGAGAAGATGTTTAGTTAAAGTGTCATACCAGTCTCTTGGGGCTTGTCTAAGACCATAAAAAGCTTTGTTCAGTCTATATACCCAGTGAGGATGCTTCTCATCAATGAAGCCTGGAGTCTGTTTAACATACACTTCTTCTTCCAGTGTCTCATTAAGGAACGCACTTTTGACATCCATCTGGTAGACTTTGAACTGCAGATGGGCTGCATAAGCCAAGAAAATTCTGATGGCTTTAAGTCTAGCAACTGGAGCAAAAGTCTCATCAAAGTCAACGCCCTCTGCTTGACAATAACCCTTGGCAACTAATCTGGCTTTGTTTCTTACAACATTGCCATCTTCATCCATCTTATTTCGGTAGACCCATCTTGTACCAATGGGTTCTTTCTTCAACCCTGGTGGACAAGGAACAAGTTCCCATACATTGTTCCTTTCGAACTGGATAAGCTCTTCTTGCATTGCTTCTACCCAGCTTGGGTCTGCCATAGCCTCGTCAATCTTCTTCGGTTCAATCAGTGATAAGAAGGTGACATTCAAGCATTGCTCGCTAGTGGCTCTTCTAGTCTAAACTCCTTTACTGGACTCTCCAATAGTTTGATCAATTGGATGTGCTTTGGTCCATTTAGAGTATTGACTAGGACGGTGAATAACAATATCAGTGCAAGTCACCTGAGGAACCTCTTCAGTTGTTGCATCTGGAAGAGGATCAGGCCAAACTACTTCAACATCCTCATCTGAGTTAGTGAGGTCACGATTAGCATCATGAAATTCTTCAGTTGAAGGCATTTCTTGAAGAACTGGAGAAGTTTGAACTGGTGCTGATACTGGAGTGACACGTACATCTGATCCAATCACCAGTTTTTGTGGTAAATTAAAACTGATGGAAGGATAGAATGAAGTGTAGTAGATTGTTATCTTCTTTGCAACTGGTTCCATGTCATTATGACTGGAAACATTGTCTGGTGAAGTATCTGACTGATGAACAGGGTCAGATTCACCAAAACTAATTGGAACAACTGGAGAAATATCAAGGTTTGGTCTTATATTTATTGCCTCATTAGATTCATCAAATGTGACATGAATCAACTCATGAACCTTTTGGAGTCTATAATTATAAACTCTAAAGGCCTTACGAATATCTGAATAACCTAAGAAAACACCCTCATCAGCTTTTGCATCAAAATTCCCTAGCTGACTAGAATCGTTTAAGATATAAAATGGACAACCAAATACATGGAAATATCCAATATTTGGTTTACGATTCCTAAGGACTTCATAGGCAGTCTTCTTGTGTCTCTTGATGTAGACTGACCGGTTTTGGGTATGGCAAGCTGTTGCCACTGCTTCAGCCCAAAAACTGGTGGGAAGACCAGATTCAGATAGCATACTCCTGGCAGCTTCTATCAGTGTGCAATTCTTTCTTTCTACAACTTCATTTTGCTCTGGAGAGTGTACTGATGAGAAGTTCTGGGAGATGCCAGTGTCAGTACTGAATGATTCAAGAGTTTTATTTTGAAATTCTGTTCCATTATCACTTCTTAACTGACAAACTTTTCGAGTGTATTTGAGTTCAATTCTCTTGATGAGAGAGATGATTTCAGCAGCAACATCACTTTTTGATCTGAGGAATACAACCCAACAAAATCTGGTGTATTCATCAACAACAACTAGAGTATACTTCTTTCCAGCTCTAGTTTGAACATTCACTGGACCAAAAAGATCCATGTAAAGCATGTGAAGAGGTTCAGTGATACTGAAGTTTTGCCTTGTCTTGAAACTGGCTCTTTTCTGCTTGCCCATCTGACACCCTGGACATGGCTTTTCCTTTTTAAAGGAAACTGGAGGTATCCCATCAGCCAGTTGTTTTCTAGACAACTTGTTGATATTTTTGAAATTAAGATGGGATAACATTTTGTGCCATAACCAGTTGGTGTCCTCATCTTCCTTGGTATAGGAAAACACTGCTCTTTTGGAGCTGGTTCCATATCCTTGATGTACACATTGCCTTTTCTTGGAGCAAACATTACCACTTTCCAATCCTTGTTAAATATGGTGCCTTGAGCAATATCGAACAATACCTTGTATCCATCATCACAAAGTTGACTGACACTGATCAGGTTATATTTTAAACCATTCACAAATGCAACTCTGGTGAACTGGACTTATCCATTATTGATTACACCATATCCTTCAGTCTTTCCATTCTCATCATTACCAAACGTCATTACCGGTCCATCTTGGACAGTGAACTCTTCCAGCAAGGGCTTACATCCGGTCATAGTCCGGCCAGCTGCGCTGTCCAGATACCGGGTATTCTTCTTTCGATCGCCCTGCACAACCACAAAAATCATTAGTTCTTTTTGTGAACCCATATTTTCTTGATGGGTTCACTGGACTCTCCCTGAGAAGTCACAGTTGATTCTGGTAGTGTTGAACTGGAGACTGGAACTGGAGCATTATTATCACCTCCAGGACCAGAAGTAAAAACGATTGGTTTGAGAGGTTTCTTCCCCTTTTTCTTCTCAGATTTAGCTCTAGATTGAGCATTTTGTTTTTGTTTTAAAGGGGGGTTATTTTGTTTTTTTTTTTTTTTTTTTTTTTTTTTTTTTTTTTTTTTTTTTTTTTTTTTTTTTTTTTTTTTTTTTTTTTTTTTTTTTTTTTTTTTTTTTTTTTTTTTTTTTTTTTTTTTTTTTTTTTTTTTTTTTTTTTTTTTTTTTTTTTTTTTTTTTTTTTTTTTTTTTTTTTTTTTTTTTTTTTTTTTTTTTTTTTTTTTTTTTTTTTTTTTTTTTTTTTTTTTTTTTTTTTTTTTTTTTTTTTTTTTTTTTTTTTTTTTTTTTTTTTTTTTTTTTTTTTTTTTTTTTTTTTTTTTTTTTTTTTTTTTTTTTTTTTTTTTTTTTTTTTTTTTTTTTTTTTTTTTTTTTTTTTTTTTTTTTTTTTTTTTTTTTTTTTTTTTTTTTTTTTTTTTTTTTTTTTTTTTTTTTTTTTTTTTTTTTTTTTTTTTTTTTTTTTTTTTTTTTTTTTTTTTTTTTTTTTTTTTTTTTTTTTTTTTTTTTTTTTTTTTTTTTTTTTTTTTTTTTTTTTTTTTTTTTTTTTTTTTTTTTTTTTTTTTTTTTTTTTTTTTTTTTTTTTTTTTTTTTTTTTTTTTTTTTTTTTTTTTTTTTTTTTTTTTTTTTTTTTTTTTTTTTTTTTTTTTTTTTTTTTTTTTTTTTTTTTTTTTTTTTTTTTTTTTTTTTTTTTTTTTTTTTTTTTTTTTTTTTTTTTTTTTTTTTTTTTTTTTTTTTTTTTTTTTTTTTTTTTTTTTTTTTTTTTTTTTTTTTTTTTTTTTTTTTTTTTTTTTTTTTTTTTTTTTTTTTTTTTTTTTTTTTTTTTTTTTTTTTTTTTTTTTTTTTTTTTTTTTTTTTTTTTTTTTTTTTTTTTTTTTTTTTTTTTTTTTTTTTTTTTTTTTTTTTTTTTTTTTTTTTTTTTTTTTTTTTTTTTTTTTTTTTTTTTTTTTTTTTTTTTTTTTTTTTTTTTTTTTTTTTTTTTTTTTTTTTTTTTTTTTTTTTTTTTTTTTTTTTTTTTTTTTTTTTTTTTTTTTTTTTTTTTTTTTTTTTTTTTTTTTTTTTTTTTTTTTTTTTTTTTTTTTTTTTTTTTTTTTTTTTTTTTTTTTTTTTTTTTTTTTTTTTTTTTTTTTTTTTTTTTTTAATTATGGCAGTACAACTTTGAACCTGCTTTGACAACTGTTGGAATTGACTCTCCAGTATAAAAAAAATATCTTTTTTAGTAGGCAACTAAACCTTGGACTTAGGTTCAGTAGGTGTTAGGTCCAGATTTACTGGACTCGCTCCAGACTAGACAACTGGAAAGTCTCTGAAGACTTGTCCAGAAATAATATGTCCAGACTTGAAGACTGGAGCGACCCTGAAGATTTGTCCAGAAATAATGGAAGACCAGTGAGCAAATACTTGTATAGGAAATCTAGAGACATCCTCCAGATTAGCTCACTGAACTTCACCCCAGTCCAAATCTATTCTACTGAAGACATTCTCACTGAAGTCAGAATAAAGAAGACTGACAAATAGCGGAGTCCACTGGAAGTCTTACCAGATCTACGACTGGAGGTTTGTCAGTGTTCTAGACCTTACAAGTCTGAACACTGATTACGAGGAATTGACTTTTTGCCTTTACACAGTTTCCAAAGAACATTCCACTTGTTCTTTACTAAAGTGCTTACGTGTGTAAAGGTGGTTGGTTAAAAGAATAAGGTCATATTGATGTGACTTTATCCTTGTACTTTAACCAATGCATTTAATGACCTTGTCGGTTCATTAAATGCATGCAACCATATTTGTACGACACAAATTCACTGGTGAATTTGTTTGCCTATAAATACAAAGTCATTTCCTTGTTAAAATTACTTTTAGCATTAAAGGTGAATTTGTCTAAATACTCTCGATCTTAAACAGGGATACTTCACAACTTTAAGTATCTCGATCCAAAGAGTTTATTTGGCAAATATAGATCATTTGTAATTCATAGGTTGTTAGGATACTTACATATTTGTATTATCTTGATTCCGCACAACCTTGTATTTTATTTAACATCATAAATAAAATACACTTGAAAAATTACATTGTGTTCCACCTTTACTTTTAGTCGTGTATTACTTTGTTTATATACTTGCATTTATATTCAAGTAATACTAGTCCAATCTAGTGCTTATTAGACTTGTTGTATTTTACACTTTGGGTTAAACCATCTAGAGAGTTTGGGACTCACAATTGGTATCAAAGCAGAAGGCTAAACAAACTTGCCTAGATCTGCTTCTTTGATGGCCACCCCAGAAAATATACAAGGAAATTTTAATTTTGGTCTTGATCCTAATGTTAATGTTAATGATCAAAATAATGAACCACCTGTTAACACTAATCCACCACCTCCTCCTCCTACTCCTGCTTCTCCACATGTGCACTACTCAAATAATCCTGTTCCTAAATTCAGTGGGAATAGCAATGAATGTGGTACGTGGAAGTATAGGATGATATTGCATATCACTGGTATTGAGAGAAACATGATGAAAATTTTAAATGAAGGACCTTATGTCCCATCATCACCTCTCAATGCTCTTCTTGATCCAACTGGATCTAGACGAGGCAGGGAAAAGAGGGGGGAACATTGGTCTGAAGAGGAGAGGAGATTGGTAAATCTAGATACCCTTCTCAAAAACATGATCCTCGGGGCTGTTCCTGAAACCCTAATTCCCACACTAGTTCTTTTTCCCAGTGCTAAAACCATGTGGGATGAACTAGTGTGCAGTTTGAAGGAGGAGATGACACCATTGTCACCAGAAAAGTCTCCTTAAACAAGAGGTATAAGTCATTTTTTGCTCAGCCCAATGAGTCTCTCACTGGTACTTACACCAGATTTATGTGTATCATTAACCAGTTGAGAGGACTGGTTGTTGAGAAAGACAAGGATATACTTCTGGAGAAATTTTGTAATATTTTACCCACCAAATGGTCTCACATGATCCTGGTCTTACGACAAGGTAAAACTCTGCACACACACACACTCTTTCAACTTTATATGGAGCTTTCAGGTACACTGAAGAAAATCAAGCTCAGAGAGTTGTGGCAGAACAAGATGCCTATAACCATGCCTCCAGTAGTCCTACTATGGTTAGTCATACTGAACCACAAGGTACAACACTGATATCTTCTGAGAATGTATTTTCTGTTAGAAATATAAATGGTGTTAAATTGTAATATTTCTAGTTATACAAGGGGTATTAGTGTTAATTAGATCATAAGTATAAATACCCCTTCCTTAATCATTTAGTAATAAGCCTTGTATAATAAACACACACTTAATTACTTTCTCTCTCCTCCCTATCATCTTCAACCTGACTTTCATACACAAACACACTTTACACACACTAAACCTAAAACCTCCATATCTTCAACCTCTCTTTCACACACAAACACACTTTTCACACACTAACCATAATTCCACCATTGTTATCACAATTAAGCTCATTTCTATTTCTTTCAATTGGTATGAGAGCATAATCTGTTAACCCGAGCGATCCACGATCATATCTATAACTGATTTTGTTCTAGTTTCAAGAATGTTCTAATTTCGAGAATTTTGAGCTTAATTTCATGATTAAGGTTCTGAAACTGTTCATCTAGAAATCTGGTGATTAATTGTGAAATTGAAATGATTTTCGAGGTGGATTATTGTTCAATTAGATAAATCAGTGTTTAATTTCGAATTTCAGATCAAACTTTCATTGATTTCGTGATTTCCTGTCATAAGCTCGGCAAATACATATATACATTTTCACGTTTTTCTAAAAAAAAGTCATCAGTCAGAAAATTCACTTGTTTCTGTTACATTTCAACATCAATTTTCATTAATTAAAAAAAAAAGAAAGAGAAAAACAACAAAAACAACAAAAATTTTCCAGAATTCTTTCTTTGATTGTGTCTTCATTTTTCATCGATTGAAGCTGAAAAGCATAAGGATTTCTTCGCGGTGTGATTCTGAACAAGGAGATGTTTTCAATTTTCCGATTGGTGCATTTTTGATGTCAGTTACTATTCCGGTCAGAAAGTGAGTTTTCCGGCGAGTGTCATATTCGAATTTTTTTTGGCATAGGGTTTGTTCGCGGTTGGATTGTGATTATTTTGGTGGTGGTTTCAAATTCTAATTTGAAGGAACGAAGGTTTAATCGTGGTTTGAAGTTTTCCGGCGACGTTTTTGCAGATTCCGGTCGCCGTGGTTACTGTTCACAGCCGTGTGTTCTTCATATTTTCTGAAAAAATCATCAATTTACCTTTATTTGCAGAAATCAAGCAAAATAGCCATTTGCCGAGATAATTACACGAGCAGATTGTGTTAACCTCGTCTTTGCCGACTTCACTCTCGACCAGAACCATCAAATCATAGCATTTGCCGAGTTAAATTCACGACCACATTGTGAATACTCGTGTTTGTCGAAGTAACTTCTCGACCAGCTTCATTAAACTCGTGTTGGCCAAACCACTCACCCAAACCTAAACCCGATCACCCAATCTCATACTCGTGTTTGGCGACTTCTTTCTCGGCCAAACCACCCTAATCAACCCGAACCCCGCATTTGCAGAGATTATTCCTCGGCAACCCTACCAAAATACTTAGCCAAATCTTTCATTATACCATTTGCCGAGAAAATACCTCGGCAAACCATACAAATTCTCAAAGACTTAATCAATTTTTTTTTTTCAATCACCCATTTGCAGAGATTAAACCTCTGCAAATCGACCTTTTTCCAACACTTAACCAATTTTTCACCCAAACACCCCATTTGCCGAGATTTTTGCTCGGCAAATAGAACAAAATTTCAAAAGAATTTTTCAAAGTTTACCAAATCATTTTCTATCACTTACCCATTGTTGGTACAAATTTTTGAGAAAATTTTTTGAAACCCCCATTTGCCGAGGTTTTTGCTCGGCAAATAGCACTTTTGATCTTCAAGTGTTGAATCGTCGCTGTGTGGTTGTTTGACTTGATCGTGGCTGATTTTCATCGTGTGTGCTTGCTCGAGTCGTTTGAGTGTTTAATCTGTTGGAAATCATTTTGTGATACATATTAAGGTTTAAAGAGAATCAGAAATTTTTGTGTTCAATTTTTTTTTGGTTGAAAGGATCTGTTCGAGAGAGAAAGTAACATAATTTTGTTTGTTTGAGAGGCTTTGATTGTTTTAAAATAAAAGGTCTTTTGAGTGTGTGAGGAACGGGTAAGAGAGAGTACACGCGTGAAAAATTGTGAGCTGTAAACATTAAAGATAACGTAAAGCAGTAAATAGGGTCAGACTCATATTTTGGTGTTTTTAAAATTTGCTTTAGGAATCAATATTAATGCAGTGTATCACGTGATCTGGTGCATCTTTTGTCTCCGTGTGTCTATTGGTCAAAAGGAGAGGTTCACATGAGTGTGTTGGGATAAAGAACAACTAATTTTTTAATAATATGTAGTGTAAGGTCTAAAGCGTGTTGTCAGTGTACAAAGTACAAGCATGGTGGTTGTCAAAAAGTGAATGTAGACAAGCAGGTGTCCAAATTCAGAAGTCCAAAGCTGCTTCAAATTTTTCATTATTTTTTTACTATTCACGTGGGACCCGCCACTAGCAATTCTTTGAATTTGATTTCGGTTTACACGTAAAAGTCATAGATGCTTGTGGTCATTCATAATTGACTTTAGTTTAAGTTTTTATTTTATTTCTTTTGGGATTTAAGTGGGCTAAAATTTTTCTAAGGCTACGTAGTTGATTGTTATTTGGGCTACTTCAGTTTGTTGGACTTAAATTTTTTTTTACTAAAAGTTTGTTTTGGACTTAAGTGTCATTTGGGCTAAATTTTTAAGGTTGTTGTCTTGAGTTTTTTTTTTTTTTTTTAGATTGTCAACAAATTTTGATTCAAAATGACATTAAAATTACGGACAAGTTTGTTGCGAGAGTGGAAGATTTTTTAATGGGTGAAGAACCAAGTTGGGAAAAAATACGTCGTCATGATAATCATATCTGTTGGTGTACCAAGAAGAGTAAATGTGCAGTGGTTGTTTTTGAAGAAAACAAAGTCGATGTGAATATTTTTAAAACGTTTGTGAAAGAACACGAGAGTTTTCAACTTGAAATTAAGCAACTCACATCTGAGAACAAAGAGCTCAAATCTTCTAATACTCTCAATTTGTCTGCTATGGAAAGTTTTCAACTTGAAATTGACCAACTCAAATCTGAGAATAAAGAGCTCAAATCTGCAAATGATCTCATTTTGTCTAACATGGAAAGTCTTCAAAAAGAAAATGATCATTTGCAATCAAAGATTTTCAAATTAACAAATGAGTTGGAAAATTCTCTTCAAGAGCTCAATCAAAATGTTTTGGACACTCAATCAAAAGAACTTGTCTTGCAACAAAAGATTTCTGAGTTAAACCATGAGTTGCAAAATAAGTCCACAATTTTTGTGAGCAAAGAACAAAGATTTTCGAAAATAATCAAAGATCAACAAGATTACATTTCATCTTTGGAATCCAAACTTTTTGAGAAAGATACTCTTGTTTCGAAATTAAAATCTGATGTGTCAACAATTTCTTTCTCTGATTTAAATGCTTCGGTTACAAAACAACTTGAAAAGATGGAGAACCAAATTGCATCGTTTAAATCAAAATCGTTGGACACAAAGCTTGAAAAACCCATGAAACAATCGAGTAATTCTACGATTCCAAAGACCGAGGTGTCAAAATGTTTTCCAAAATCTAATTCATCCAAACCAAAAGTTGATGTTCCAAAGAGGGTTTACACAGGTAAATCCTCAAAACCTTTTGAAAGAAAAGTTTCTCAGTTTACTAATTACTCCTTACAAAAGGGTAAGAAGTACGCTAAGAAACCAAATTTTGATGGAACAACTACTTTTGTCTCTTTTCTATCCTTTGAGGATAAATCATCTCATATTTTGCAAGCCAAATCTCAGTAGACAAAATCAAAATGGAAACCAATTTTAAAAGATAAGTCAACTGAGTCAAAATCATTCAAATATTCTTTTTCGGAACTTTTTGATCTTGCACCAAAACCTGTGAAAGCAGTCGTGCAAAAAGTGAATGATTTTGTTTCGAAAAATCATTTTTCAAATCAATCTCCCAAGATTGCAAGTTTTTCAAAGAAATCAAATGATTTTTCACCGTTGCTTCCACGAAAAATTTTTTCAACTAAAACACCGGGTTTTAGTTCTTCGTGGAATGCAACTTCGATTCATCAAATCGATGAGACTTACATTTGGTCTTTCAAGAGTTCAAAAACCATTGGACCCAATTTCAAATGGGTTCCAAAGGTAATTTCGAAATGATTTGATGAAAAGTGGCTTATACACACTTCAGTGTATAACCCGTTCTAAAACTGTGTTTATAATTTCATTCTTTTTAGAAAAATCCAAAAAGATTTTCATTTTCTTATTTTTTAAAAAATCCAAAAAGATTTTCTCTTTTCATCATTTTTACTTTGTCTTTTAGTTACTCACAAAGTATTAGGATGAGATGCAAGACATCGAACGCCTTTGTGTACTGCCTTCGTATTCTCATTTTTAATATTTGTGAGAAACTTTCAAACTCTTTACTCACCCTTTATATGCAAAAACTTTGTTCATATCATGCATATATTTAGGAGGAGTTTGTTTATAAAACCAAAACTTCCAAGTGTTTAAACTCATTTTCCATTTTAAAACACTTTGGATGTTTTTCAAACCATTTTCGATCATCTCTATTGAAGTTCGGTGTTAGATTTTCACACGAGAGTTTAGGCCACTCATAAAAACTCCATGATCTTGTCATCACCGATGAGATCTAACCCCAGAGTTATATTCTCAATTTTAGATTGTGAGGGTTTATGAGCGTGGTGATGATGTTTGTGCAAATAGGACATGAGGGAGTAGTCGAATAGTGAGAGGTTACGGTGATATGATGTGAGAAAGGGCTAAAAGAAATGAAAGCCCTCCCCAAAATTCTCAAAAAGCCGGGTCAATACGTTCCTATCGGATTTCATTTGTTGATTTCTCGATATTGAAGAAGACTTCATGGACCCAGTGAAGCAATGCACATCTTTACCTAACCACTCAAGTGTTTCTTAACAAATACTTGTTTTATTCTCACGGAGATTTTCACATTTCTATCGACTCTTCATTTGGAAGACGTTGATATTGAAAAAGGGAGACACTCTGCTCCGGTCCCCGACTTCATTTGATCACTATCGAGTCTAGAGCGTACTTGATATATCTTTTCTTTGACTAGGACACAATGCGTCTTTATATGTCTTTGTGACATCGCATATCTTTGTGATATTGCCGGAACATTCGTAGTGATATCATATTTTTGATATTCCACGATGATTGAATGGAAATCCTACCAATGCTAACATCTTTTCCAACGTTGAACGTAGGTCTCACATTTTCATTTTATGAATTTGTTGAGTAAACGAGAAGTCTATGTGACCTCGGATTTATTTCCCAACAGTCTTTGAGGATAGTAAGACATGGTTATCGAACGCCTTTGTGACACTAACCATGTATTACATTCTTTAAAGCAATCTATCGGTTGAAAAGCCATAGACCGAACCATTTAGAGATAAGCTTTGTGCATTTCTCGATGATAATGGGAAGTCCTAAATATAGTAATCGTATTTTTAGGCCACACCATTAATCCTTTTGATTTTTGGTTGTGTCAACGGATCATTATTATCCGGTTTTCATTTCTCTTCACACAAACACAAAGAACACAAACACCATTATAAAATCTTTTTCCAACAACGCAACCTCACATTCTAGTTCACCAATAGGTTAATTGGGAATTGGGAATTGGGTTGGGTTACTTTGCTTGCTTGTTGTTTGTTATCATCTACCGTTTATGCTATCAATCTGATGCGGAAATGTCCAGATTCACTGAACTGGAGGAACCCAGTGAACTGAAGAAGTCAACTGAGCTGATCATGCCATCTGAACAAGCCATGTTGATCCTTCCAGCAGTGGCCCATTTCAGACAAGTCTTTTCTGAACCAGTCCATTCACCAGTAGTAACACTCCTCCAGTGGCAAGTCTCTCCAGTAGCAAATACTGGAAAGCCACCAGTGACGCTCTCAACTGAAACGCTCCAGATAAAGTTCTCCAGTGACCAGCTCCAGATGAATGCTCCAGGTGAATGCTCCAGTGACCACTACTGAAGGTCCTCCAGTGAAGTGCTCCAGATTTTGTCTCCAGTGGCGTTCCAGATTTATGTTTCTAGTTGCCAATTAATAAAGCCCCACTGAAGTCGTTTGTGGGCCCAACAAAGAAGAATGACGGCTGTTAAGGAAGGCGCGTGTGACAAGACGTTTCTAACAGTATTATGGGACCACTTGCAGGGGGAATGTTTCTAGAAGCTTACGTGTCCATTTTCTATTGGTCCAAATTGATTAGTGGTTTAAGCATGTGACATCTTTTTGTTTATTATTTTATTATTATGTCGTTAATTCCTAGGTAGAGCATGTGGCTATAAATAGAGGTTTTATCTCTCATTGTAAAGTAGTTGATGTTGAATGAAAATTAATAGAGCAGCCTCTATTTCTTACAAATCTTCTTTTACCTTTATAGATCTTTGATCTTGGTGGTTAGGAGTGACCCCTTTATCAATATTTGTGGTGACTTGTTCTTTATCAAATATTGTGGTGAGGTCTTTTAAATCTTCGGTTTCCTTTATCTATAATCGTGGTGGCTAGACCTTTATCGATTGTAGTGGTGGGGCGGAGTGTTTCCTTTATCCTTGATTCCGGTGGCTTGGCCTTTACGAGTCTTGATGGTGGATTCTTTTATCTATCATTTTACTTTGTCGTCTCGTTTAGTTGTTTATTTTAGTCTTCCGCTGCATTTGTTGCGTGATTTACGCATCAAATTGGTATCAGAGCCAGGTTTGAAAAAGGTTTCTTAATCTTTTTGTCCGTTGGGGTGTTGTTTGTTTAGATCTGTTGAGGTTTTGTTTAGATCTGTTGATTGATTGTTTAGATCTATTAGTTATTTGCTTAGATCTATTGATTGTGAGTTATTTGTTGGTTATAAATGGCGTTTAGAAGAAATATGACTTTAGACGAAGCTAATAATGCTAGGAGAGATAGACAGATTGAAGATCTACAAGAAGCACTTGGTAGAGTTGTTCATATGTTAGAAGATGGTGGTTTACGATTTAATCGAGAAAACGTTGTTGCCAGTGAAAGAGATTTTGAATCTCAAGGTCCTAGTATAAGATCTGATGGTACACCTAGAAACTCTAGTGATTATGATGAACCACATCCTAGAGAAAGGCGTAGGAGACATAAGGGTGATGATACTAGGGATATTAAGATAGATCCACCAGATTTTAATGGGTCTTCTAACCCAGAAGAGTATTTTGAATGGGTCCAGGTGATGGACAGAATAATGGAAATAAAGGGGTATGATGATAGAAAAAGCTTCAAAGTTGCCATTATTAAACTGAAGAAATATGCTTCATCTTGGTATGATAATATGAAATCTGAAAGGGAGTATAAGGGTAAGAGTAAAATCAAGACCTGGTCCAAACTGAAGGAGGTTATGTAGAAGATGGTGGTTTACGATTTAATCGAGAAAACGTTGTTGCCAGTGAAAGAGATTTTGAATCTCAAGGTCCTAGTATAAGATCTGATGGTACACCTAGAAACTCTAGTGATTATGATGAACCACATCCTAGAGAAAGGCGTAGGAGACATAAGGGTGATGATACTAGGGATATTAAGATAGATCCACCAGATTTTAATGGGTCTTCTAACCCAGAAGAGTATTTTGAATGGGTCCAGGTGATGGACAGAATAATGGAAATAAAGGGGTATGATGATAGAAAAAGCTTCAAAGTTGCCATTATTAAACTGAAGAAATATGCTTCATCTTGGTATGATAATATGAAATCTGAAAGGGAGTATAAGGGTAAGAGTAAAATCAAGACCTGGTCCAAACTGAAGGAGGTTATGTAGAAGAGGTTTGTTCCCCAGTCGTACAAGCAAGATCAGTATCTACTGATGAACAATCTGAAGCAAGGAGCCAAGGAAGTTGTGGAATACATTAGAGAATTTGAGCATCTGAAGACCAGAACTGGTGTGAATGAGACTGAAGAGCACACCATTGCCAGATTTCTTGGTGGTCTGAACGCTGCCATTACTGAGAAGATTGAGTTGCAGCCTATCTTGACATATGAAGGTGCATGCAAGATGGCTATCCAGGTTGAAAGACAACTGAAGAAGAAGGTTCCGTACAAGTCATTCAGTAAGGTTCCTGCCAGTGCAAGTCAACCAGTTGCCAGTCAACCAGTTCCCAGATTTACTGAAACTGTTCAGAAATCCTTCAGAGGCAAAGAGAAAGAAACTGGAGGATCAAAGGAACCAGTTGGAAGGAAATGTTTTAAGTGCCATGGCTTTGGTCACTTCCAGGCCTAGTGTCCTAATCAAAGAGCCTTGACTGCCAGAGAAATTGAATGTTTACCAGATGTCGACACTGAAGAAGGTGAGCCAGTATATGATGAAGATGAAGAAGAAGATGAAGATGCTTATGTTGGTGCAGATGTTGGAGAAATGTTGGTTGTCAGAAGAGTGATGCATGCTGATGAAGTTACCACTGATACTGCCCAGAGGGAGAACATTTTTCACTCCAGATGCACAGTCAAAGGGAAGGTTTGTGATCTGATCATTGATGGTGGAAGTTGTGCTAATGCTGCTTCAACTTACATGGTAGAGAAACTGGCACTACCTACAGTTAAGCACCCTCGTCCATACAAGTTACAATGGCTAAGTGAAGGATCAGAGGTAAAAGTCAACAGACAAGTTACTGTTCCTTTTTCCATTGGATCTATTTATCAAGATAAAATTGTTTGTGATGTTGTACCTATGGATGCTTGTCATATTTTATTGGGTCGACCATGGTTATTTGATAATTATGTTCTTCATGATGGTCGTATGAACTCGTATTCTTTGAGTATAAGTGGAAAGAAAGTCACACTGACTTCTTTGAAGCCTAATGAACTGATGAAAGTCAAGAAAGACCAGCCCAGTAAGCCTTTGTTTTTGTCTCAAGCTGAAGTCAAAGAGGAGTTATCTGAAGGCTCTCCAGTTATGATGTTACTGGTCGTAGAAAAATCTGAAGAGAAGGAGTTCACTGGTGTCCCCAGTCCCCAGTCTCCTGAAGACTTTACTCAAGGAATTCACTGACGTTTTCCCAGAAGACCTACCTGAAGGTTTGCCACCAGTAAGAGGAATTGAGCACCAAATTGACTTAGTTCCAGGGTCAGTTCTACCAAACAAAGCTGCTTATAGGTGTTCACCCAATGAAGCTAAAGAGTTGCAGAGGCAAGTAGATGAGTTGGTTGCCAGAGGTTATGTCAGAGCAAGCATGAGTCCTTGTTCAGTGCCAGCTCTCCTGGTCCCAAAGAAAGATGGTACAATGAGAATGTGTGTTGATAGCAGGGCCATCAATAATATCACCATTAAGTATAGATATCCCATTCCCAGGTTGGATGATATGCTTGATGAGTTGCATGGCTCCAGAGTATTTTCCAAAATTGATCTCAGAAGTGGCTACCACCAGATAAGGATGAAAGATGGAGATGAGTGGAAAACTGCTTTCAAAATCAAGGGAGGTTTGTATGAATGGTTAGTTATGCCTTTTGGCTTATCTAATGCTCCCAGTACTTTCATGAGACTGATGAATGAAGTTCTCAGACCACTCATTGGTCAGTTTGTTATTGTTTACTTTGATTATATTCTGGTGTATTCAAAATCTGAAGCTGAACATGTTAGCCATCTGAAGAAGGTATTTGAACTGTTGAGAAGACACCAGTTGTATGGCAAACTGGAGAAATGTGATTTTATGGTAGAGAGTGTGATATTTCTGGGATATGTTGTTTCAAAAAAAGGAATTTCTATGGATCCCTCTAAGGTTGATGCCATCAGATCATGGCCAGTTCCAACCACAATCACTGAAGTAAGAAGTTTTCATGGACTGGCATCATTTTATAGAAGATTTATCAAGAATTTCTCTACAGTTGTAGCTCCAATTACTGACTGTCTGAAGAAAGGTGTGTTCAACTGGCCAAGTTCAGCCCAACTGGCGTTTGAAGCACTGAAGGATAAGCTCAGTTCAGCTCCAGTCTTATCCTTACCAGATTTTGATATGTTATTTGAGCTCGAATGTGATGCAAGTGGAGTAGGTATTGGTGCAGTTCTGGTACAAGCCGGGCGTCCAGTTGCATATTTCAGTGAAAAGCTCAATGGCTCTAAACTGAAGTATAGCACTTATGACAAGGAGTTTTATGCAATTATTCGTGCTATCACTCACTGGTCACATTATCTGAAGCCGAAGCAGTTTGTCTTATTCTCTGATCATGAAGCCCTGAAGTTCATAAATGGTCAACACAAGCTTAATGCCCGACATGCAAAATGGGTGGAATTTTTGCAGTCTTATTCGTTTGTTTCTAAACACAAAGCTGGAGTAGCTAATGTTGTTGCTGATGCATTGTCTAGACGATATTCACTATTATCAATTCTGGAAGCAAGAGTTCTTGGATTTTCTTTCATTAAGGAGTTGTATGCTACTGATCCAGACTTTGCTGGTTACCTCACTGAAGCTAACCAGAAAGGACCATTTATTGTTCACGATGGTTTCTTATTTAAAAATGGAAGGTTGTGCATCCCCAGGGGTTCGATAAGAGATTTGCTAATAAGAGAAGCACATGGAGGAGGCTTAGCTGGCCATTTTGGCATTAACAAGACTGGAGAGATCCTCACTGAACACTTCTACTGGCCAAGTCTACTGAAGGATGTCCAGAGTCTTATCAGTCGCTGTCCAACTTGTCACCAGGCGAAGACTACTTTTCACAAGGGTTTGTATACTCCTCTTCCAGTTCCAAACCAGCCATGGGAAGATATCAGTATGGATTTCATTGTTGCACTGCCCAGAACACAGAGGGGAAAAGATTCAATAATGGTGGTTGTTGATAGGTTTTCAAAGATGGCACATTTTATTGCTTGTAACACAACCAATGATGCTTCAGCAGTAGCAAATTTGTTCTTTAAAGAGATTATCAGGTTGCATGGAATTCCCAAAACAATTGTGTCAGATCGAGATGTGAAGTTCTTGAGCTATTTCTGGAAGACTCTATGGAGATTGATGGGTACCAGATTGTTGTTCAGTACGTCTCACCATCCTCAGATTGATGGACAGACTGAAGTAACGAACAGAACAATTGGCATGTTATTGAGAACACTGGTAAAGAAGACACTGAAAGATTGAGATCTGAAGCTTGCTCATGCTGAGTTTGCTTTCAACAGAGCTCCTAACTATTCTACTAGTAAATCCCCATTTGAAGTTTGTTATGGTGTCAATCCACTGACTCCCATTGATTTAATTCCATTCTCAATTGAACCAAAAGCAAGCATTGAAGCTGAGACCAGAGCAAAAGAAATAAAGAAAATTCATGGAGAAGTGAAGGCCAGAATAGAGAAGGCAAATGCCAGTTACAAAGCCAGAGCAAACAAGAATAGAAAGCAGCCCAGTTTTTCACCAGGTGATCTTGTGTGGGTGCATCTGAGAAAAGAAAGGTTTCCAGCAAAGAGAAAGAGTAAACTGATGCCCAGAGCTGAAGGTCCATTCAAGATTCTGGAGAGATATGGCGATAATGCTTACAAGGTTGAGTTACCTGGAGACATGGCAGTTTCAAGTACTTTTAATGTGGGAGATCTGATGCCTTATCTGGAGGATGAGTACCTCGAAGACTTGAGGACAAGTCTCTTTTCAGAGGGGGAGAATGATGCGGAAATGTCCAGATTCACTGAACTGGAGGAACCCAGTGAACAAAAGAAGTCAACTGAGCTGATCATGCCATCTGAACAAGCCATGTTGATCCTTCCAGCAGTAACCCATTTCAGACAAGTCTTTTCTGAACCAGTCCAGTCACCAGTAGTAACACTCCTCCAGTGGCAAGTCTCTCCAGTAGCAAATACTGGAAAGCCACCAGTGACGCTCTCAACTGAAACGCTCCAGATAAAGTTCTCCAGTGACCAGCTCCAGATGAATGCTCCAGGTGAATGCTCCAGTGACCACTACTGAAGGTCCTCCAGTGAAGTGCTCCAGATTTTGTCTCCAGTGGCGTTCCAGATTTATGTTTCCAGTTGCCAATTAATAAAGCCCCACTGAAGTCGTTTGTGGGCCCAACAAAGAAGAATGACGGCTGTTAAGGAAGGCGCGTGTGACAAGACGTTTCTAACAGTATTATGGGACCACTTGCAGGGGGAATGTTTCTAGAAGCTTACGTGTCCATTTTCTATTGGTCCAAATTGATTAGTGGTTTAAGCATGTGACAGCTTTTTGTTTATTATTTTATTATTATGTCGTTAATTCCTAGGTAGAGCATGTGGCTATAAATAGATGTTTTATCTCTCATTGTAAAGTAGTTGATGTTGAATGAAAATTAATAGAGCAGTCTCTATTTCTTACAAATCTTCTTTTACCTTTATAGATCTTTGATCTTGGTGGTTAGGAGTGACCCCTTTATCAATATTTGTGGTGACTTGTTCTTTATCAAATATTGTGGTGAGGTCTTTTAAATCTTCGGTTTCCTTTATCTATAATCGTGGTGGCTAGACCTTTATCGATTGTAGTGGTGGGGCAGAGTGTTTCCTTTATCCTTGATTCCGGTGGCTTGGCCTTTACGAGTCTTGGTGGTGGATTCTTTTATCTATCATTTTACTTTATTGTCTTGTTTAGTTGTTTATTTTAGTCTTCCGCTGCGTTTGTCGCGTGATTTACGCATCACAATCATTATTGTATGATGAAACCGTTCCACGTATTCATCATAAGGGGGAGAAATGATTAAATGATTGATAGATAGAATTCAAGGTTTTAGGTAGAATTTGATGGGCAGATATTGATTGAGGATAATTCATAGTGTTTGGTTGTTCAAAGGATCGTTAGTTTAGGTGAAGAGAGTGAATAATTATCGTGATAAGTTGAAAGTTGTAAGATTGTTTCGAGAAAGTTAAAGGATTGATTCGAGATCGAGTATATTCAAGATGATGTACATGGTCGATATTTGAAAGATTTATTGAATAATTGACCATTTGTTTGATGATTAGAAAAGTTTGAGATTGAATGAAGATTGTTTTTTTGATAGATACTTGGATTGTTAAGATCCAAAGATTGTTCATTTGAGGGGGAGCAAGTGTAAACTTATGAGTCGTTAAATATGCTCCGAAATGATTGTTTGTTCAAAGGGGAGCAAGAGATTAAAGATTTGTTATTGAATAATTTGCTCCGAGATAGTTGTTTAATTGAGGGGGAGCAAATGTTAATTGACCAAAGAATCAAGTGCTCCAAGATGTTTATTGATTTAGAGACAAGTTAGATCAAGAATTGAAGTTTTAAAGTCAAATCAAATTTCCGCATTCCAAAACCAAGCTTCCGCAATACCAAAAGAATTCAAGGAATTCAAAGTCAAAACCAAGCTTCCGCAAAGCCAAAAGAATTCATAGTTAAATCAAGCTTCCGCAATACCAAAAGAATTCAAGGAATTCAAAGTCAAAAACAAGCTTCCGCATGCTACTCAAAGATTTAAGATACTTCTCAAAGCAACATCAAGTTGAAATCAACATTCAAAAGTTCAAGTTATGAAAGCTCAAAAGCTACAAAGATTTCAAAGATGCTTCCAAAGTATTCAAAGTTGCAAGAGAAGATCAAGATTTAATAAGTCATCATCAAATATATTTGTTTGTTGAGAAGATTCAAAGTCAAGGTTGATAAAAGACGTTGAAGACAATAAGAAAGCTTCAAAGTCCAATCAACATTGAAGATTTTCAACAAATGGGCTCATCATGTTTATTTAAAGACCTACGATGCAACATTTACAATTCAACACCAAGGGGGAGATTGTTAGAAATATAAATGGTGTTAAATTGTAATATTTCTAGTTATACAAGGGGTATTAGTGTTAATTAGATCATAAATATAAATACCCCTTCCTTAATCATTTTGTAATAAGCCTTGTATAATAAACACACATTTAATTACTTTCTCTCTCCTCCCTATCATCTTCAACCTCCCTTTCACACACAAACACACTTTACACACACTAACCCTAAAACCTCCATATCTTCAACCTCCCTTTCACACACAAACACACTTTTCACACACTAACCATAATTCCACCATTGTTATCACAATTAAGCTCATTTCTATTTCTTTCATTTTCTATGAAGAAGATGGTGTCTGAACTCATGGAATCTAGAGAATCTAGTCAAATCTCTCCAAACTGTGATGAATCTGAAAATGATGACCTGGTTGCTATGATTGCTAAAACGTTCAACCGTTTCAAAGCAAGAGCAAATAGGCCATCTGGACAATTTGCATCCAGTTCTTCAACTGATAAGACCAATCTGACATGCTTTAAGTGTGGCAGAAAAGGTCATTTCATGAAAGATTACAAGTCCAGTCAGTTTGTATCCCAGCCTGGTCCATTTTCTTCTAATAAAAAGCCTGATGATAGCTATAAATCTAAATACAAAAAAGCTTAAGGCTCAAATTGCTCTCATAGCACAACAAATGAAAAATAATAATAAGTGCATGATTGAAACAACTAAAGAGAAGTGGGTTCCTTCTGATGATTCATCTGCTGATGAAGAAGAAGAAAGAGATTGCTGTTACATGACTCTGGCAGACGAAGAGCACCTGGTGAAGGAAGATGTCACATCTGGACGATGGGTGGACATTGTTATCAAAAAGGTTAGTGATTATGATACTGAAACTGACCAAGAATTATTGCTAAAGCTCTTAATTCTGATTTAATATTTGTTGAAACTGTTAGATCTGACTGTGTAAATGGTCTAGAAACAGATTTTTCTGAAATAATTGTTTTAAAATAAAATTAAAGGAACTTCAAGATATTGAACTGGCGTTTCAAGCCCAGGTTCTGGTAACTGAACAACTGATTCAAGAAAAACAAGATCTTGAAATCATTTTAGAAAAGGAAAAACCGGTGATTAAATCATCGCTTGAAACCAGAAAGCCATATGATGCTGTAGTAAATCAATTTCCCACACAAAAACGTGCTTATTTAGATGGAAATACTTATGTTGCATCATTAATACCAGTAATTGATTGGTTACCAGAGGGATTAAGGCCCGTTACCATTTATGATGAGCCTGTAACTCCTAAGGCCAATATTTTCCCAGTTCAATCCCCAGAGGTTAAGACTGGACCATTCCAGATGACTGCTCTAGTTAAAAAGGTTATTCGGAATAAACCTTTGCCTCAGACCAATTCCCTACCTAAGCCTCGAGTCCAGACAACTGGAAAGGCTCAGGTGTCATCTGATGAAAATATTTTGTCAAGGTTAGAGAGCCAGTTTCAATTACTGACTCGTCAATTTCAAAGTTTTAATAAAAGATTAAACTTTATTGAGGGTACTTCATCTGGCCCTAGACAAAATACCAAACCTTTTTCCAAGAAAGATAAATATATTTCTCCAGTTGAGAAAAAGAAAAAGGTTTCAAAACTATCAACCCCAGTGGTCTTTTCAACTAAGACTACTATTGAAGAAAGTGAACTTAACCAGATTGCTCCAGGGACCTATAAGGGAGGGTCCAGTGAACCCATCAGTCGATGGGTTCCCAAATCTAACTGATAATATCTGGTGGATGTGCAGGGCGATCGAAAGAAATATATCTGGTATCTTGACAGTGCAGCTGGCAGGACGATGACCGGATGTAAGACCCTGCTGGAGGAGTTCACCATTTCTGATGGACCCTCCATTACTTTTGGAAATGATGGTGGTGGAAAGATTGAGGGATATGGTGTTCTGAACAATGGACAAGTCAAATTCAGACGTGTTGCATTTGTGAATGGTTTGAAATATAACCTGATCAGTGTAAATCAACTGTGTGATGATGGCTATCAAGTTCTATTCAATATTGCTCAGGGCATTGTATTCAACAAGGACTGGAAGGTAGTATTGATTGCTCCCAGAAGAGGGAATGTGTACGTAATGGATATGGAAAGCTCTCCTTCAGAGCAGTGTTTCTATACTCAAGCTGATGAAGGACACAAACTGGTTATGGCACAAAAGGTTATCCCATTTTGTTAGGACCAGTTCACCTGGAACTGGCCAGTCACCAGTTTACACTTGCCAGTCACCAGTTTACACTTGCCAGTCACCAGTTGCATCTGGTGACCCAGTAAAACTGGTGACCAAGAAGATTTGTCCAGAAATATATTGAAGTCCAGTTGCACCGTACAGTCAACGCAACTGAAGACTTCCTCCAGTTGAGAACTGACCAGTTAAAGAATCATTCCAGTTGAAGTCGAAGACAACAAATGGAAGATAGAGAATGGCAATGACAGCGAAGCCCAGTTGGCATTCTAGTCAGTTACAAACTGGAGACCATCAGTGGAAAGCCCTTACAAAGCTTTACACTGATTACGAGGAATTGACTTGTATACTTTATGTACCTTTACCCGGATAATAAGCCTTGTCTTATTATTTAAGTAATAAAAGGTACATAAAGGTGGTTGTGTAAAGTTGCTTTATCATGCGACTTTACACTGCTTTTTAAGGAATTAAATGCTATTCCTTAAATACTCTCAACCACATTTGTACGGCTAAAGTTAACATCCCAATGTTAACTTTGCCTATAAATACAAGTCATTGCACAACCAAGAATTAAAAGTTATTTCACAAAGACGAATAACTTCACACTTTGCAAACCTGCAATATTCTTGGTGAACTTGTGCAATCTTATCTCAATCGCTAAAAGGAACATTTCACAACTTTAAGTGTTTCGATTGTCTTGAGAAATTCCGAGTATAGATCAATTGTATTTCATAGGTTGTTAGGATATTTACATTCGTGTATTATCTTGGCTCCGCATCAACCTTGTAATTTGTTTAATATCAATAAATAAATTACACATTGAAAAATACATATTGTTTCATCAAGTTATCTTACAAGTTATTTGTATTATTGCATTGTTCTTTACTTATTGTCTTTTATATAAGTAATCTATCTAGAACTTGGTATATACACACTGCAACTGGTCGTCTCCAGTTCAGTGCATATATTGCAAAGTAACTCCACCATCGACATAGAGGTGTCTTCAGTAGTACCATCTATCGAGTTGGGACTTACAAGTGGTATCAGAGCAGAAGGCTAATAAACTTGCCTAGATCTGCTAAGATGAACACTACTGAAGGTGGAGATGGTTCTGGTTCAGGTGAAAACCCCTCGAATACTAATGCACAACCTTTTCAAAATGTTAACACCAACCCTCCTCCTCCTACTGCCCCAAACCATGTCCATGTACACTACTCTAACACTCCTGTTCCAAAATTTGATGGAAACAGTGAGACATTCGGTACATGGAAGGCTAGAATGCTTTTGCATTTTGGTGGGATTGAAAGGTATATGTTGAAAATCCTTAAGGATAGACCATATATACCCATGTCCCTTGGGGTCAGTCCTCTTCTTGATCCAACTGGAAGAAGAGGTTCAAGGGAAAAGCTAGAAGACCATTGGTCTGATGAGGATCGTAGACTTGTTGATCTGGACACCAGACTCAAGAACATGATCCTTGGGGCTGTTCCTGAAGATCTAATTCCAACACTTGTGCTGTTCCCCAGTGCAAAATCTATGTGGGACGAGTTAGTTATTCAGTTTGAAGGAGGTGATGACACTATTGTCACCAGAAAAGTTGCTTTGAACAAGAAGTATGAATCCTTCTTTGCCTTGCCCAATGAAAGTCTAACTGGTACATACACCAGATTTTCTAGCCTCATCAATCAGTTGAGAGGTTTGGGTGTAGAGAAGGATAAGGATATTCTTCTTGAGAAGTTTTGTGATATTCTTCCTTCCAAATGGGAAAACATGGTTCTTGTCTTAAGACAAGGTAAAACCTTGCACAATCATACTCTTGCATCGCTCTATGGAGCCTTCAGATTCACTGAAGATAATAATGCTGCCAGACTTGTGGCTGAGCAAGATGCCATGAACCATGCCCATAGTCCCAAGGTTGCTAGTGTAACTGAGCGACCTTGTGCTGCTTTAATGTCTGCTGAGAGTGTCCAGGTACACTCGATGAAGGAGATGTTGAACAGTTTCTTAAACTCTGGACTGACCACTGAAAACAGTGATGGTTGTAATGAAACTGACGATGATGATCTGGTCACCATGATTGCTAAAACCTTTAATAGGTTTAAGCATAAATCCAAAAGATTTAATGGCCCCAACAATGCTTCCATCTCCAGCTCTCTGGATAAGACCAATCTTACATGCTATAAGTCTGGTAAGAAAGGTCATTTTATGAAGGAATGCAGATCTAGTCAGTTGAACAACCAAACTGGCCCCCCTGTCCCTAATTTCAATCGGCCTGATGATAGCTACAAAGCTAAATACAAGAAGCTTAAGGCCCAGATTGCCCTCCTGTCCATGGAAAAGAAAAAGGATCAGTACTTAATGGCACAAACTGAAGGAAAATGGGAGTACTCTGATGACTCATCTGATGATGAAGAAGAGGAAAGGGACATGTGCTTCATGGCCTCGGAAGATCAACAACAGCAGCATGTGGTGAAAGAAGATGTCATCTCTGGAAGATGGGTGGACATCATACTGAAGAAGGTATGTGACTATGATAACCAGGTTGACCCTGAACTAAAACTGAACCTAGCTGAATCATTAAGTGGTGATTTGGCATTTGTGGAAACTTTAAGAGCTGATAGTGAAAGATATCTTGACACTATCCTAATTGAACTAAACAATGTTAAACCACAACTAAATGATTTGCAAAGTGTCCAGTTGGCTCTCAAGGAGTCAGTTTTAAAGATTGAGCCTTTAGAACTTGATAATCAAAAACTATTTTCTGATCTTGAAAAAGAACAAAAGATTATCAAGTCATGGGTAAAAGCATCTGGCAAAAACTATGATGCATTTTCAAGAACTATCGATGCCCAGAAGAATGCATGGAAATCTGGAGATCTGGAGATGGCAGCTCTCATACCAGATCTTCATGCATTGCCTCCAGCTCTCAAGGTTGAAACACCTTATGATCAATCTGAAGCTGTTGAAACTGAAACCTTTGAGAGCACCCCCATTGAGGTTAAAACTGGAGCCAAACAGGCTAAAGCTCCAGTCAAAAAGGCCACTGGTAACAAGCCTTTACCTCAAAAGTCTAAGGTGCCCAAGACCCGACAGACTAAAGCACCAGTTGAACCTAGGTCCAAGGTTCAACTGCCTGAAGAAAATAATATTTTGGTTAATCTGGAAAGTCAACTCCAACTTTTGTCTCGGCAGGTTCAGAGTTGTACTGCCCGGATTAACAATCTGGAAGGAGGTTTATTACCTCCAGTTTTCAAACAAAATATTAATCCACTCTCTTTAATACCTAAACAAAAGAATGTTCCTTCTGGAACAAAATCTGGTAAAAATAAAGGGAGTAAGTATCAAATACCAATTGTTTTTACTCATGCACCTGGAGCTGGTGATAAAGCTCCAGATGCAGCCTCCAGTTCAACACCACAACTGTCAACTGTGGCTTCTGTAGAGAAGTCCAGTGGACCCATCAAGAAAAGATGGGTTCACAAAAAGAACTAATGATTTTTGTGTGTGTGTAGGGCGATCGAAAGAAGAATATCTGGTATCTGGACAGCGCTGCTGGCCGGACTATGACCGGATGTAAGCCCCTACTGGAAGAGTTCACTGTCCAAGATGGACCGACAGTGACGTTTGGTAACGATCAATCTGGAAAGACTGAAGGATATGGTGTGCTCAATAATGGACAAGTCGAATTCAAAAGAGTTGCATTTGTGAATGGTTTGAAATACAACCTGATCAGTGTCAGCCAACTTTGCGATGATGGCTTCAGAGTATTGTTCGATATTGCACAAGGCACCATATTTAACAAGGATTGGAAAGTGGTGATGATTGCACCAAGAAAAGGAAATGTGTACATCATGGATTTGGAACCAGCTCCAAAAGAGCAATGTTTCTATACCAAAGCTGATGAGGACACCAACTGGCTATGGCATAAAAGGTTATCCCACCTTAATTTCAAAAACATTAACAAGTTGTCTCGCAAACAACTGGTTGATGGGATACCTCAGATTTCTTTCAATAAAGAAAAACCATGTCCAGGGTGTGAGATGGGCAAGCAGAAGAGAGCCAGTTTTAAAACTAGGCAAAATTTTAGCATCACTGAACCTCTTCACATGCTACATATGGATCTCTTTGGTCCAGTGAATGTTCAAACTAGAGCTGGAAAGAAGTACACTCTAGTTGTGGTTGATGAATTCACCAGATACAGCTGGGTGGTATTCATCAGATCCAAAAGTGATGCATCTGCTGAAATCATCTCTCTCATTAAAAGAATTGAGTTCAAGTATACTCGAAAAGTTTGTCAGTTGCGAAGTGATAATGGTACTGAATTCCAAAATAAGGTACTTGAAACATTTTGCAATGACACTGGCATCTCTCAAAACTTCTCATCAGTTCACTCTCCAGAGCAAAATGGAGTTGTTGAAAGAAAGAATCGTACACTGATAGAAGCAGCCAGAAGTATGCTATCTGAATCTGGTCTTCCCACCAATTTTTGGGCTGAGGCAGTTGCAACTGCTTGTCACACCCAAAACCGGTCAGTCTATATCAAGAGACATAAGAAACTGCCTATGAAGTACTCAGGAATCGTAAACCAAATATTGGATACTTCCATGTATTTGGTTGTCCAGTTTATATACTAAACGATTCCAGTCAGCTTGGAAAGTTTGATGCAAAAGCTGATGAAGTGGTATTTTTAGGCTATTCAGATATTCGAAAGGCCTTTAAAGTTTATAATTATAGACTCCAAAAGGTTCATGAGACAATTCATGTCACATTTGATGAGTCAACTGAAGCAATCAACAAGAGGCCAAGCCTTGATATTTCTCCAGTCATTCCAATTAATTTTGGTGAAACTGACCAAGTTCATCGGTCAGTTGTTTCACCAGAAGATGCTTCCAGTTACAACAAATTGGAACCAGTTAAGAAGAAGAACACCACCAGTGACACATCATTCTATCCCTCCATAAATTTCAACTTACCACAAGAATTGGTGATTGGAATGGCGCAGCCTACAAATCACAAATTCGGTTCATATAAGCACTAACCGAAAGCTTTAAATTGCACACATCACACCACCACCACGATCACAACTTAAGACACCAAAATATAATGAACATTCTGTAAATAATGGAATAAGGATGAAAATCCATTTTGAAGCACTTTAATTGCTTGAGAAATGAGGCTAATCACCATTTCGGTAAACGATTTTTAATCATAAAACCCTCAAAATAAGCAAGACACGAGAGAGGTTGAATTGATAGAAGTATATAAACCCCCTCCACAATGTAAGTTGTAACCTTTTGACACTAAATACAATCCAATCTTTCACTGAATCTCTCTCTACTCTCTCTCTACTCTCTCTCTACTCTCTCTCTACCGCCATTACTCTCTACTTCACACTACTCTCTCTCTACTCTCTCTCTACTCTCTCTCTACTCTCTCTCTACTCTCTCTCTACTCTCTCTCTACTCTCTCTCTACTCTCTCTCTACTCTCTCTCTACTCTCTCTCTACTCTCTCTCTACTCTCTCTCTACTCTCTCTCTACTCTCTCTCTACTCTCTCTCTACTCTCTCTCTACTCTCTCTCTACTCTCTCTCTACTCTCTCTCTACTCTCTCTCTACTCTCTCTCTACTCTCTCTCTACTCTCTCTCTACTCTCTCTCTACTCTCTCTCTACTCTCTCTCTACTCTCTCTCTACTCTCTCTCTACTCTCTCTCTACTCTCTCTCTACTCTCTCTCTACTCTCTCTCTACTCTCTCTCTACTCTCTCTCTACTCTCTCTCTACTCTCTCTCTACTCTCTCTCTACTCTCTCTCTACTCTCTCTCTACTCTCTCTCTACTCTCTCTCTACTCTCTCTCTACTCTCTCTCTACTCTCTCTCTACTCTCTCTCTACTCTCTCTCTACTCTCTCTCTACTCTCTCTCTACTCTCTCTCTACTCTCTCTCTACTCTCTCTCTACTCTCTCTCTACTCTCTCTCTACTCTCTCTCTACTCTCTCTCTACTCTCTCTCTACTCTCTCTCTACTCTCTCTCTACTCTCTCTCTACTCTCTCTCTACTCTCTCTCTACTCTCTCTCTACTCTCTCTCTACTCTCTCTCTACTCTCTCTCTACTCTCTCTCTACTCTCTCTCTACTCTCTCTCTACTCTCTCTCTACTCTCTCTCTACTCTCTCTCTACTCTCTCTCTACTCTCTCTCTACTCTCTCTCTACTCTCTCTCTACTCTCTCTCTACTCTCTCTCTACTCTCTCTCTACTCTCTCTCTACTCTCTCTCTACTCTCTCTCTACTCTCTCTCTACTCTCTCTCTACTCTCTCTCTACTCTCTCTCTACTCTCTCTCTACTCTCTCTCTACTCTCTCTCTACTCTCTCTCTACTCTCTCTCTACTCTCTCTCTACTCCTTCAATTTCTCTATATCTCTCTTCTCTCTCTCTACTCTCTCTCTACTCTCTTTCTCTCTGTCTATTTTATCACCGATCGATTAGTTGATAGTAAATCATCATTCTGTATCAATTTCAGACTTCAATTTCAACATTTGATCATGTATTGTTCGAGCTCGGCAAACACTACATTCAATTCTGGTGTGACTAAGTCGTTGAAGATTTGGTTCATTTGCAGAGATCTAAGCTCGGCAAATCAACATTTCAAGAAAATTTTTCTAAGTGTTGGACGAACTTGCCATTTGCAGAGATCTAAGCTCGGCAAATCAACATTTCAAGAAAATTTTTCTAAGTGTTGGACGAACTTGCCATTTGCAGAGATCTAAGCTCGGCAAATCAACATTTCAAGAAAATTTTTCTAAGTGTTGGACGAACTTGCCATTTGCAGAGATCTAAGCTCGGCAAATCAACATTTCAAGAAAATTTTTCTAAGTGTTGGACGAACTTGCCATTTGCAGAGATCTAAGCTCGGCAAATCAACATTTCAAGAAAATTTTTCTAAGTGTTGGACGAACTTGCCATTTGCAGAGATCTAAGCTCGGCAAATCAACATTTCAAGAAAATTTTTCTAAGTGTTGGACGAACTTGCCATTTGCAGAGATCTAAGCTCGGCAAATCAACATTTCAAGAAAATTTTTCTAAGTGTTGGACGAACTTGCCATTTGCAGAGATCTAAGCTCGGCAAATCAACATTTCAAGAAAATTTTTCTAAGTGTTGGACGAACTTGCCATTTGCAGAGATCTAAGCTCGGCAAATCAACATTTCAAGAAAATTTTTCTAAGTGTTGGACGAACTTGCCATTTGCAGAGATCTAAGCTCGGCAAATCAACATTTCAAGAAAATTTTTCTAAGTGTTGGACGAACTTGCCATTTGCAGAGATCTAAGCTCGGCAAATCAACATTTCAAGAAAATTTTTCTAAGTGTTGGACGAACTTGCCATTTGCAGAGATCTAAGCTCGGCAAATCAACATTTCAAGAAAATTTTTCTAAGTGTTGGACGAACTTGCCATTTGCAGAGATCTAAGCTCGGCAAATCAACATTTCAAGAAAATTTTTCTAAGTGTTGGACGAACTTGCCATTTGCAGAGATCTAAGCTCGGCAAATCAACATTTCAAGAAAATTTTTCTAAGTGTTGGACGAACTTGCCATTTGCAGAGATCTAAGCTCGGCAAATCAACATTTCAAGAAAATTTTTCTAAGTGTTGGACGAACTTGCCATTTGCAGAGATCTAAGCTCGGCAAATCAACATTTCAAGAAAATTTTTCTAAGTGTTGGACGAACTTGCCATTTGCAGAGATCTAAGCTCGGCAAATCAACATTTCAAGAAAATTTTTCTAAGTGTTGGACGAACTTGCCATTTGCAGAGATCTAAGCTCGGCAAATCAACATTTCAAGAAAATTTTTCTAAGTGTTGGACGAACTTGCCATTTGCAGAGATCTAAGCTCGGCAAATCAACATTTCAAGAAAATTTTTCTAAGTGTTGGACGAACTTGCCATTTGCAGAGATCTAAGCTCGGCAAATCAACATTTCAAGAAAATTTTTCTAAGTGTTGGACGAACTTGCCATTTGCAGAGATCTAAGCTCGGCAAATCAACATTTCAAGAAAATTTTTCTAAGTGTTGGACGAACTTGCCATTTGCAGAGATCTAAGCTCGGCAAATCAACATTTCAAGAAAATTTTTCTAAGTGTTGGACGAACTTGCCATTTGCAGAGATCTAAGCTCGGCAAATCAACATTTCAAGAAAATTTTTCTAAGTGTTGGACGAACTTGCCATTTGCAGAGATCTAAGCTCGGCAAATCAACATTTCAAGAAAATTTTTCTAAGTGTTGGACGAACTTGCCATTTGCAGAGATCTAAGCTCGGCAAATCAACATTTCAAGAAAATTTTTCTAAGTGTTGGACGAACTTGCCATTTGCAGAGATCTAAGCTCGGCAAATCAACATTTCAAGAAAATTTTTCTAAGTGTTGGACGAACTTGCCATTTGCAGAGATCTAAGCTCGGCAAATCAACATTTCAAGAAAATTTTTCTAAGTGTTGGACGAACTTGCCATTTGCAGAGATCTAAGCTCGGCAAATCAACATTTCAAGAAAATTTTTCTAAGTGTTGGACGAACTTGCCATTTGCAGAGATCTAAGCTCGGCAAATCAACATTTCAAGAAAATTTTTCTAAGTGTTGGACGAACTTGCCATTTGCAGAGATCTAAGCTCGGCAAATCAACATTTCAAGAAAATTTTTCTAAGTGTTGGACGAACTTGCCATTTGCAGAGATATTATCTCGGCAAACACGTTGTTCAGATCAAATTCATCTAAGTGTTTGAGATCAAGTTGGAATTTGTGCTATTTGTCGAGATCTAAGCTCGGCAAATCAACATTTCAAGAAAATTTTTCTAAGTGTTGGACGAACTTGCCATTTGCAGAGATCTAAGCTCGGCAAATCAACATTTCAAGAAAATTTTTCTAAGTGTTGGACGAACTTGCCATTTGCAGAGATCTAAGCTCGGCAAATCAACATTTCAAGAAAATTTTTCTAAGTGTTGGACGAACTTGCCATTTGCAGAGATATTATCTCGGCAAACACGTTGTTCAGATCAAATTCATCTAAGTGTTTGAGATCAAGTTGGAATTTGTGCTATTTGTCGAGATCTAAGCTCGGCAAATCAACATTTCAAGAAAATTTTTCTAAGTGTTGGACGAACTTGCCATTTGCAGAGATAAGAGCTCGGCAAATCAACATTTCAAGAAAATTTTTCTAAGTGTTGGACGAACTTGCCATTTGCAGAGATCTAAGCTCGGCAAATCAACATTTCAAGAAAATTTTTCTAAGTGTTGGACGAACTTGCCATTTGCAGAGATAAGAGCTCGGCAAATCAACATTTCAAGAAAATTTTTCTAAGTGTTGGACGAACTTGCCATTTGCAGAGATCTAAGCTCGGCAAATCAACATTTCAAGAAAATTTTTCTAAGTGTTGGACGAACTTGCCATTTGCAGAGATCTAAGCTCGGCAAATCAACATTTCAAGAAAATTTTTCTAAGTGTTGGACGAACTTGCCATTTGCAGAGATCTAAGCTCGGCAAATCAACATTTCAAGAAAATTTTTCTAAGTGTTGGACGAACTTGCCATTTGCAGAGATCTAAGCTCGGCAAATCAACATTTCAAGAAAATTTTTCTAAGTGTTGGACGAACTTGCCATTTGCAGAGATAAGAGCTCGGCAAATCAACATTTCAAGAAAATTTTTCTAAGTGTTGGACGAACTTGCCATTTGCAGAGATAAGAGCTCGGCAAATCAACATTTCAAGAAAATTTTTCTAAGTGTTGGACGAACTTGCCATTTGCAGAGATAAGAGCTCGGCAAATCAACATTTCAAGAAAATTTTTCTAAGTGTTGGACGAACTTGCCATTTGCAGAGATCTAAGCTCGGCAAATCAACATTTCAAGAAAATTTTTCTAAGTGTTGGACGAACTTGCCATTTGCAGAGATCTAAGCTCGGCAAATCAACATTTCAAGAAAATTTTTCTAAGTGTTGGACGAACTTGCCATTTGCAGAGATAAGAGCTCGGCAAATCAACATTTCAAGAAAATTTTTCTAAGTGTTGGACGAACTTGCCATTTGCAGAGATCTAAGCTCGGCAAATCAACATTTCAAGAAAATTTTTCTAAGTGTTGGACGAACTTGCCATTTGCAGAGATAAGAGCTCGGCAAATCAACATTTCAAGAAAATTTTTCTAAGTGTTGGACGAACTTGCCATTTGCAGAGATAAGAGCTCGGCAAATCAACATTTCAAGAAAATTTTTCTAAGTGTTGGACGAACTTGCCATTTGCAGAGATAAGAGCTCGGCAAATCAACATTTCAAGAAAATTTTTCTAAGTGTTGGACGAACTTGCCATTTGCAGAGATCTAAGCTCGGCAAATCAACATTTCAAGAAAATTTTTCTAAGTGTTGGACGAACTTGCCATTTGCAGAGATCTAAGCTCGGCAAATCAACATTTCAAGAAAATTTTTCTAAGTGTTGGACGAACTTGCCATTTGCAGAGATCTAAGCTCGGCAAATCAACATTTCAAGAAAATTTTTCTAAGTGTTGGACGAACTTGCCATTTGCAGAGATCTAAGCTCGGCAAATCAACATTTCAAGAAAATTTTTCTAAGTGTTGGACGAACTTGCCATTTGCAGAGATAAGAGCTCGGCAAATCAACATTTCAAGAAAATTTTTCTAAGTGTTGGACGAACTTGCCATTTGCAGAGATAAGAGCTCGGCAAATCAACATTTCAAGAAAATTTTTCTAAGTGTTGGACGAACTTGCCATTTGCAGAGATATTATCTCGGCAAACACGTTGTTCAGATCAAATTCATCTAAGTGTTTGAGATCAAGTTGGAATTTGTGCTATTTGTCGAGATCTAAGCTCGGCAAATCAACATTTCAAGAAAATTTTTCTAAGTGTTGGACGAACTTGCCATTTGCAGAGATCTAAGCTCGGCAAATCAACATTTCAAGAAAATTTTTCTAAGTGTTGGACGAACTTGCCATTTGCAGAGATAAGAGCTCGGCAAATCAACATTTCAAGAAAATTTTTCTAAGTGTTGGACGAACTTGCCATTTGCAGAGATCTAA
>CM067172.1:18692351-18714851 GCA_034093135.1 Erigeron breviscapus | reverse complement strand
GATCAATCGTTCATATCAACAAATCTTTTTAAATAGGCCAAGAAGTTCTGAAACAATATTCACATCAGGGCTGGGTTATAACAATCCAAAGTGTTTGCTCAAAGCACAAGAAGAGATCCCATCTCTTTACAAGGAATCTTATTTGAGATGTGGGATGACTGACCAATTCGTGAGACCGACGAATAGTGATTATGAGGCTGAAGATTTTTTAGAAAAGGGTGCAAAAGTCTATTTTAACTATTCGTTAATGGACGACTCATATGATTTTTTCAGTCACCCTTCACATAAAATTGAGAAAGAAAAGGACGAAAAAGAAACTCATGAGGCCATAATCCCTGAAATTCTTGAGTGTTTTAAAGAAAAACCTTTAGAGGAAAATTTTCCAATTCCAAAAGCTGAAAACTTGAGACCTTATGTCCCACAAAGAGTTTTGGAAAAGGTGATAGAGGATTTACAAAAGTCTCTTGAGAAGAAGCAATCTTTGATAGAAAATCTGCAATCTCAAAATCACTATGTCAAAGACCCACCCAAGAATCATGAAAATGATTGTGACCACCCCGATTGTCCCATTTGTGAAGTTATGGCCACTCCAATTCCACCAACCAAATCTGTGAGTCATAATGAGAAAACTTCACAAAATGCATGTTCTGAAAGTCAAGTTCACCAAATCATGAATACATCTGTTCAAAATGAGAGTCATGTTGTGCATGTTTCTGTACAAACTGAAGGTGATTTAGATGATGTTCATGATGTTGATGATTGTTTTTTCCCAATCACTTCTGAAATTGAGACCTTTACCAAGCTTTCTGAAGGAACTCTGTCATACTTGAATGACATTGATGCTTTCAAACTAAAGTTTGAAAAAGAAAGAGAAATGAGATTAAATGTGCTAAAGGAACTCAATGATTTAAAAGTTGAATTCGAATTTCAGAAAATAGCACTTCAATTTCATAAAGAAAACGAAAAAGCATCTTCAAGTTTTATTTAGGAGATATGAATGCAAAGTGCAGACTGAAGATGGTGTGGATATTCTAACTGGAACAAGAGACAATAATCTGTTTACAATTGATCTCAACAACATCTCTCCCAATTCTTCAGATATTTGCCTTCTTTCGAAAGCAACTGCACAAAACTCTTGGTTATGGCATCGCCGTCTTTCTCATCTTAACTTTCAAACGATTAATACACTCGTGGATAAACAACTTGTTGAAGGTCTTCCGGACTACAAGTATGAAAGTGAACATGTTTGTCCAGCTTGTGCAATTGGCAAGATGAAGAAAGCTTCACACAAACCAAAGCAGCATTTAAGTACTGAAGGTCCTTTGCACCTTATTCATATGGATTTGTGTGGCCCAATGAAGGTTCAGAGTATCCATGGAAAGCGATACATTCTAGTGATAGTAGATGATTATTCTCGTTATACTTGGGTATTCTTTCTTCATGCAAAGAGTGACACCCCGCAAGTGATTATTGACTTCATCAAGAAGACCCAAGTCAATCTCAAATCATCTGTTAGAATTGTTCGCTCAGACAATGGAACTGAATTCAAGAATTCAACAATTGATTCTTTCTTCAAGTCCATGGGTATTTCACACCAATTTTCCGCTGTAAGAACACCTCAACAGAATGGAGTAGTTGAACGTAGAAATCGAACTCTTGTTGAAGCAGCTAGAACAATGCTTGCCTATTCGAAATTGCCACCGAATCTATGGGCTGAAGCTGTTGCTACTGCATGTTTTACACAAAACAGATCAATAATCAACAAGAGGTTTGATAAAACTCCGTATGAGGTGATCAACAAAAGAAAGCCCAATGTGAACTTTTTACACATTTTTGGATGTGTATGTTATGTTCTCAATGATCGAGACAATCTGGGCAAATTTGAACCTAAAGGCGATGAGGCATATTTCATCGGTTATTCGAGAGAATCGATTGCATATCGTGTATATAACCGGAGAACCAAGAGAATAGACGAGAGTATGAATGTTCGATTTGATGAACTCTCAGGAATGGTTCTTGAACAACACAGTTCAAGACCCGAACTTCAATGTCCACAAGCTTCCGCACCTAAACCTACATCAAATGTCAAATCATTCTCTACTCCAACACCACAAGATTTGGATATCTTGTTCGAAGAATTTTTCAAAGTTTCCAAAGAAGTTCCTGAAACTGAAGTACATCTCGATGAACCATCAAGTTCAAATTCGAAAGAGATGGATCACAATGAGTCGTCACCAACACATACATCAGATGAAAGTTCCACATCTGATTCTCCTCCACCTTCTGATAATTCAGATTTGCATACTCAACCTCCTGTTATTTCTCAAGTGACAAATCCTTCAACCAATCCAGAAGCTTATGATCAAGATCACTTTGTTGAACCAATTGCTACTTCACTTGAACAATTGACAGAACAACATACTCCTGATTTTATTGATTCCGAAGAATCTGGTGATCCAATTGATCCAATTCCTCACACAACCAAATGGACTAGAGCTCATCCGATATCTCAAGTCATTGGTAATCCAACAACAGGAATTAAGACAAGATCTGCTTCCGCAAACGAATGTCTATTTGTAAATTTCCTGAGTATAGTTGAACCAAAGACAGTGAATGATGCTCTAAGTTGTCCAGATTGGGTGAAAGCAATGCAGGAGGAACTGAATCAATTTGAACGCCTTGAGGTATGGAAATTGGTTCCCAATCCTTACAAGAACAAGGAGCCAATTAAGACCAAGTGGATCTTCAAGAACAAAAAGGATGAAACAAGATTTAGATATCTTGTTCGAAGAATTTTTCAAAGTTTCCAAAGAAGTTCCTGAAACTGAAGTACATCTCGATGAACCATCAAGTTCAAATTCGAAAGAGATGGATCACAATGAGTCGTCACCAACACATACATCAGATGAAAGTTCCACATCTGATTCTCCTCCACCTTCTGATAATTCAGATTTGCATACTCAACCTCCTGTTATTTCTCAAGTGACAAATCCTTCAACCAATCCAGAAGCTTATGATCAAGATCACTTTGTTGAACCAATTGCTACTTCACTTGAACAATTGACAGAACAACATACTCCTGATTTTATTGATTCCGAAGAATCTGGTGATCCAATTGATCCAATTCCTCACACAACCAAATGGACTAGAGCTCATCCGATATCTCAAGTCATTGGTAATCCAACAACAGGAATTAAGACAAGATCTGCTTCCGCAAACGAATGTCTATTTGTAAATTTCCTGAGTATAGTTGAACCAAAGACAGTGAATGATGCTCTAAGTTGTCCAGATTGGGTGAAAGCAATGCAGGAGGAACTGAATCAATTTGAACGCCTTGAGGTATGGAAATTGGTTCCCAATCCTTACAAGAACAAGGAGCCAATTAAGACCAAGTGGATCTTCAAGAACAAAAAGGATGAAAATGGAGTTGTTGTACGTAACAAAGCAAGATTGGTTGCAAAGGGATATTGCCAACAAGATGGAATTGATTATGATGAGACATTCGCACCAGTTGCACGAATTGAGGCTATACGGATGTTTCTTGCCTATGCTGCCTACAAGAACTTCACAGTCTACCAGATGGATGTTAAAACTGCCTTCTTGAATGGAATTCTCAAAGAAGAAGTGTACGTTGAACAACCAGAAGGTTTTGTGAGTTCCAAACATCCAGACTACGTATACAGGTTAGACAAGGCATTATATGGTCTGAAACAAGCGCCTCGTGCATGGTATGATGCTCTATCCTCTTATCTTGTGAAATCTGGTTTTAGCAAAGGTTCAATTGACACTACCTTGTTTATCAAACGACAAGGTAGTGATATCATTCTAATCCAGATTTATGTTGACGACATAATTTTCGGGTCAACTAATCCTAAATACTGCAAGAATTTCTCTGCTTTAATGATCAAGAAATTTGAAATGAGCATGATGGGTGAATTAAACTTTTTCCTTGGTCTTCAAGTAAAACAGATGACAAATGGAACTTTTATTTGTCAATCAAAGTACATTCTTGACATGTTGAAAAAGTTTGATATGATGGATTGTCAAACAATTGGCACACCCATGGAATCTCGAACAAAGATTAATGCTGATTTAAATGGAAAAACTTTTGATCAAAAGAAATATCGCAGTATGATAGGGTCACTCATGTATTTGACTGCTAGTCGCCCGGATATTATGTTCGCCACATGCATGTGTGCCAGGTACCAGGCCAATCCCAAGGAAAGTCATTTCCAGGCCGTCAAACGGATATTCCGATACCTGAAAGGCACAGTGAACCTTGGTCTCTGGTATCCAAGGGATACCGGGTTTCAACTAATTGCATATTCAGATGCTGACCATGCAGGTTGTAAGCTTGATCGAAAGAGCACTTCTGGGAGTGTACAGTTTCTAGGGGATAGATTGGTCAGTTGGTCTTCAAAGAAACAGAACTGTGTATCTACATCGACTGCAGAAGCTGAATACGTTGCTGCAGCAAGTTGTTGTTCACAGGTTCTTTGGATGAAGACACAGTTGACTGATTATGGATTTCAATTCAACAGAATTCCCATATACTGTGACTCTAAGAGTGCAATTGCTATTTCTTGCAATCCTGTACAGCACACAAAGACCAAGCACATAGATGTTCGGTACCATTTTCTTAAAGATCATGTCGAGAAAGGTAACATCGAACTCTATTTTGTCCCGACAGACTACCAACTTGCTGATATGTTCACCAAACCTTTGGATGAAAACAGGTTCAATTTTCTGAAAACCAAGTTGGGAATGCTTAATTTACAAACTTAAATGCTTTCATGCATGTTTTCTATGTTCATTTTCTGTCTCAAACATTGATGTGTTTTACTTGATATTGCATGCAATGTTTGAGGGGGAGAAAAAGGGTAGAATGCATGAGTTTAGGGGGAGTTTGTAAATTTAGTAAAGTCTAAAATGCTTAATCTGAGGGGGAGTGTGCAAATGCATGTGCTTAATTATTTGTTTAATTGTTAATTGTTTGTTTGTTTTATTTGTTTAAATTTTTTTTCTTTTATAATTTGTATGTGTGTTTGTTATTTTTAAAATTGAAAAATCAAATACAAAAATAGAAAATAATAAAATTCTAAAAAGATTTTTTTTGTTATTTGTTTAAATTTTTTTTCTTTTATAATTTGTATGTGTGTTTGTTATTTTTAAAATTGAAAAATCAAATACAAAAATAGAAAATAATAAAATTCTAAAAAGATTTTTTTTGTTATTTGTTTAAATTTTTTTTCTTTTATAATTTGTATGTGTGTTTGTTATTTTTAAAATTGAAAAATCAAATACAAAAATAGAAAATAATAAAATTCTAAAAAGATTTTTTTTTTTTTTTTTTTTTTTTTTTTTTTTTTTTTTTTTTTTTTTTTTTTTTTTTTTTTTTTTTTTTTTTTTTTTTTTTTTTTTTTTTTTTTTTTTTTTTTTTTTTTTTTTTTTTTTTTTTTTTTTTTTTTTTTTTTTTTTTTTTTTTTTTTTTTTTTTTTTTTTTTTTTTTTTTTTTTTTTTTTTTTTTTTTTTTTTTTTTTTTTTTTTTTTTTTTTTTTTTTTTTTTTTTTTTTTTTTTTTTTTTTTTTTTTTTTTTTTTTTTTTTTTTTTTTTTTTTTTTTTTTTTTTTTTTTTTTTTTTTTTTTTTTTTTTTTTTTTTTTTTTTTTTTTTTTTTTTTTTTTTTTTTTTTTTTTTTTTTTTTTTTTTTTTTTTTTTTTTTTTTTTTTTTTTTTTTTTTTTTTTTTTTTTTTTTTTTTTTTTTTTTTTTTTTTTTTTTTTTTTTTTTTTTTTTTTTTTTTTTTTTTTTTTTTTTTTTTTTTTTTTTTTTTTTTTTTTTTTTTTTTTTTTTTTTTTTTTTTTTTTTTTTTTTTTTTTTTTTTTTTTTTTTTTTTTTTTTTTTTTTTTTTTTTTTTTTTTTTTTTTTTTTTTTTTTTTTTTTTTTTTTTTTTTTTTTTTTTTTTTTTTTTTTTTTTTTTTTTTTTTTTTTTTTTTTTTTTTTTTTTTTTTTTTTTTTTTTTTTTTTTTTTTTTTTTTTTTTTTTTTTTTTTTTTTTTTTTTTTTTTTTTTTTTTTTTTTTTTTTTTTTTTTTTTTTTTTTTTTTTTTTTTTTTTTTTTTTTTTTTTTTTTTTTTTTTTTTTTTTTTTTTTTTTTTTTTTTTTTTTTTTTTTTTTTTTTTTTTTTTTTTTTTTTTTTTTTTTTTTTTTTTTTTTTTTTTTTTTTTTTTTTTTTTTTTTTTTTTTTTTTTTTTTTTTTTTTTTTTTTTTTTTTTTTTTTTTTTTTTTTTTTTTTTTTTTTTTTTTTTTTTTTTTTTTTTTTTTTTTTTTTTTTTTTTTTTTTTTTTTTTTTTTTTTTTTTTTTTTTTTTTTTTTTTTTTTTTTTTTTTTTTTTTTTTTTTTTTTTTTTTTTTTTTTTTTTTTTTTTTTTTTTTTTTTTTTTTTTTTTTTTTTTTTTTTTTTTTTTTTTTTTTTTTTTTTTTTTTTTTTTTTTTTTTTTTTTTTTTTTTTTTTTTTTTTTTTTTTTTTTTTTTTTTTTTTTTTTTTTTTTTTTTTTTTTTTTTTTTTTTTTTTTTTTTTTTTTTTTTTTTTTTTTTTTTTTTTTTTTTTTTTTTTTTTTTTTTTTTTTTTTTTTTTTTTTTTTTTTTTTTTTTTTTTTTTTTTTTTTTTTTTTTTTTTTTTTTTTGACTGATTTATTTTTTTCAACAGAATTCCCATATACTGTGACTCTAAGAGTGCAATTGCTATTTCTTGCAATCCTGTACAGCACACAAAGACCAAGCACATAGATGTTCGGTACCATTTTCTTAAAGATCATGTCGAGAAAGGTAACATCGAACTCTATTTTGTCCCGACAGACTACCAACTTGCTGATATGTTCACCAAACCTTTGGATGAAAACAGGTTCAATTTTCTGAAAACCAAGTTGGGAATGCTTAATTTACAAACTTAAATGCTTTCATGCATGTTTTCTATGTTCATTTTCTGTCTCAAACATTGATGTGTTTTACTTGATATTGCATGCAATGTTTGAGGGGGAGAAAAAGGGTAGAATGCATGAGTTTAGGGGGAGTTTGTAAATTTAGTAAAGTCTAAAATGCTTAATCTGAGGGGGAGTTTGTAAATTTAGTAAAGTCTAAAATGCTTAATCTGAGGGGGAGTGTGCAAATGCATGTGCTTAATTATTTGTTTAATTGTTAATTGTTTGTTTGTTTTATTTGTTTAAATTTTTTTTCTTTTATAATTTGTATGTGTGTTTGTTATTTTTAAAATTGAAAAATCAAATACAAAAATAGAAAATAATAAAATTCTAAAAAGATTTTTTTTGTTATTTGTTTAAATTTTTTTTCTTTTATAATTTGTATGTGTGTTTGTTATTTTTAAAATTGAAAAATCAAATACAAAAATAGAAAATAATAAAATTCTAAAAAGATTTTTTTTGTTATTTGTTTAAATTTTTTTTCTTTTATAATTTGTATGTGTGTTTGTTATTTTTAAAATTGAAAAATCAAATACAAAAATAGAAAATAATAAAATTCTAAAAAGATTTTTTTTGTTATTTGTTTAAATTTTTTTTCTTTTATAATTTGTATGTGTGTTTGTTATTTTTAAAATTGAAAAATCAAATACAAAAATAGAAAATAATAAAATTCTAAAAAGATTTTTTTTGTTATTTGTTTAAATTTTTTTTCTTTTATAATTTGTATGTGTGTTTGTTATTTTTAAAATTGAAAAATCAAATACAAAAATAGAAAATAATAAAATTCTAAAAAGATTTTTTTTGTTATTTGTTTAAATTTTTTTTCTTTTATAATTTGTATGTGTGTTTGTTATTTTTAAAATTGAAAAATCAAATACAAAAATAGAAAATAATAAAATTCTAAAAAGATTTTTTTTGTTATTTGTTTAAATTTTTTTTCTTTTATAATTTGTATGTGTGTTTGTTATTTTTAAAATTGAAAAATCAAATACAAAAATAGAAAATAATAAAATTCTAAAAAGATTTTTTTTGTTATTTGTTTAAATTTTTTTTCTTTTATAATTTGTATGTGTGTTTGTTATTTTTAAAATTGAAAAATCAAATACAAAAATAGAAAATAATAAAATTCTAAAAAGATTTTTTTTTTTTTTTTTTTTTTTTTTTTTTTTTTTTTTTTTTTTTTTTTTTTAATTTTTTTTTTTTTTTTTTTTTTTTTTTTTTTTTTTTTTTTTTTTTTTTTTTTTTTTTTTTTTTTTTTTTTTCCCTTACTAACTAACTTTTTTTTTTTTTTTTTTTTTTTTTTTTTTTTTTTTTTTTTTTTTTTTTTTTTTTTTTTTTTTTTTTTTTTTTTTTTTTTTTTTTTTTTTTTTTTTTTTTTTTTTTTTTTTTTTTTTTTTTTTTTTTTTTTTTTTTTTTTTTTTTTTTTTTTTTTTTTTTTTTTTTTTTTTTTTTTTTTTTTTTTTTTTTTTTTTTTTTTTTTTTTTTTTTTTTTTTTTTTTTTTTTTTTTTTTTTTTTTTTTTTTTTTTTTTTTTTTTTTTTTTTTTTTTTTTTTTTTTTTTTTTTTTTTTTTTTTTTTTTTTTTTTTTTTTTTTTTTTTTTTTTTTTTTTTTTTTTTTTTTTTTTTTTTTTTTTTTTTTTTTTTTTTTTTTTTTTTTTTTTTCATCTTTGTCTTCAAATTTCTTTTTTTTTTTAAATGCTGTATAAGTCTTAACAAGTTTTCATTAAAAAATGCCATTTGCAGAGCTCCCAGCTCGGCAAATGCATGTTTTACTTGAAATTTTTCTAAGTAATGAAAAGGCCATTTGCAGAGCTCCCAGCTCGGCAAATGCATGTTTTACTTGAAATTTTTCTAAGTAATGAAAAGGCCATTTGCAGAGCTCCCAGCTCGGCAAATGCATGTTTTACTTGAAATTTTTCTAAGTAATGAAAAGGCCATTTGCAGAGCTCCAGCTCGGCAAATGCATGTTTTACTTGAAATTTTTCTAAGTAATGAAAAGGCCATTTGCAGAGCTCCAGCTCGGCAAATGCATGTTTTACTTGAAATTTTTCTAAGTAATGAAAAGGCCATTTGCAGAGCTCCAGCTCGGCAAATGCATGTTTTACTTGAAATTTTTCTAAGTAATGAAAAGGCCATTTGCAGAGCTCCAGCTCGGCAAATGCATGTTTTACTTGAAATTTTTCTAAGTAATGAAAAGGCCATTTGCAGAGCTCCAGCTCGGCAAATGCATGTTTTACTTGAAATTTTTCTAAGTAATGAAAAGGCCATTTGCAGAGCTCCAGCTCGGCAAATGCATGTTTTACTTGAAATTTTTCTAAGTAATGAAAAGGCCATTTGCAGAGCTCCCAGCTCGGCAAATGCATGTTTTACTTGAAATTTTTCTAAGTAATGAAAAGGCCATTTGCAGAGCTCCAGCTCGGCAAATGCATGTTTTACTTGAAATTTTTCTAAGTAATGAAAAGGCCATTTGCAGAGCTCCCAGCTCGGCAAATGCATGTTTTACTTGAAATTTTTCTAAGTAATGAAAAGGCCATTTGCAGAGCTCCAGCTCGGCAAATGCATGTTTTACTTGAAATTTTTCTAAGTAATGAAAAGGCCATTTGCAGAGCTCCCAGCTCGGCAAATGCATGTTTTACTTGAAATTTTTCTAAGTAATGAAAAGGCCATTTGCAGAGCTCCCAGCTCGGCAAATGCATGTTTTACTTGAAATTTTTCTAAGTAATGAAAAGGCCATTTGCAGAGCTCCAGCTCGGCAAATGCATGTTTTACTTGAAATTTTTCTAAGTAATGAAAAGGCCATTTGCAGAGCTCCCAGCTCGGCAAATGCATGTTTTACTTGAAATTTTTCTAAGTAATGAAAAGGCCATTTGCAGAGCTCCAGCTCGGCAAATGCATGTTTTACTTGAAATTTTTCTAAGTAATGAAAAGGCCATTTGCAGAGCTCCAGCTCGGCAAATGCATGTTTTACTTGAAATTTTTCTAAGTAATGAAAAGGCCATTTGCAGAGCTCCAGCTCGGCAAATGCATGTTTTACTTGAAATTTTTCTAAGTAATGAAAAGGCCATTTGCAGAGCTCCAGCTCGGCAAATGCATGTTTTACTTGAAATTTTTCTAAGTAATGAAAAGGCCATTTGCAGAGCTCCCAGCTCGGCAAATGCATGTTTTACTTGAAATTTTTCTAAGTAATGAAAAGGCCATTTGCAGAGCTCCAGCTCGGCAAATGCATGTTTTACTTGAAATTTTTCTAAGTAATGAAAAGGCCATTTGCAGAGCTCCCAGCTCGGCAAATGCATGTTTTACTTGAAATTTTTCTAAGTAATGAAAAGGCCATTTGCAGAGCTCCAGCTCGGCAAATGCATGTTTTACTTGAAATTTTTCTAAGTAATGAAAAGGCCATTTGCAGAGCTCCCAGCTCGGCAAATGCATGTTTTACTTGAAATTTTTCTAAGTAATGAAAAGGCCATTTGCAGAGCTCCAGCTCGGCAAATGCATGTTTTACTTGAAATTTTTCTAAGTAATGAAAAGGCCATTTGCAGAGCTCCAGCTCGGCAAATGCATGTTTTACTTGAAATTTTTCTAAGTAATGAAAAGGCCATTTGCAGAGCTCCAGCTCGGCAAATGCATGTTTTACTTGAAATTTTTCTAAGTAATGAAAAGGCCATTTGCAGAGCTCCAGCTCGGCAAATGCATGTTTTACTTGAAATTTTTCTAAGTAATGAAAAGGCCATTTGCAGAGCTCCAGCTCGGCAAATGCATGTTTTACTTGAAATTTTTCTAAGTAATGAAAAGGCCATTTGCAGAGCTCCAGCTCGGCAAATGCATGTTTTACTTGAAATTTTTCTAAGTAATGAAAAGGCCATTTGCAGAGCTCCAGCTCGGCAAATGCATGTTTTACTTGAAATTTTTCTAAGTAATGAAAAGGCCATTTGCAGAGCTCCAGCTCGGCAAATGCATGTTTTACTTGAAATTTTTCTAAGTAATGAAAAGGCCATTTGCAGAGCTCCAGCTCGGCAAATGCATGTTTTACTTGAAATTTTTCTAAGTAATGAAAAGGCCATTTGCAGAGCTCCAGCTCGGCAAATGCATGTTTTACTTGAAATTTTTCTAAGTAATGAAAAGGCCATTTGCAGAGCTCCAGCTCGGCAAATGCATGTTTTACTTGAAATTTTTCTAAGTAATGAAAAGGCCATTTGCAGAGCTCCAGCTCGGCAAATGCATGTTTTACTTGAAATTTTTCTAAGTAATGAAAAGGCCATTTGCAGAGCTCCCAGCTCGGCAAATGCATGTTTTACTTGAAATTTTTCTAAGTAATGAAAAGGCCATTTGCAGAGCTCCAGCTCGGCAAATGCATGTTTTACTTGAAATTTTTCTAAGTAATGAAAAGGCCATTTGCAGAGCTCCCAGCTCGGCAAATGCATGTTTTACTTGTACTTGGTTACCAAGAAATTTTGTTAAGTACTGAAAAGGTCATTTGCAGAGCTCCAGCTCGGCAAATGCATGTTTTACTTGAAATTTTTCTAAGTAATGAAAAGGCCATTTGCAGAGCTCCCAGCTCGGCAAATGCATGTTTTACTTGTACTTGGTTACCAAGAAATTTTGTTAAGTACTGAAAAGGTCATTTGCAGAGCTCCAGCTCGGCAAATGCATGTTTTACTTGAAATTTTTCTAAGTAATGAAAAGGCCATTTGCAGAGCTCCCAGCTCGGCAAATGCATGTTTTACTTGAAATTTTTCTAAGTAATGAAAAGGCCATTTGCAGAGCTCCAGCTCGGCAAATGCATGTTTTACTTGTACTTGGTTACCAAGAAATTTTGTTAAGTACTGAAAAGGTCATTTGCAGAGCTCCAGCTCGGCAAATGAACATTTTTTTTAAATTTTTTTTCTTTCTTTCTATTTTGTTTTCATTCTTGTTTGTTGATATATTGTCTAAGTGTATGTATGTATGTGTGTATGTTTTGCTGTCTATATAGTTTTTCATAAGTGTTAGGGTAAGAAACAAGGTATCGAACGCCTTTGTGTACTACCTTATGTATCTTATCTTTTAATACTTATGAGATTCTATATGTCATTTCTTTTATCTTCTATTTTTTTTCTTTCTTTCTATTTTGTTTTCATTCTTGTTTGTTGATATATTGTCTAAGTGTATGTATGTATGTGTGTATGTTTTGCTGTCTATATAGTTTTTCATAAGTGTTAGGGTAAGAAACAAGGTATCGAACGCCTTTGTGTACTACCTTATGTATCTTATCTTTTAATACTTATGAGATTCTATATGTCATTTCTTTTATCTTCTATTTTTTTTCTTTCTTTCTATTTTGTTTTCATTCTTGTTTGTTGATATATTGTCTAAGTGTATGTATGTATGTGTGTATGTTTTGCTGTCTATATAGTTTTTCATAAGTGTTAGGGTAAGAAACAAGGTATCGAACGCCTTTGTGTACTACCTTATGTATCTTATCTTTTAATACTTATGAGATTCTATATGTCATTTCTTTTATCTTCTATTTTTTTTCTTTCTTTCTATTTTGTTTTCATTCTTGTTTGTTGATATATTGTCTAAGTGTATGTATGTATGTGTGTATGTTTTGCTGTCTATATAGTTTTTCATAAGTGTTAGGGTAAGAAACAAGGTATCGAACGCCTTTGTGTACTACCTTATGTATCTTATCTTTTAATACTTATGAGATTCTATATGTCATTTCTTTTATCTTCTATTTTTTTTCTTTCTTTCTATTTTGTTTTCATTCTTGTTTGTTGATATATTGTCTAAGTGTATGTATGTATGTGTGTATGTTTTGCTGTCTATATAGTTTTTCATAAGTGTTAGGGTAAGAAACAAGGTATCGAACGCCTTTGTGTACTACCTTATGTATCTTATCTTTTAATACTTATGAGATTCTATATGTCATTTCTTTTATCTTCTATTTTTTTTCTTTCTTTCTATTTTGTTTTCATTCTTGTTTGTTGATATATTGTCTAAGTGTATGTATGTATGTGTGTATGTTTTGCTGTCTATATAGTTTTTCATAAGTGTTAGGGTAAGAAACAAGGTATCGAACGCCTTTGTGTACTACCTTATGTATCTTATCTTTTAATACTTATGAGATTCTATATGTCATTTCTTTTATCTTCTATTTTTTTTCTTTCTTTCTATTTTGTTTTCATTCTTGTTTGTTGATATATTGTCTAAGTGTATGTATGTATGTGTGTATGTTTTGCTGTCTATATAGTTTTTCATAAGTGTTAGGGTAAGAAACAAGGTATCGAACGCCTTTGTGTACTACCTTATGTATCTTATCTTTTAATACTTATGAGATTCTATATGTCATTTCTTTTATCTTCTATTTTTTTTCTTTCTTTCTATTTTGTTTTCATTCTTGTTTGTTGATATATTGTCTAAGTGTATGTATGTATGTGTGTATGTTTTGCTGTCTATATAGTTTTTCATAAGTGTTAGGGTAAGAAACAAGGTATCGAACGCCTTTGTGTACTACCTTATGTATCTTATCTTTTAATACTTATGAGATTCTATATGTCATTTCTTTTATCTTCTATTTTTTTTCTTTCTTTCTATTTTGTTTTCATTCTTGTTTGTTGATATATTGTCTAAGTGTATGTATGTATGTGTGTATGTTTTGCTGTCTATATAGTTTTTCATAAGTGTTAGGGTAAGAAACAAGGTATCGAACGCCTTTGTGTACTACCTTATGTATCTTATCTTTTAATACTTATGAGATTCTATATGTCATTTCTTTTATCTTCTATTTTTTTTCTTTGTATTTGTTGTTTACTAAAATAAATGTCTGGTCAAAATTTTCTTTTGGTCAGTTTATTTTCTCAGAAAATTCATAAAAAGAGAAAAATAAGATGGTGATGTTTCAAGAAGGAGCTACACCTGAACCTATTTCATCACCTGTTTCACAATCTACACCATCTACACCAACCGTTCGCTTTTCTCAATCTTCACCCTCGCAATCTACACCTTTACCATCCATTGTTTCACCGATTCCACCAACCTTTACACCACCTCATACTACACATGTTTTTAATCCAACACCTATTGCCTCAGCCTTACCTGCTGAACCAACTCCACCACCAGGGAGACGACTGAAAATGTCTGCTAGAAGTCTCTTAAAGCAGAAGTTAAAGAAGAAGAAATCCAAACGAAAACATAAGTCGTCTAAATCTGCAAGACAAAGACTTGAATCTTCTTCAGCAGATGTAAATGAACAAGCTGATGCCTCGGTGGAGTTTGATGTTGAACAGGCAACGAATATTGTGCATAATGTTGAATATGATACTGAGACTGAGCATGTGAGCACTGGCGATGATGTTGTGCTGGAGGAACAAGGAAGGAATGAGGGAGGGGTTGAAAATACCGGAGAGGATGAGCGGTCAGGGTTAGGACAAGGGCAAAAAGAAAACGATGGCCCTCCGATAGTTCAACCAACTGAGTCTAGCCGGGTTATTTACCCTAGGGTAGAAGTCGAGAACTGCCCATTCTCGCTTGCACCGGATTCTCCTCGCCATTCTGACTCCTCACAACAGGAGTTAGTCTCAGATATTCACGGGGAACAGCCACGCTCACCACACTCTCCTCATTTGGAGGATGAGAGTGTTGAAATCAGAGAGGACCAGCCCCACCTCTCGCCTTCATTTGATGCACTAGAGTCTAGATCCCCTAGGGACACTGATGATTCACAAGCCCAGTTGCGTACTGGTGCCGGAACAAGCGGAGAGGGACCCACTTTGTGTGACCCTCAAGGACAGCTTGGAAATCCTGCCTTAGCTACCATCACGCCAGCTTTAGCCGCAGGTAACAGGTCTCAGACCGAGACTGGGGAGCAGTATGAACGCCGTAGTGACACTGCTGTTCCTCAGGATCAAACTGAGCCTGTATTAACGGGCATTCTCAGTGACCCCGGTGTTGTTAGTGGTGTTACCCAACAACAAGTCCCGGACAGTGATTTATCACAGTCTAGGACACAACCCGATTCTGGTTGCAAAGCCACTGAATCTCCAACTGCTGGTGAGGGTATATCCCAAGGATCCGCAGGAAATCCTGAATCAGCATCGCTGAATTTAGGTCACACCACAAGTGTGCCAACAACCCCCGGGTTGGATACTCCACTTCCCACACAAACACAAAGAACACCAACACAAAATGAAAATCCATCAACATCAACAAATGTAGAAGTTGTTGAAGAACCTGTGTTTGAAGAATTTGCAGATTTAGATTATTTTGAAACAGGTCCTTCAAGCAGAGTAGAAGTTGGAGAATCATCTGCTCGTGCTAGCTCAACTCCTCAACGTTATAATTTTGAAGATTTCAACAATTTCGATGAACTCAGAAAGACTCCAGAAGCTGCAAGTCAGAATTTCCAGAAATCTACTTACAAGCAGGTTTTGCGAGAGGCAATCACATCCGAGGAAGTCCTCCCTGATTATTTTCCAAATGAGCTAACTGAAGAACAATTAAACTTTATTAATCGGGGATACTTCTTGAGGGATAGAGAAAGAATGGTTGCTCTCGGCATTAAACCAAAAGAAGCAGCGAAGAAATCAAGATATCTGGAAGAAAGGGCTTACCCAATATTTTGTGGAGCTACAAAGGTGACTAAAACCAAAAGACCTGAACTGGAATCAATGTACAAGTTTAAGGAAGCGAGACAAATCGAAGAATATACAGCGCTTCTTAAACTTACAAAACAATATAACCCAAAGTTGCTGAAAGAACAGAGAAATCATAAAATTTTGGTGCTGATCAGGGTGATCCTGATTAAGAGAGTTTCTATTTCTATCCCATGTTTTCATGTCAAGAGGGATAATAACAAGATCTACCGGTTCACAGAAGCCCAATTTAAACTTTTGCCAGTGGACGACATTATCTTCCTTTACAATCATTTCCTGAATGCCATACAAAGATACCAAGAAGATGTTGTTGCTTTTGATGCTGTGAAAAGATACATGTCAAGTTGCATTCAATATGCTTCATTGGAAGATTTTCAGATAGGATTTGAAGTTGTGAAGAGAAAGATTAATGTGCCCTATCCTGATCAAAGTCTATACACTGCAGATATAGAAAAGCTAAGTATTGGTCATATCATTGAAGAACCATCCTTCGGAGTTGTGTTTTTGAATAGCAGAAAGAAGAAGATTTTCATTCGAATGGATGAACTTGCTTCATATTCTGATGGAACGTTGGAATTTTGTAAGAATGTATTGCTGTGCCTGCAAGACGATGAGCAAGATGAAAAGAAAAGGGAAGTGTTTGATAAAGCAATCTCCAAGATTAACCAAAGACTCGAGTACAGAGACAGCATTAGAATGATGAGAGAAGCAAAGAATGCTAAGAAGTCTAAGTACGTCGTACGTCAACAAGGAGGTTGTTGGATCAAGTATGAACCTAGCCATCTTCCAGGACCACATAACATTCCTCCAATAAATTTTGAAGATTTCAACAATTTCGATGAACTCAGAAAGACTCCAGAAGCTGCAAGTCAGAATTTCCAGAAATCTACTTACAAGCAGGTTTTGCGAGAGGCAATCACATCCGAGGAAGTCCTCCCTGATTATTTTCCAAATGAGCTAACTGAAGAACAATTAAACTTTATTAATCGGGGATACTTCTTGAGGGATAGAGAAAGAATGGTTGCTCTCGGCATTAAACCAAAAGAAGCAGCGAAGAAATCAAGATATCTGGAAGAAAGGGCTTACCCAATATTTTGTGGAGCTACAAAGGTGACTAAAACCAAAAGACCTGAACTGGAATCAATGTACAAGTTTAAGGAAGCGAGACAAATCGAAGAATATACAGCGCTTCTTAAACTTACAAAACAATATAACCCAAAGTTGCTGAAAGAACAGAGAAATCATAAAATTTTGGTGCTGATCAGGGTGATCCTGATTAAGAGAGTTTCTATTTCTATCCCATGTTTTCATGTCAAGAGGGATAATAACAAGATCTACCGGTTCACAGAAGCCCAATTTAAACTTTTGCCAGTGGACGACATTATCTTCCTTTACAATCATTTCCTGAATGCCATACAAAGATACCAAGAAGATGTTGTTGCTTTTGATGCTGTGAAAAGATACATGTCAAGTTGCATTCAATATGCTTCATTGGAAGATTTTCAGATAGGATTTGAAGTTGTGAAGAGAAAGATTAATGTGCCCTATCCTGATCAAAGTCTATACACTGCAGATATAGAAAAGCTAAGTATTGGTCATATCATTGAAGAACCATCCTTCGGAGTTGTGTTTTTGAATAGCAGAAAGAAGAAGATTTTCATTCGAATGGATGAACTTGCTTCATATTCTGATGGAACGTTGGAATTTTGTAAGAATGTATTGCTGTGCCTGCAAGACGATGAGCAAGATGAAAAGAAAAGGGAAGTGTTTGATAAAGCAATCTCCAAGATTAACCAAAGACTCGAGTACAGAGACAGCATTAGAATGATGAGAGAAGCAAAGAATGCTAAGAAGTCTAAGTACGTCGTACGTCAACAAGGAGGTTGTTGGATCAAGTATGAACCTAGCCATCTTCCAGGACCACATAACATTCCTCCAATAAACTTTGAAGGAAATATGAATGTTCCAGCTAACAGACCCGAAGGAGATAACTGGTTCTGGCATCCAAACAAGGGTAGACCACATACAAGAGCTTAAAGAAAGACAAGATTGGATATTTTTGACAAATCACTACTAAGGGGGAGATTGTTAGATATATAAATGTAGTAGGTGATTTGTATGCTTTATATTACTTTGTACTTAGAATGTAAGTTGTAAGTATGGAAGGGGGCATTGTGTAAATTGTATAGAAGTATATAAACCCCCTCCACAATGTAAGTTGTAACCTTTTGACACTAAATACAATCCAATCTTTCACTGAATCTCTCTCTACTCTCTCTCTACTCTCTCTCTACTCTCTCTCTAGAAACCGCCATTGATAAACTCTAAACACACATCTCTCTCTACTCTCTCTCTACTCTCTCTCTACTCTCTCTCTACTCTCTCTCTAGAAACCGCCATTGATAAACTCTAAACACTACTCTCTCTCTACTCTCTCTCTACTCTCTCTCTACTCTCTCTCTACTCTCTCTCTACTCTCTCTCTACTCTCTCTCTACTCTCTCTCTACTCTCTCTCTACTCTCTCTCTACTCTCTCTCTACTCTCTCTCTACTCCAATCTCACTGAATCTCTCTCTACTCTCTCTCTACTCTCTCTCTACTCTCTCTCTACTCTCTCTCTAGAAACCGTCTTGTATAGTTATACCAGAGAGTATTTAGAAGAGAATATGTAGTGGTGTGTGTTTTAAAGTTTAATATCGTCTGCTATTTATAGGCGAACGAATTCGTTCGTTTGATTATTATAATAATAATCTTACTCGCCAATTTAGAAAATAGAAGCGTAGTAGATTCAAAGTAAACGAACAATTTCAACACGTACGTCCTAACTTGAAATCAACGAAGAAAAAATAATTTTGAATTTTTAATATTTAGGGTATATAATATCTAAGTGGTTATATTTTGTATTTTTTTTTTTTTTTTTTTTTTATTTTTTTTTTTTTTTTTTTTTTTTTTTTTTTTTTTTTTTTTTTTTTTTTTTTTTTTTTTTTTTTTTTTTTTTTTTTTTTTTTTTTTTTTTTTTTTTTTTTTTTTTTTTTTTTTTTTTTTTTTTTTTTTTTTTTTTTTTTTTTTTTTTTTTTTTTTTTTTTTTTTTTTTTTTTTTTTTTTTTTTTTTTTTTTTTTTTTTTTTTTTTTTTTTTTTTTTTTTTTTTTTTTTTTTTTTTTTTTTTTTTTTTTTTTTTTTTTTTTTTTTTTTTTTTTTTTTTTTTTTTTTTTTTTTTTTTTTTTTTTTTTTTTTTTTTTTTTTTTTTTTTTTTTTTTTTTTTTTTTTTTTTTTTTTTTTTTTTTTTTTTTTTTTTTTTTTTTTTTTTTTTTTTTTTTTTTTTTTTTTTTTTTTTTTTTTTTTTTTTTTTTTTTTTTTTTTTTTTTTTTTTTTTTTTTTTTTTTTTTTTTTTTTTTTTTTTTTTTTTTTTTTTTTTTTTTTTTTTTTTTTTTTTTTTTTTTTTTTTTTTTTTTTTTTTTTTTTTTTTTTTTTTTTTTTTTTTTTTTTTTTTTTTTTTTTTTTTTTTTTTTTTTTTTTTTTTTTTTTTTTTTTTTTTTTTTTTTTTTTTTTTTTTTTTTTTTTTTTTTTTTTTTTTTTTTTTTTTTTTTTTTTTTTTTTTTTTTTTTTTTTTTTTTTTTTTTTTTTTTTTTTTTTTTTTTTTTTTTTTTTTTTTTTTTTTTTTTTTTTTTTTTTTTTTTTTTTTTTTTTTTTTTTTTTTTTTTTTTTTTTTTTTTTTTTTTTTTTTTTTTTTTTTTTTTTTTTTTTTTTTTTTTTTTTTTTTTTTTTTTTTTTTTTTTTTTTTTTTTTTTTTTTTTTTTTTTTTTTTTTTTTTTTTTTTTTTTTTTTTTTTTTTTTTTTTTTTTTTTTTTTTTTTTTTTTTTTTTTTTTTTTTTTTTTTTTTTTTTTTTTTTTTTTTTTTTTTTTTTTTTTTTTTTTTTTTTTTTTTTTTTTTTTTTTTTTTTTTTTTTTTTTTTTTTTTTTTTTTTTTTTTTTTTTTTTTTTTTTTTTTTTTTTTTTTTTTTTTTTTTTTTTTTTTTTTTTTTTTTTTTTTTTTTTTTTTTTTTTTTTTTTTTTTTTTTTTTTTTTTTTTTTTTTTTTTTTTTTTTTTTTTTTTTTTTTTTTTTTTTTTTTTTTTTTTTTTTTTTTTTTTTTTTTTTTTTTTTTTTTTTTTTTTTTTTTTTTTTTTTTTTTTTTTTTTTTTTTTTTTTTTTTTTTTTTTTTTTTTTTTTTTTTTTTTTTTTTTTTTTTTTTTTTTTTTTTTTTTTTTTTTTTTTTTTTTTTTTTTTTTTTTTTTTTTTTTTTTTTTTTTTTTTTTTTTTTTTTTTTTTTTTTTTTTTTTTTTTTTTTTTTTTTTTTTTTTTTTTTTTTTTTTTTTTTTTTTTTTTTTTTTTTTTTTTTTTTTTTTTTTTTTTTTTTTTTTTTTTTTTTTTTTTTTTTTTTTTTTTTTTTTTTTTTTTTTTTTTTTTTTTTTTTTTTTTTTTTTTTTTTTTTTTTTTTTTTTTTTTTTTTTTTTTTTTTTTTTTTTTTTTTTTTTTTTTTTTTTTTTTTTTTTTTTTTTTTTTTTTTTTTTTTTTTTTTTTTTTTTTTTTATTTTTTACTTTTTACCTTTACTATTCACCGTTACTATTCACAGTCACTATTCACGATCACTATTCATAAATACAATTTTTAGATACGATTACTATTCACGGATACGGTACTATTCATAAATACAGTTATTGATAGTATAAGTATGAAAAAGTATTTATAAACAACTCTCAAATATCTATTTGAGTGCTTGGCAATAATTGTCCATAATTTATTCAAGAATTATTTGTTCAGTTTTATTATGCCATACTATGTTTATTCATTTTATAAAAATTTAAATATTACATGTAATAGTCAATAGTCAACCTGAAATTTTGGCGGTTGTCACAATTCTCATGAAAATCCTCTAATGAGGTTATGATATTGTAACATCCCGAACTTTTATTTAATGTTTGACTAATGCCGTTAAGTCAACTTGGGGTGTCATTAAGTCTTGACTTAATATTTGAATGTAGTTATGTGTGGTTAACGTAGATAAAGTAGTTAGGTCTAAAAGCCTAAATTTTAATGACGAATAAAAGTGTGATTAATGTCGCTTAAAGGCTATGTAGTGCCTTTTAATGAAGGACTAATGTTGTATATGGTCAATAATGCAGTTTGTGACCAATAATGAAGGGTTTAGAAGTTCAGGGACTGATTTTGACATAGGTTGAAATCTAAAAACGGGTTTAGGGATTTGTTGTGTGTAATTAGGGCTGAATTAGCAGCCATTAGCAATTGTTAACTCACACACAAAGCCTCTTTAATCTTTCTTGAATCCTAAAGCAATTAATCTAGTTTTTGGGTCTAACGATTGGGTAATTTGGTGTTGGAATCGATCAACCATCTAGCAAGCAGGTAATCATTGAATCATTGGTTGTATTTTCAGGTTTAAAGGTGGTTTAATTATGGATCAAATCTGATTAAAAAGGGATTAGCAAGTAATTAGGGCGTAGAAGGTGTTTTGGTCAATTAACATTCAAAATGGTGTTAAACGAGTCTATAGTCGATCCGGATGATCAAAATGTGTTTATTTGTGTCAAAATCATGTTTTGGGTGAAGTCTTGATCGATCAAAATCTGGAAAATCGAAGAACTTAGTCGTTTTTGGAAAATCTGTCGATCAGCGGTGAAACGAAGTTAATCTTCGTTATGGTTATCTTCGTTAGTTAAAAGTTATCTTCGTAAGTTATGTAAGTTCGTTCGGTCACTATCTTCGTTGACTAAGTTCGTAAAATGAAAACCATTTTCGTGAAGTAATCAAACGAAGTTAAATGATAAATTTGTAAACTATTTTAGTGAGGTAAAACCAAACGAATTTAAGATCTAAATTCGTAAGAACAAGCAAACGAAGTTGAATATTAAGTTCGTAAGAACAATTGAAACGAAGATAAGAACTAAGTTCGTAAGGTGTAATTAAGTTCGTAAGAAGTAAACTGCAGGTCATCTTCGTAAGGCCTGTAGGGTACTTAAGGTCGTTCGAGAGTCCATTTAAGGTCCTAAATGACTTATACTTTATATGTTAATGAACAATAGGTGTCGGAGATTACTGATAAGCAATATTAGCTGTTTGTTTGTGCGCGTGTACTACAACCAGGTAAGATACACTACTTTGTCACGCTGGGGGATCAACTAAAAGCTGGTTTCAAATCATAAACACTTCCATTCGGTACCTTATTATTGCATGTGGGCATATGGGTTACTTGGGAGGTATTATGGGTTATGCAGTTGACCATGAGACCTGAGATGCAGTTCCTATTGTAGTGTAATGCAGTATTGCTTAATGTGGTATGTAGCTATGCAGTTGATGTAGTTTAATGTAGTATCTTGATATGCATGATATATAGAAATGAAGTTGATGTGTGATATGCATGCTTGACTTGTACGCCTAGTTCACTAGACTTGCTAGGTTGCTATGTCACTTGCACGTTTAAGGATCCAAACGTAATGAAGTTAAAGTGTGTGAATGTCTAGGAATGTGTGTTACCTAGACTATATGTGTGTGAATGTTTGGGAATGCAGGGACCCAATCTATATGTGTGAAATTGAGCTCATAAAACAGATGCAGTAAAAAGTGTTAAGCTTAACCCGTACTAGCCTTAGCCGGGCGAGTGCGTAGATGCAGTTGTTGCTTGGGTGGCTCCTCGCAACATGGTCTTTATAACGCAGGCGAGTAATACGAGGGGTTTGACCAACCCTCATATACGGATTACTCAAGGATTGGCTTGCCATTCCTTAACGACGTAAGATGAGAAGTCTTTTGACTAACCATCCAGTCGGGTGTGATGCAGGGCACACTTATATGCAGTTAACGAAGATACGTGTGACAACGTGTGAACTAATAAAGCAATAA
>CM067172.1:18674583-18691351 GCA_034093135.1 Erigeron breviscapus | reverse complement strand
TTTAATGTTGTGAGCAACTTTCAAACTCTTTACTCACCCTTTATATGCAAAACCTTTGTTTATATCATGCATATATTTAGGGGGAGTTTGTTTATAAAACCAAAACTTCCAAGTGTTTAAACTCATTTTCCATTTTAAAACACTTTGGAAGATTTTCAAACCATTTTCGATCAAATTCAAAGAAGTTCGGTGTTAGATTTGCACACGAGAGTTTAGGCCACTCATAAATACTCCATGATCTTGTCATCGCCGATGAGATCTAACCCCGGAGTTAAATTCTCAATTTAGATTGTGAGGGTTTATGAGCGTGGTGATGTTGTTTGTGCAAATAGGCCATGAGGGAGTAGTCGAAAAGTGGAGAGGTTACGGTGAAAAGATGATGTGAGAAAGGGCTAAAAGAAATGAAAGTCCTCCCAAAATTCTCTAAACGCCGGGTCAACACGTTTCTATCGGATTTCATATGTTGATTTCTCGATATTGAAAAAGACTTCATGGACCCAGTGAAGCAATGCACATCTTTACCTAACCACTCAAGTGTTTCTTAACAAATACTTGTTTTATTCTCACGGAGATTTTCACATTTCTATTGACTCTTCTTTTGGAAGATGTTGATATTGAAAAAGGGAGACACTCTGCTCCGGTCCCCGACTTCAGTTGATCACTATTGAGTCTAGAGCGTACTTGATATATCTTTTCATTTGACTAGGACACATAGAGTCTTTATATGTCTTTGTGACATTGCATATCTTTGTGATATTGCCGGAACATTCGTAGTGATATCATATTTTTGATATTCCACGATGATCGAATGGAAATCCTACCAATGCTAACATCTTTTCCAACGTTGAACGTAGGTCACATTTTCATTTAATGAATTTGTTGAGTAAACGAGAAGTCTATGTGACCTCGGATTTATTTCCCAAAAGTCTTTGAGGATAGTAAGACATGGTCATCGAACGCCTTTGTGACACTGACCATGAATTACATTCTTTAAAGCAATCTATCGGTTGAAAAGCCATAGACCGAACCATTTAGAGATAAGCTTTGTGCATTTCTCGATGATAATGGGAAGTCCTAAAAATAGTTATCGTATTTTTAGGCCACACCATTAATCCTTTTGATTTTTGGTTGTGTTAACGGATCATTTTTATCCGGTTTTCATTTCTCTTCACACAAACACAAAGAACACAAACACCATTATAAAAATCTTTTTCCAACAACGCAACCTTACATTCTAGTTCACCAATAGGTTCATTGGGAATTGGGAATTGGGTTGGGTTAATTTGGTTGAATATTGTTTGTTGTGATCTACCGTTTATGCTATCAATCATTATTGTATGATGAACACGTTTCACATATTCATCATAAGGGGGAGAAATGATTAAATGATTGATAGATAGAGTTCAAGGTTTAGGTAGAATTTGATTGATGATATTCATTGTGTTTGGTTGTTCAAAGGATCGTTAGTTTAGGTGAAGAGAGTAAATAATTATCGTGATAAGTTGAAAGATTGTTTTGAGAAAGTTAAAGGATTGATTCGAGATCGAGTATATTCAAGATGATGTACATGGTCGATATTTGAAAGATTTATTGGAAATTTGACCATTGTTTGATGATTAGAAGAGTTTGAGATTGAATGGAGATTGTTCATTTGTTGATACTTGTGATAGCTAAGTTTGGTTAATGTCTTGAGAAGATTCATAGCTTGAAGAGATTGTTAATCTGAGGGGGAGCAAGAGTAAACTCATGATTTGTTAAATATGCTCCGAAATGATTGTTTGTTTGAGAGGGAGCAAGAGATTAAAGATTTGTTATCGAATAATTTGCTCCGAGAATAGTTGTTTGATTGAGGGGGAGCGAATGTTAATTGATCAAAGAATCAAATGCTCCAAGATGTTTATTGATTCAGAGACAAGTTAGACCAAGAATTGAAGTTTTAAAGTCAAATCAATTTCCCACATTCCAAAACCAAGCTTCCGCAAAGCCAAAAGAATTCAAAGTTAAATCAAGCTTCCGCATCCAAAAGAATTCAAAGAATTCAACGTCAAAACCAAGCTTCCGCATGCTACTCAAAAGTTCAACTTACTTCTTAAAGCAACATCAAGTTGAAATCAACATTCAAAAGTTCAAGTTGTGAAAGCTTAAAAGTTACAAAGATTTCAAAGGTGCTTCCAAAGTATTCAAAGTTGCAAGAGAAGATCAAGTTGTAGAAAGTCATCGTCAAGAATATTTGTTTGTTGAGAAGATTCAAAGTCAAGGTTGATACAAGACATTGAAGACAATGAGAAAGCTTCAAAGTCCAGTCAACATTGAAGATTTTCAACAAGTGGGCTCATCATGTTATTTAAAGACCGAAGACGATGCAACATTTACAATTCAACACCAAGGGGGAGATTGTTAGAAATATAAATTAGTGGTGTTTAATTGTAAATAAAGTTACATTTGATTTTATTGTTAAAGTACAAGGGGTCTAGGTGAAACTTGTATTAGTCATATATAAACCCCTTGTAACTAATCATGTAAATAAGCCTTTGACATAATCCATACATCCTTCTCTCTCTAATTTACTTTCTCTCTCTAAGATCATCTTCAACCTCCATTCACACACTTACACACATTTCACACACTAACATAAATCCACCATTAAAGCTTCAATTAAGCTCTAGTTTCTTAATAACATAGACAACTCTTGAAATCGTCTAACATAGCTCTTGTAATCGGCTCCTTCCATATTGAGATTAGCAAACTCAATGGTCAAATTTTGTAGTTCATAGGGAGGACAAAACTTTGCCTTCACTTTTCCTTGAAATCGGCCCATTCCAAGTTATAAGTCCGCCCTAAGGTTATCTCTTGATTCCACCAACTCAAGGCGTCATGTCTAAACATGCCGGATGCATAAGAAATCCGGTCGTCATAGGTGCAATGACTTCTTTCAATCACGGCCTCGATCTCTTCAAACCACCTTATACACTCAGTGGGACCACCCTTCCATTAAACTCCGGTGCCCCACAGCTTTTGAAGTCCTTAAATATACATCCCTGTCGGTATCCTCCGTATTGATTATACATGGGCATGTGGTTATCAATTCTCACTGGTTCCTCTTCTTCATTTTCCACGGCCTGAGGTTGAGCATTTTCGTTATTTACATTTTCTAGGGCTTCATTGTTTTGAGGCCCATTGTTTTGCCCAAGATTTGCCGTGACTTGAGCAATAATGGTTGGCATGATATTGGCGATCGTTTGAGCGATCACCTCAGCCATGTTTGGCTCAGGAGCTTTACCACGACCCCTTCCTTGGCCTCTACCACGACCTCTACCACGGCCCCTACCTCTTGTACCTCCGGTTGAGCTTTCGGTTGAGGTTCTTCCTCTTCAGCCCTATAGTTCGTTCCGGCTCTCCTTGGTCTTACCATTTCTATAAAACAAGTGACACGTTGACCCGAGAGTTAGTCTCAAATGCTCACATGTTAGTCACACAAGTAGTCAATTGCTCTCATACCGATACCACATACTCATTTCATATCATTAAGCTAAGGCAAGAGTGCTAGAATCCTATGTCACACCCGCCCTAGACGGGGTATGACGTACATGGATTCACAACACAAGATATACTGAACGACACAAAACGTTGTCGTTTTAAAATACATTTATATAAAAGCATTGTTCACAAATTTATATTACAATTTATGAAAGATATTATTCTTGAAAACATTTATTTAATATTAAACAATATTAAACAGTAGACAGAGACTTTAGCAAATTGACTTGTCTTTACTAGAGTCTGAGGGTAGGCCATGATCCAGTATGTTGTATGCAGCGGAAAAATGTCCCATGTATAGAGTATCGTCTAGTTACCTGAGAATACATGCTAAAATACGTCAACATAAAGTTGGTGAGTTCCATAAGTTTTTCATATAGAAAATATAGTTTCACAAAATGCCAGAGTTCAGTGTGACCATTGTCTTACCGCAATGTCAAATAGTTATGATACAATATTAGCAAAGAGTATCATATGTTTTTAATTAAAATATAGAGTATGAACCACAAGATTTAAAGTAACCATTTGATCACACAATGGATCAAACATAAGCAAGAGTTGAAACTGTATATACCAAGTTCTAAGCTCATGAACCGAAACTAGACAAAGTGTGTGTTTATTTGCCTCCAGAGTAGGTACCTTGTTCAGGGTACCCTAAGCTTTCCAAATATAATGCATCCGTATCCAGTTGGTATGACCAACACGAATGGGGGTGCCTACCCCAATAGTACTATTCAATATACCCACGTTTATGTTTCCATAATTAATCGTTCATGATAGTGAGGACTTTTGAGTGAACAGAGCAACTTAGAATCAACCATATATACATTTCTGGAAGTACTTGTGTTCATCATAACAGTAAAGAGTTTGTATTTTACCCCGAAGGTAAGATAAATGAAGCGGAGTTACAAAATATATATAATATAATATATATATTTGTAAATATACATATAAGTATATAACTTTGAAAATATACATATAAGTATAACAAACAGTTTTCATGCATGTATCTCAGCCCCTAAATAAATAAAAGAGTTGAAAAGGGGATTATAGAAACTCACATAGTATATTATATATCATATAGTTTTGCAATTGTTCTTCAAAGTTTCGTATATATATAACATAAAATAATTATTATGCATGTATCTCAGTCCCCGAAATAAATCATATAAAAGAATTAAAAAGGGAAATATGGAAACTCACATAGTATATATAACATATATATAAATGTCCTTCAAAGTTTTATACATATATAACATAAAATAGTTTTATGCATGTATCTCAGTCCCCGAAATAAATCATATAAAAGAATTTAAAAGGGGGATATGGAAACTCACATAGTATTTATATCATATAGTTTTGCAATTGTTCTTCAAAGTTTCGTATATATATAACATAAAATAATTATTATGCATGTATCTCAGTCCCCGAAATAAATCATATAAAAGAATTAAAAAGGGGAATATGGAAACTCACATAGTATATTATATATCATATAGTTTTGCAATTGTTCTTCAAAGTTTCGTATATATATAACATAAAATAATTATTATGCATGTATCTCAGTCCCCGGAATAAATCATATAAAAGAATTAAAAAGGGGAATATGGAAACTCACCTTAGTGTTGTAGAAGAAAGATCACTTAGACGTACTTAATCTTGTGTGATTATTAGAGAGAAATTTAGAAGTGAATATATGTTGGTGTGAATATTAAGGTTGAATATCGTCGGCTATTTATAGGCGAACGAATTCGAATTCGTTCGACGCGTTTTAAATATAATAATATTACTTTAACTTTATAATATAATAATATTACTTTAACTTTAATAATATCGATCGATCGATATAATTTTATTATTATTATATTATATTATTATTATATTATAAAGTTAATCATGAATAAGGGGTATGTATGTATATAGTATCCTTTTTGTCCATACATCTAGTGAACTAAACCCGTGATTCATAATTTATAAATTTTAAATTATAAAGTAGATAAAAGTGTGTTTCCCACTACCTCTTGGACGTTTCTAATGATAGATTTCTTTTATACTAGTAGTATATATTTATACATTGTTTTAATCCTAAATTCAAGTTTCTATAAGATCAGAAAATTAAGATCTACAACTTTCATTTTAATAATTTTTACTCAACTAACCCCTGTGAGCGGGTTTTGGACGTTTATATTATAAGAATAAAGTATGAAAGCGATGTTTACTATTCAACACTATTCACTTTTGAATTTATTCGAATTCAGAATTCAACGTAGACTTTAAATTATTTGACGTGGGTCCCGCCTTTATATTATTTTATTTTATTACCCTTTTTACAATTTACTTTTACATTTACTATTTAAGATTTACCTTTTACCTTTATTATTTAGAATTTACTTTCTACCTTTACTATGTACCGTTACTATTCATAGTCACTATTCACGTACTATTCACGTTCACTATTCACGGTCACTATTCACGATCACTATTCATGAATACGATTTCTAGATACGATTATTATTCACGGATACGGTACTATTCATGTATACGTTACTATTCATGAATATGATACTATTCATAAATACGGTTATTGATAGTATAAGTATGAAAAAGTATTTCTTTTTTATTTATAAGTTAGTTCAAAGTATCTCTGTGAAAAATTAATAATTTCACGCACGTTAAATATATATATATATATATATATATATATATATATATATATATCAACATATATTTTATAACAGAATCTATATATTTAATTTGCTCTTTTTAGAATATTACAGAAATAATAAGTTAATTAAATTTTAAATTTACCCGGATTTTTGACAGTTGTTACATTCTCCCCCTGTTATTGAAATTTCGTCCCGAAATTTAGCTAGAAGTAACATTGATATATACCCACTGAGTGGTACATACAAATATATCCATATTTGTTTAAGTTCATAGGTTTTGAGACGGACAGTCAAGACATGTCCATAGATCTTCATGTATTTTCTCACAAAAGAAATAAAATTTGTAACAAAATGTTTATAAATAAAAGTCTAACTTAACCTTTGCAATTATTATTAAATATTGAATAAAGAAGATTTATTTTATGGCCTTTGTGATAGATACAAAGTATATATATATATATATATATATATATATTATATATATATATATATTATTATATATATATATATATTTTGTTAGGAATATATGAATATATTCAAGTTTACAATAAAATTTTCAAAAGATTATTCAGATAAGACGCAACACTATGATTCAAGAATGTATCATCCAAACAGTATGTTGTTAGTGAACTAAATCGTCTCTTTAAACATATGTGTTTATAGACTATGATATATGACTGTAAGTATATGTTTATTAGCATTTTATTTTAATATGGTATAGAAAAGGTGGAACTTGTATAGTTATGCTCTATTGAATTTATAGGTAAGGTATATGTATATCGCCACCTAAATTTTGTAAATGTAGTCATTTGCCAGTTCGGACAATTGAAAGAAAATTAAACCAAATTGAGAATCAAACAATTTTTAAAATAAATAAATATTGTTAAATCGTTTAAGAAAGATATGAATTAAGATGATAAAATATTATCATGGTAAAATATGAACGTAAATCTTTTGGACATATACTCTTCAAGACAATATAGATTTATTGAATTTTAAAATATATTTATATATATATATATGATGTTAACAATTGAGTTGTAAATATACTTAACGATTTCAAAAACTATAAACTTAAAAGTTATATGGGTTAAATAAATTTTTAAATATACTGATGTATTTTGATATTTATGTTTAGTGAAATCAAATACGGTAAAGCTTAAAATACCACACAATTTTTTTTATTTTTTTTTAAAAAAATTTACACATATGTATCATTTTTAAAAGGTGTTTTTGATATAAAGGTGTATAGAGTGAGTCTTGTGAAAAATTACCCAAATATGAATAAGTGAAATCTCAAAACGTGATTAAATACTTCAAAATAAGAATTTATTGTACATATGCTTATATTAAATCAAGACGGTAATTTCACAACACTAGGCACCTAGCGCGGTTGACTGGGTGCGCGAAAGGGTGTGGCCTAGACCTGGGTTCGATTCCGGGGACGGCCGATTTTACCATTTTTATTTTATTTTTATTATGATTATTATTTTTCTTATACCAGAGATTCACTTTCTAACTACCCAATCTAATCCTGTCTGTAGTCAACACTATATTGTTGCCTAAATCAATAATATTATGTAAACAGCTTTATTATGTCAAAATTATTCTTCGTCGGTTATTTTGAAAATTTGACATCATTGCTTACGTTATCTAAGCAAATAGAATATTGTAGTAAATTCATTTTACCTTCAAAGTACAAAATCATTAATTTCTAGACAATTCCTGTAGTCATGTATGAGAATATAGGTATGATATAATATCAATTAAACTCAGGTATGCAAGCGATGTATATATATACATATTCTTAACATGTATAATCAAAATATTAATTCTAAGTCTTTAAACTAGCATACTTCCATATTTAACGCATTTAACTTAAGTTATTCTAATATACGATCATAATAATGCTGCAGTCATTATTGTGATTATATATTACAACGCCTTGAGTTAAATTCATTAAATACTTTCATATGCTACCATAAAGCATCCTATATCAAGTAGTCAGGTAAAGATTATAACAAGTAGTCAGGTAATGATTATAACAAGTAGGATTATGCAGCGGATATTTCTAAATAGGGTTATAGTCTAGGTCCGTCAAATAAGGTTATAGTCTAGGTCCGTCAATTTGCAACCTAGTTCACTATAACTTATGCTCTGATACCAATCTGTCACACCCGCCCTAGACGGGTATGACGTACATGGATTCACAACACAAGATATACTGAACGACACAAAACGTTGTCGTTTTAAAATACATTTATATAAAAGCATTGTTCACAAATTTCTATTACAATTTATGAAAGATATTATTCTTGAAAACAATTATTTAATATTAAACAATATTAAACAGTAGACAGAGACTTTAGCAAATTGACTTGTCTTTACTAGAGTCTGGGGGTAGGCCATGGTCCAGTATGTTGTATGCAGCGGAAAAATGTCCCATGTATAGAGTATCGTCTAGTTTACCTGAGAATACATGCTAAAATACGTCAACATAAAGTTGGTGAGTTCCATAAGTTTTTCATATAGAAAATATAGTTTCACAAAATGCCAGAGTTCAGTGTGACCATTGCCTTACCGCAATGTCAAATAGTTATGATACAATATTAGCAAAGAGTATCATATGTTTTTAATTAAAATATAGAGTATGAACCACAAGATTTAAAGTAACCATTTGATCACACAATGGATCAAACATAAACAAGAGTTGAAACTGTATATAACAAGTTCTAAGCTCATGAACCGAAACTAGACAAGTGTGTGTTTATTTGCCTCCAGAGTAGGTACCTTGTTCAGGGTACCCTTAAGCTTTCCAAATATAATGCATCCGTATCCAGTTGGTATGACCAACACGGATGGGGGTGCCTACCCAATAGTACTATTCAATATACCCACGTTTATGTTTCCATAATTAATCTTTCATGATAGTGAGGACTTTGAGTGAACAGAGCAACTTAGAATCAACCATATATACATTTCTGGAGTACTTGTGTTCATCATAACAGTAAAGAGTTTGTATTTTACCCCGAAGGTAAGATAAATGAAGCGGAGTTACAAAATATATAATATAATATATATATTTGTAAATATACATATAAGTATATAACTTTGAAAATATACATATAAGTATAACAAAAGTTTTATTGCATGTATCTCAGTCCCCGAAATAAATCATATAAAAGAATTAAAAAGGGGAATATGGAAACTCACATAGTATATTATATATCATATAGTTTTGCAATTGTTCTTCAAAGTTTCGTATATATATAACATAAAATAATTATTATGCATGTATCTCAGTCCCCGAAATAAATCATATAAAAGAATTAAAAAGGGGAATATGGAAACTCACATAGTATATTATATATCATATAGTTTTGCAATTGTTCTTCAAAGTTTCGTATATATATAACATAAAATAATTATTATGCATGTATCTCAGTCCCCGAAATAAATCATATAAAAGAATTAAAAAGGGGAATATGGAAACTCACATAGTATATTATATATCATATAGTTTTGCAATTGTTCTTCAAAGTTTCGTATATATATAACATAAAATAATTATTATGCATGTATCTCAGTCCCCGAAATAAATCATATAAAAGAATTAAAAAGGGGAATATGGAAACTCACATAGTATATTATATATCATATAGTTTTGCAATTGTTCTTCAAAGTTTCGTATATATATAACATAAAATAATTATTATGCATGTATCTCAGTCCCCGGAATAAATCATATAAAAGAATTAAAAAGGGGAATATGGAAACTCACCTTAGTGTTGTAGAAGAAAGATCACTTAGACGTACTTAATCTTGTGTGATTATAAGAGAGAAATTTAGAAGTGAATATATGTTGGTGTGAATATTAAGGTTGAATATCGTCGGCTATTTATAGGCGAACGAATTCGAATTCGTTCGACGCGTTTTAAATATAATAATATTACTTTAACTTTATAATATAATAATATTACTTTAACTTTAATAATATCGATCGATCGATATAATTTTATTATTATTATATTATATTATTATTATATTATATTATTATTATATTATAAAGTTAATCATGAATAAGGGGTATGTATGTATATAGTATCCTTTTTGTCCATACATCTAGTGAACTAAACCCGTGATTCATAATTTATAAATATTAAATTATAAAGTAGATAAAAGTGTGTTTCCCACTACCTCTTGGACGTTTCTAATGATAGATTTCTTTTATACTAGTAGTATATATTTATACATTGTTTTAATCCTAAATTATGCATACGGGCTCCTATTGAGAAAATTCAAGTTTCTATAAGATCAGAAAATTAAGATCTACAACTTTCATTTTAATAATTTTTACTCAAATAACCCCTGTGAGCGGGTTTTGGACGTTTATATTATAAGAATAAAGTATGAAAGCGATGTTTACTATTCAACACTATTTACTTTTGAATTTATTCGAATTCAGAATTCAACGTAGACTTTAAATTATTTGACGTGGGTCCCGCCTTTATATTATTTTATTTTATTACCCTTTTTACAATTTACTTTTACCTTTACTATTTAAGATTTACCTTTTACCTTTATTATTTAGAATTTACTTTCTACTTTTACTATTTACCGTTACTATTCACAGTCACTATTCACGGTACTATTCATTGTCACTATTCACAGTCACTATTCACGATCACTATTCATAAATACAATTTTTAGATACGATTACTATTCACGGATACGGTACTATTCATATATACAGTTACTATTCATGAATATGGATACTATTCATAAATACGGTTATTGATAGTATAAGTATGAAAAAGTATTTCCTTTTTATTTATAAGTTAGTTCAAAGTATCTCTGTGAAAAATTAATAATTTCACGCACGTTAAATATATATATATATATATCAACATATATTTTATAACAGAATCTATATATTTAATTTGCTCTTTTTAGAATATTACAGAAATAATAAGTTAATTAAATTTTAAATTTACCCGGATTTTTGACAGTTGTTACATCCTATGAGATTGTTACTTAGCATATCATCATGTCAATTTCATTACAATCGTTCATTATTTATTCAAGTAATCATGCTCAAAACATCATGCAATCAAATAACTAACACGAATGATTCAAAGTATAATCCGAATTCGATATGCTCTCTAGTTATCGACCGGGTATGTATACAGGGTGTACCAATGGCTAACCCTCCACCTAATCGACTTCCATTAAGCATATCGGTTCCTTATTATACTTTAAGCCACACGTGCGCAATCCACGATGTCATGAACTTGCTATAATGTCGGGTAAACCATAAAAGAGTTGATCGGGTTCTTTTAGGGTTGCCACAATATTATACTAAGTTAATGGCATCACTTCATTTTGCCCTAAATCATCAAATTAGCTTCAACCAATAACAACAACAAATCATATTAACCACATTCATCACATTGAATTCAATCCATCATACAAGTGGTCTTAACTACGAACTCACACGGGGATTCACATAATTCACATTGCACACGAATTTCCTAACCATGCATGCTATATGAAGAGTTTCAACTTAAGCCGTAGTCTAGGTCAAACCGCCTAATTCTCTACGACCACGCATGGGCAACCATTCTGTAACACCCCAAGCCGAGGCTCGAAATATCACGGGAATCATATAGCACAAGGTGGAATTACAATAGAACAAGAACTAAATGCAAATAAAGATTCAGTGAATCCATTACAATACGAAACAAGTACCAAAATACATAAGGAGCAAATAGCCATCAAAGTTTACATAAGAACATCCCGAAGATGGCAAAACGATCCTAAGTATAATGCAGAAGAGGGGGTCGATGAATCCTTGATTCATAAAGTCCAAAGCCCGGGTTTAACAGCAAGCAAGCGACTAAACTCCACGCCCAGGAATAACCTGATTACCTGAAAAGTGTACTAAGCATAGTCAACACAAGGTTGGTGAGTTCGTAGTAATGGTCCCTAAAGAACCAGCGTCAATAATCACAATGTACAAGTAAAGGCTAGACATGACTTACAGCGAGCCTCTAAGTAACACAATAACGTCCAACAACAAGATTATACAAGACAAGTGAGTGTATACTATGAATGTACGAATGATATGCGTATCAATGCAAGTACCGAATGCATAATAAGCCAACGTGCCTATCCTATGCGTGAACTCAGGTCACCTATGCAACGATACCCGCCTGTCATCACAATAATATGCTTTACTTTCTGCTTCGTAATCTTTCTTTTGATCTACAGTCATTTGCTTATACGAAGCCGCTTTTTCACCACCCGAACCAGTAGGTTCTTTGTCATTTTGCACAGTGGGATGAACATAACCAATAACAATACATATCCACATCCTCACATCCATTAACCTGCAATATGACTCGAATCTGCCCTTCCAACTGAAATATCTATCAAGGCTTATTAACTTGGGCGGTGAGTTGGCCTTTCCGGTTTCGTGATCCATCAAAATTAGTTGATTCAGCAAAGATTGATAATTTACGGGTAATTGAGACGTCATTTTCTCTGAACTGTTTATAAAAACGAGGTCGTAAAAGTTCACGAGGTCGTAAAGAAAAACGAGGTCGCAATTAAATACTCGAGATCGTAATTGAACTGGCGAGGTCTTAAAGAGCTCAAGAGGTTGCAAACGAAATTCGAGGTCGTAATTAGCTACCCAGATCACAATACGAGCTGGATGAGGTAATACGAGCCCGCGAGGTCGCAAACGATGTTGGAATCCTCAGATCTCTTGAAATCGAAACCCTAAAAACCAACAATAACACCTTCGACTGCTGCAAATACAAATAGAGGTCACAAACAAGATTTCTGATTGTAAACTCGTGAAAGAATCACGTCTAAACGGCCCTAAATCAATATTGTCTATCACCAACAAGCTATAACCTTCCGGTATTAAACCAAGAGGCTCTGATACCAACTGTAAGTCCCCTGGCACGGATCGTCAATAGCTTGCTCAAGTTATCTTGAGGTGCGGAATCCCTCACAATAACTTGGTGATCAACAAAAAGCCCCTAGATCACCTGCTGCCCCGCAGATCTTCTTCGGGCTAGCGGAACAACCTTTGACGACTTAACCTGCACAAGTATGCTTGATATTTCGACAAATCTTCAACCCTAATCTCTATTAAGGTACGGTTTATATAGGTAACACCCGGCATGGGCTTCAGCGAGACGGCCTCGCAAATGTAGCCCAACCCGTCACTAATGCGAGGTCGCATTCTGTGATTGGCCTCGTATTTGACCGTGCAAATACGGAGTCGTATTCCCTATGTGAAATGCGAGGTCGCATTTCACCCTTAGCAGATTTATTACACATCTGTAGAGGAACTGGATTAGCAACAGGCTCATGTGGAAAAATCTCAGTCCTGAATCTGGCAAACTCTTCAACTGTTGGTGGATTGAAGTTAATATCCACTAGAGCTCCAAACAAAGGAATATCTTGAGCACCTGGATCAACATCAAAGCGACTCTTGAGCTCATCATATGCCCTTTTTACAATAGATGTCACTTTCAGGACCAACTTAGTAGCAGGCAGATTAGGAATATGATGGTTGATGATCATCACAACGAATATAGGATAAACCATAAACCTATGCCCTTGCCTGGCAGTCGTTTGTTTCCTTAATTCGTTGAAGAAATACTTAGAAAAACTATATGGTTTGTTGTATACTAGACCAACCATCTGAGCTTGAGATTCTTGATTAAGTGTATCCCATCCGGTTCTTCTACTACACAAACTAACCAATAGTACGTGTGCTAAGTATCTCCACCTTCCAAAGAATCCCCGCTTCTTTAATGTTCCCACATTCAAGTCATCAGCATAACCCATCCGTGTAAATCCTCCAATAATAACCTCTCTACTGAAAGTAGTAGGTCCATTCTCTCCTCCTTCTTGATCTACTGTACCTAAACTCAAGATATCAATAAGATCATGAGCTGAGAACTTGATGGTCTTGCTAGTAACCACAGTCTCTATCACCTCCTGAATAGCAATCTTCTTATGCCTTGCATTCTCCCAAAACTCTACCAGGTATGACTCATAAAGCACAGGTGAATGAGTAAGAATGTGATGAATTCTTGATCGCTTCAAAAAACTGAAAATGTCATGATAATACTCTGTTCCATCTTGATTCTCATCCAAATTGATCACAAAGTTATGACCTGATACAAATTCTCTTGCCATTTCTGTAATCAATAACAAATAATTAATTACCAAATATGACATTAAAATTCATATGCATAACATATACGATTAACTTAAATTATCTCTGTAATCAAGTTAAAATACAATTAACATAAATTATCCCTGTAATTTAGTTTAGATAGAATTAACATAAATTATCCCTGTAATTTAGTTAGCTTGTATTAAATTATCCCTGTAATTTAATTAAAAAATAACTCATTTTCAATTTTTTATGAAAATAAACTTTTGAAAATCTGTTAAGTCAAATACGAGGTCGTAACCCTGTACGAGATCGTATTTCATGGTCAAAATTACAGTCAACCAAACTCTAAAATACGAGGTCGTATTTTCCAATTTGGTCCAGGTCGTAAATCCAACTCGCAATCTAGAAGTCAACAATAGTCAAAATAAATTAACAAATACGAGGTCGTAAATCTGGGCTAGCAAACCCACTTTTACGATGTCGATGTACTGTTCATCTTCTTCATCGCGATTTTACGATTTACCCAACCAAAACTTGTAAAAATTGCTTCTATACATTCGTATTCAAGCGATAAAGTTACCCCAACCCTTATTTTTACCCAGAAAACATCAAAATCGAAGAAACTAAGGAAACCTAATTCGAAAATTTCGAATCCTATTTTCTTGATTTTTTTATTGCATGGTTAACTATATTACGATTAGATAGTATACCTAGATTCAGTTTTTCACAAGGAACACAACGATATACTCGAAAAACACTTGATCTAATTGTATCTATCAAATCTTAATCGGGGTAGCAAACTCTATTTTCGGGGTCGTAATGCTCTAAAATTGGTTTTTAATATGTGAGGTCGTATTAGGGTTATCTGGTATATATACCCACTCGACCCGAATGGGCTTGGGTCAACCCGGCCCACTCAATTACGAGGTCGTAATTAAACTTGGCCCAATAGACCAATTGCGAGGTCGTATTCTGCCATCTTCAATTACGAGGTCGTAAATACCTCCTGCACACTTTAAAATCAAATTTTCGTCAAAGTTTCTGAATAATTGATTAGCGTTTATTACGAACTTCCTGGAAATATGAAAATTAAAATGACCAAACCTGTAGGCATCAAATTTTCATCTTTTCCTCGATCTTCGTCTTAAACCTGAAAAGTTAATAAACTTACACAAAATCTATAACTTTTCCACGATCAATCTTTCCAAAACCTTTTCGTAATGAGCTTTCCCGATCTGTACCACTTGTGAAACATACTTAAAAAGTTATAAAATTGATTCGTCATTCTTATACCTCCCCCTCAATTTTATGACTAGGATGTATAACTATGATTAATCACTATAACAACAATCATTCTTATGTACTCCCCCTCAATTCATGACTGGGATATATAACTATGATCAAATAAACAAAGCAATAATCATTCTTATGTACTCCCCCTCAATTAATGACTGTGATACATAACTATGATTAGGCAAAAATACTCATAAATTCTTATAATATAAAATCTCATTATATCATATAAATTTCAAATCAATATTTTGTGTGAAATTTATATAACCTTCTACATTCACATTATGTCTATGTCTAAGGTTTTACTTAACCTTCTACATTCACATTATATCTATGTCTAAGGTTTTACCAGTACAAAGTTGATAATCTTCTATATTCAAAATAAAGTTTCTATATCTAAGATCTTCAACTAGCAGAACATAGCTATCATCATCTGTAATTACTATATAAATAATATTATAAAAACCTGATGATCTTAGCTTTGTCTTGACCATTGCAGTCTTTTGCCTTTAAAATCCTTCCTTTAGATTGACTTCTCTGCAAATATACTGAAAAAAATAACTTTGAGACAACAAAATTATATTGCTATACCCGAAACTCGATCTTCTGGAACTTCAGATTTGATCAGCAAACTTCAAACTCTCTGTATCGTCATGATAATCAACTAATGCACCATAGCTCATTGTAGTTCTCCCCCTCAACGATAAATCCCTCCGAATTAAGCATATGCAATCTTCCTTCTTGGATCTATTGCTCGAGTCCCTGCTCGCCTTGCATAACCGGCATATAATGGAGAAGTAGAATTTCCAACAATCAATCCTGAACTAGTTGACTTCCATGAAAACCAGAAACTTTGAAACTTGAAGCTCAAACTGTAGGAACATGGATCCTGTTTCAAAAGCAATCTTAATCATGTCTCCATATCTTAACAAATCTGAATGTTTCTTCTGATTACTTGTAAAGTCTTCAGATAAAACATGTAAGATACAGCTTCTTGTGCTTACACCTGCACATACAAGCTCAAAGACACATAATCAAGATAATAATGTTATTCTTCATTATTTCATCA